>OY755170.1:20965066-21533870 GCA_963576735.1 Bedellia somnulentella
AAACATCGTGAGGAAACCCACATGGCTGAGTTGTACTTAGTCATGTGACAGTGTATTCGTACAAAACGGCGATAGGCCTGCCCCCTATCACGTGAGTACACTGTCTAAGCAAAACGTGGGTACCTTCTCTGGAAACTAGATGGCGCTTGCCATGTGAGTTCAGGAGTATTGGTACCTCTGCCAACCCCTTCGGGGATAAACGGCGTGAACGTTTATGTTTATTATGTTATATTTTATTAACTAGCATCTGACTAATATTAAAGAAGAGCAGACAGAAGATAGATTTTACAGTAAAAGATTTATGAAAATTGTTTATTAACCACATACAATACTATGTAATCCAATTTTACTGCTTTTCAAAACTACTAAGTCCATTAATAGAATTGATTAATTAACTTCATTTATTAGTAATAATCCCCAGATGCGGTTTTCATGAACAAAACATTCTGACCATAAATATAATGTTTGTAGAACTTCTGAATTTGTGGTATTTTGTGGGTTATTTTGATTGAGTGCTATTTACTCGGGATCGAAATTGTGACCATTTGAGTATATAAAATATCGATTTCATTCCATGTCATGATGTATACTGTATTAATAGTTACTTTAGACACTTTTGAAAATTAGGACAGATAGAAATAATATATAATTCTTACCAATCAGTTACTATATTATTTTCGTAACTTTAAGTTCTTTGCTTGAAAATACACATACGGTTTTTAGGGTTCCATACTAAAAGGTAAAACGGGACCCTATTATAATATAACATAATTGAGACATTACATTAACGAGAAGGGTTACAATTTTTTATCTCAAAATTACTCTAAACTGTTAATTGCAAATTTACGTCTGAGGCGATAATCAAAAATATTTATATATATTATAAATAATATAATTCAATGCATGAATAACATCCAAATTCCATATGAAGCATAAATGAAAATAAAAACTTCAAACACGTGACTAAGATATACAGGTTAGAAACATAAAATCTAATATATATATTTTTTTAATATTTAATAAGCATAAAATAAAGTACATTTTAACTGAATATAGTGACACAAGAGTTCGGTTAAATAAACACATGTATGTTATCCACATCCGCAGCCACCTCCCATCGGAGGCGGCGCCGGGCCCGAGCTCGAAGGACCAAATCCACCAAATCTTCTGGATGGCGGCTTTGGAGGCCTGAAAGTAATAATGATAATGTATTTATAGTGTATTAAAGCTCAGTAATATCTGCTTAGAATCGCATTACTCCATTTCTCCCCGTTGCTGGGCGATGCGGCTGGAGAACCAATACCAATAATATATTTATTTATATTTTCCCCCCAAAAACATCCAAAAGTGGCTGAGGAATTACTAATTCTAGGTGAGCTATTCGCTAAATTACCATAATAGTATGAAATATAGGGTCAGAGTATAGTGATACCCTTTCTGTTCAAAACCATTCTGATCTACTACATTTCATGACAATGTAAATAAAGCTATCTCAATGGTATTGCATTGGTTTACTGTATATAAACTAGTTCTGAATGCCAAAAAAACTAAATATATTAAATTTACTTTACCGATTGTCAAAAAAGCCAATATTGTTATTGACAGTGAAAAAGTAGAAATAATTAAAGAGACCAAATTCCTAGGAATAACAATTGATTCCAAGTTGCAATCGGCAACCCCATATATAATAACACTTTCTAAAAGGCTGAGTTCAGCAGCGTATGCCGTGCGTAAGATGAGAGAAATGGCAGACATAGAAACAGCTCGCATTGTTTATTACAGTTATTTTCATAGTATTATGTTGTACGGTATTTTATTATGGGGTAAAGCGGCTGATGTTTATAAAGTTTTTGTCTCACAAAAGCGAGCTATCCGATCTATCTACATGTTAAGATCGAGGTAATCTTTGCGCGGAAAAATTTAAAGGTGTTGGCATTTTAATTGTCCCTTGTCAATACATATTTGAGAATTTAATGTATGCGAAAAAGCAGGCGTACTGTTAACCCTCGAAATAAGGACAAACTTAACGTAACAATGTTTTTTTTGTGTTTTGAATCTGCAATCAGTCGATGGACCATAAGCGGATGATTTGTGTGAATTATTTGTTTGTCGTGACGTTTAGAGTGAAGCAGAGAATATTGCCTCTGAAACTCTTTATCAGAAAACCTCTTTCCTCTTCAGTCGCCGTACAGAGCGAGAAGTGTCCAGTAGTTGGTTTGCTAGAATATTTGGGTGTGCGACTAGTCGGTCAGTATATTTAGCTTTTAACTCTGTTATTTATTCAGCTACTGTGGGTATGTTAAGGTAACTGTGGATCTCATCATTTCTTGCAAACCAGGGAGCTTTGGAAATTGTTCGCAGGATAGCATTTTGGACCCGTTGCAGGCAAAGAATGTTGCTATTGCTAGCTGTACTCCACAACTGAGCACCGTATGTCAAGATCGGTTTTAGTATACTTTTGTATATTAGAAGTTTATTGTCTGTTGACAAAACAGAATTTCTCCCTAATAGCCAATTGAGTGATGTGAACTTAGTATTGATCTCATCTCTTTTCTTTTTAATATGGTCTTTCCAAGTCAATCTTCTGTCCAAGTGGAAGCCAAGGTATTTGACGCAATCAGTATGGGGCAAGATATCTGTGCCTAGTTTGACCGATGGACAGTCACCTTGTTTCAAGGTAAAGGTGATATGAGCAGATTTAGAAGCACTTGCCTGTATTCGCCAATTTAACATCCAGGAGTGTACCTTATTTAGTTGATTTTGCAGATTGGCACTAGCTTTTGCTGGGTTTGAGTCAGACGATAACAGAGCAATGCCATCGGCATAAGTAGCCACCGTCACAGTATCTGTTACTGGATGATCATGGGTGAAGATGTTGTACAGTACGGGACCCAAAACGGACCCTTGGGGAACACCTGCTTCTATGTCGTATAGCTTTGATCTTGCATCACCCTGTTTGGCGAAGAATTGCGGATCGGATAGGCCAGTGTGTTTAACGCAGTACTTCGTGAATTTTATATCCGTCGTGTATGGAAGATCTCGCAAACGTACCAAAGTGGAGACTTAATAAAGTAAGTAACTTCTTGACATATTGTAATTACCTGTGGCATCTTTTAAAAAGGCAATCAAAGCAATGCTTTAAATAAAATCCTACACACATAACCATGTCCTTAAAGCTAAAAATCTTCCCATGTTACTTCCAGTTATTCCTGGGAAGAAAGGGTCTGGTGAGGATTTTTCTTCACACGATATGTGATTGTGTTTTTGTAATGGACAATTTAGTTTAATTATGTGAAACTAGAGTTTGGTTTGGTCGCGTAGAAAAGCTTTTATACAGTAAAGATATGTTAAACCAAAAATTGTACAAACCATATTTTGTCTTTGTTGCTCCTTCTCTTTACGAACACCTTCCGAAGCAATGGATTAATCCGTAAATTATAAATGTTGACGTGCAAAAAATGATAGTTTATAAACTTATTTTTGAAAAAGAAACTTTGTTTTTTTTTATAGCACAGTAGTGAGACCAGTACTACTAAGGCAGGGACGTGAGTTTTAATCCCCAGAATCTGTTCAATATCTCTTTTCATAAATCATCCATCACATTGCAACCCATATTTCACCACCAAGTGTTGATTGCTTTGGGGGTTACAAATTTTACACAATATTAATTCAAATTTTATATAACATATTGAAATAAGAAAATGAAAAGTTACAAAATATTATACTATAATATTCATATCGGAAAAAATGAGACCTATCCTGCCATGGCATAATACTTTTTCGCGCATGAAGCCTAAGATATTCATTGGTTTATATGCATTTCAATCTGTTCACATTTGCCTGCCTTTTAACATAATTTATATTTAATCTTAATGTACAAGAGCAAGATAACTCTTATCTTTATTATTCTGACAGCTATCTGTACGATAACACATTTAACACATGATGAATAGAAACTTACCCTCCACCAGGTCGAAAGTCTCTCTTGTATTTTTCATCTTTGGAACTATATTTTGGGTCTATTAGTGTTTGAAACCTGAAATATAATGTTTAAAATAAATTTGAGTCCATAACAAACATTGGTACCTTCATAATGACAACGAGCTGGTCAGACTTGCTTATAATAGTATATATTTATCATTTTAGTGTGTTAATCACACACAGGTATCTGATATGGGGTCTAAGTGATTCAAATGTTGAGAATGTCAAGTAGAGAAGCTTTTTTTAATAAGATACAACAGGCCCTTTAGTTGTGTGTAACATTCTATTTAAAAGAATGCATTGCACAAATTTTCTCAATCCTCAATATGCATCTAGCTGTTGACTAGGTGAGTATGAAATGTTACCAACATAGCGTTAAAATTCTATCAAATGCTTTGTTTAACCAATTTTCTAAAATATAATTATTTTCTTCACCATGATACATTATGTCTAAACTGTTTCAATAAGTCCAGAAAGAAGCAGCATGCAGCAGTATTTATTATTATTTAAAAGTTTCTGTGTAAATATTAAAAAGGAATTGCCAGGTCATATTTACCATAAGTAAAAGAAGTTGAAGAAACCCATGATGAGTCCATAAAGGCTGAAGGGTGCTCGATGTACAACAGCGCCATCTGGAATATTAATTGAAAATAATATATATAACATAACATAAACGTTCACGCCGAATATCCCCAATGGGGTTGGCAGAGGTACTAATACTTCTGAACATCACGTGACATTGTCACCTGGCGTTCAGAGTGCCCACGTTTTGCATGGACAGTGTATTCAAGTGATAGGGGGCAGGCCTATCGCCGTTTTGTACGAATACACGGTCACATGACTAAGTACAACTCAGCCATGTGGGTTTCCTCACGATGTTTTCCCTCACTGTTAACAACCATGATAAAGGATCTGTCCGTTCAAAGATCCAAACAGTAGTGTGTTTTGGTTAAAATCATTTCAACTAACAAAACTAAATAAAAAAATAGTGGTTTGGCCTTGCAACCTATGCAACTTTTGAATGCGGGAGCAAAAACAAGAAGGATATAGGAGTCAGAAAAGGACAGTGGGAGGAGGGTTGCATATATGCATGGAAATTATTGCTACTTTTAAATCATAATCATTTGGTGATAATCTATTATTTTATCACAGTATTTTCGCTGCTACTTTTTACAGTTCATGATTTATAGTATTTTAAATCACATCATCAATTTTACTTTCTTACACCAACAAACTTACACAAACTAAATTCCTTTCAGGAAACATAATTTAAAGTTACATGAAATATGTAAAATACCATGATTTTCAGTATTTAAGTCTTAAAGTACTATCAAATTCAAAGTAGTTGAACTTAGTTCAGACAACTCATATAAACATGCAACCTGCATATGCTATATATAAAATTATCTTTCTAGTAATATGTGACTCATTGTTATTGCAAGGTATACCAGTTCCCATACATTTTTGCCCATCGTCCTTTATATCATCGGCAGATATTATTAGAATATTAGTTAAAATATATCAATGTCTAACCATTGTTTTACACACTATCAGTTTTGTTGGCTCTGTCTGGAGGACGTGGACAAATTGCAAACAGTTCACAAGCATATATATATAGATATTAGCTTATACAGCGATATGATTAAACTTAGTATTACATTAATCAAAGAAAATAAAATAGTTTAGTTTAGTAACTGTAACAATATACCTTTGGTAACATATGGCATGTTAACAAAACCAAAAACTTCTGCTTTAGTCTTATGATCAATCAGCAATAATCATATACTGACAGCGAAGGCCACTGTGAAGTCAGGTAGGCTGGCAAACGTGAGTAAAATCTAGAATGGTTTCAAATATTCTAAAACTTCAAAAAACATTTGTAAATTAATTTAAAATTGAAAGAAACACAAAAAGAGAGCTACACTGACTAAACAAACAAACACGTCAGAGAAGATAAAAGTTGGGTTCCGCTTTGCGTTTCTGACGGATCTGAAGCTAGTTTGGCCCATTGGATTGTTTTAATCAAAGTTGGTACAAATAGGTAGCAAAGTAAGTGGGTTTAGGTTACTCTACATGATATGATTATTGGATTACTTTTGATTGGTTTGTTTGTTTTGTATTATCTTCTATTCTTCTAATTATTATCTTCTTACGTTTTATTTATAGTATACCATTGCCAAGTTTGTTCTTATTGTATTTTATGTTTTTAATTACACGATTTGCATTGCAAAGAAAAAGATCATTTCAGTCAAAAACTAATATCTACCTAGTGAAGAAAGGGATATATTTAACATTTATGTATATGTCTATCCTATAGTTTATTCTTAACTATTTAGGAGCCCAACACCCACTACAAAGTTATTTTGACTGTTTAAAATCAATGCGTTTACAAGGCATCAAACTAATCACGTTTGACGTGACGAATACGCTTTTGAAATTTCGTATTCCCCCATGGGACTATTACGCTCACGCTGCTAAAATGTATGGATATAAAGGCACAGGAAGGGAATTAAAAACTATTGTTAAATAATTATAAAGAAATGTGGAAAACGTACCCCAACTTTGGAAGAGATAGTATTTCTTGGGAGTCCTGGTGGACAAATGTTGTGACCAACACTTTTCATGACTTTCTGCCAAATCAAAAAGATGCAACTAGCATTGCTAAAACTTTGATTGAAGATTTTAAAACTGAGAAGTGCTGGCAAGTTGCTGATGGTGCTAAAGAGTTATTACAAAATATTAAAAGAGGGGGTATAATTCTAGGAATAATTTCCAATTTCGATCCAAGACTTCATGATATTTTGGATAATATGAAAATACGTAGCAATTTCGATATAATAGTAACATCTTATGAAATAGGGTATGTTAAACCTGATCAAAGAATATTTGACAGTGCTGTCAAGCATCTAAAGAAAGATTTCAATGCTGAAGAATGTTTACACATTGGGGATGATCCAAAAACTGATTATAGAGGGGCAATAGATGCAGGATGGCATGCTCGTATTATAAGAAATCCAGCTGAAAAGATAGAAGTACCACCTCAGCACATATTCACTAGCTTGAAAGAGTTGAGTAGTTTTTTAGCAGTCAGTGGTCTCCTAGTGTGTTATTAAATAGACATGCTATACACGGACAAATAATTAAAATCTTGTCTTATCTCAGTAAGCAAGAAATAATTGACCAATTTTGGTGCAATGCTGTGGATGAATACTTATAATAAAACTCGTACTGTGCTGAGAGTACACAAAAGCTTGGATTAGAAACTTGAGTGTTTGTTATGAAAATTTCAATTTGTCTATAAACCCCAAAATTGAAGAAAGAGGGGTTGTGAAAATGATCATGTCTTCCTAAGATTGCTATTGTGCATATTCATCCATTGAATATTCCATAGAAAACATAGTTTTAAAATAGCGAATTCAGATGATTATTTTGTTTTAATGAATGATACATACATACATATACTCACGGCTATAAATCCCTAGAAGGGGCAGCCAGAGCTAAAGAATTAGAAATTCCTTAAAAAAATCATCGGCCACTTTTGAAAGTTGCATGGGGAAAAGATCGTGAAATAAAGGTTGTTGGTGAAATAAAGGTTTAATGAATGATATGGTGTACTAAACAATACCAGTTTAAATTAAGAAGCAAAAAACCAAAGCAAGGAGACAAACATTACATTGTTATTTATAATATTTAAGTGTTTGTTTAAAAATGTTGATCAATTTTATAAATACTAGTGTGTTAAAAATAAATGTTGAGTTGTCATTTTGGATTTTTTTAATGCTCCCAATTTCCTGTTATATAGTCTAATCAGTAACTACAAAAACATCAGGTGGATGAGAGTGTTCAAATCCATCACAGATCTATGTGTGTTCATGTTGCTTGTGATACAATTTTTAGCTGCTGTCATTAATAAATATAAAATAAAGCCCAATCAATATAATTTAAAAAACGACTCATTGTACATAATTTTAATGTTTAGGTTCATGAAAACTTCATGTGGGGATTATTACTAACTTTATTTATCCTTTATTTATTAGTACTTATTGTACACTTATTTTGTTGCATAGGAAACTCTGTGAAGCTTGTTCTCCATTATTTACTATTATTATTAATGGTTGGTACAAGATGGAATAGGGGACTTACTGGACACAAGACAGCTATGGCCATTGGCCTCCTTTGGTTCCACTCTATGGCCGTCCAGACAACTTCCATCTGTCAAGATATCTTATGTTAAGCACACCACCTTAATGTTTGTTCTATATACCACAATGATCAATTGTGTTTTAATATAATATGAATAAGATTAATTTAATAATTAATTAATAGCAGTGTATCACTCGATTAATTAGAGTGGCGCAGCCGTTTTACTGATATAACATTAAATGTATCTGTAGGTATTGCTTCATACTGATATAATTTTCTTTGTTTTTCTCTACCTCGCGGCTGCGCGGAACTCTGAAAAGAGCGCCAAGTATCAATAATGGCCGAATTGTGAGGTAAAGAAGGTAGGAGTGGAATGTAACACTAATTGTACCAAATTTTAAAAGTTGTTTCGGCTGTGAAGTGTCGGCATAGAATAGCACTACCCCATCTCTTCCCGTGGGTGTCGTAGAAGTCGACTAAGGGAAAAGGGCTTTTTCATCTTCGCCCCTACACCAATCCAAGGTCTGCCGTGCCGAGGGATGCGTGGCCAGGGGTGAGCCTGGTCGTTAGCGTGCCGCCGTCCCGGAGCTTGGTGAACTCCGGGTACTAAATAACCTTACCTAGTCAAGCGGGGCTCTGGCTAGGCGGACAGTTTACTTCCCTTGCTTTTCGTGGGGTCCAAATGTGTTTCGCAACAAAAATTAAACACGATGGCGGCGATATCGCCACCTATCACGCCGTGGTTCCTCGCGGGGCGAAAAGTGGGCTAAAGAGACCCGCTTTGGTACGATGAATGTGTGTGGAGGGATGCATGAAAAATTAGATGAAGTATGTTTGATTATGGAAGAAAGAAAACTAGATTTTCTGTGTGTAAATGAAACGAAGCGCAAGGAAAAAGAGGTTTCACAACTTGGCCCATTTACAGCTATCTGGTCGGGAGTTGCCAAGAGTGACAGAGCTTGCCAAGGCGTGGGACTTCTGATATCTGAAAGGATGGCTAAGTGCATGAAAGATTATGCGTGTGTGAGTCCAAGGCTCCTATGGATAAAGGTGAAGGTAGGGCTTGTCCGGATGCGCATAATTTGCGTGTATGCTCCGGACATGTCCAGATCACTATCCGAGAGGGAGGAGTTTTGGAATCTGTTAGACGATGTTGCGAATGGGTGTGATGAAAATGAGAAAATTGTTATGTTAGAAGATTTTAATGGTTGGGTTGGTGTGTCACGCAACGGTTGTGAAAGAGTTTTAGGAAAGTTTGGTGATAAAAGAGTGAACGAGAATGGTGAGAAAGTGATTGATGTATGTTTGGAGAGGAATCTTTGTGTTACGAACACGTTGTTTGAAGACAAAGATATCCATATATATACTAGACAGAGAGGAAGCGAGAGAAGTATGATAGATTTTGTGATAGTGGATGAAAGGCTAAGAGCAAAGGTTGTTGACATCAGAGTCCATAGGGGCATTAACGTTGGCACGGACCACTTTCTCGTGATATCACGATTGAGGGGACTGTGCACGCGTTGGCGTCACAGGGCCAAAGTGTCGACAACTGAATTTGCGAGAGTAAAAGTGGAGAAATTGGAAGAGGATGAAAATATTAGAGATGAATATATGAAGAAATTGGACGACAGGCTAAGTTGCGTGGAGATGAAGGATGAATTGGAAATAGAAGAAGTATGGGATGTGCTCAAATCGTCAATGGTTGAATGTGCGACGGAAGTATGTGGATTGAGTAAAAGAACAAATAGACCACCAACAAGTTGGTGGGATAAAGATGTGAAATAGGCAGTTGGAGATTAGAAGAAAGCTTGGTTAGATTTACTAGCGATTAAAGCTAGTAAACGAATGGATGCGAGAGTAACAGATGATGTAGTGAAGAATAGTGAAGATGTATATAAGAGAGTTAAGAATGAGGTTAAGAAGAAAATAGAAAAGAAAAAGCGTGATCTGATAGAATGGTGTGAGAGGAAACTCTCCGATAATTTCCGGAATAACCAAAAGTTGTTCTGGAAATATATCCGGAAAGAAAAGGGAGTTTCCCAAATGAATGAATGAGAGTTAATGTTGTGAGTGTTGTAATAAGAGATGAACAGGGTGAATTGGCGACGGATGAAAGTAGCATAAGGCGAGTATGGAAGAACTATTTTGAGGGACTCTTCGAAAAAGAGGATACATCCATTTCTTCGCCAATCGGCAGTAATTTTGATTGGAACGACGTTATGGGTAACTTTAGTGACAGTGAGATCAGTATGCAAGAAATAATGAAAGCAATGAAAAGTATGAAACTAGGAAAAGCGGCAGGGTATGACAGGATAAACACTGAAATGCTGAGGGCTGGTAAAGGGGTGGTGGCTTCCTGGTTGTACTTTCTTTTCCAAAAATGCTGGTCGAGTGGCAAAGTGCCACAAGACTGGTGCAAAGCGGTAATTGTGCCTTTATATAAAGGAAAAGGGTCACACCAGGAGGCTAGAAACTACCGTGGAATTAGCCTACTCAGCATTGTCGGTAAATTGTATGCAAAGGTTTTGATTGAAAGAGTGATGAATGAAACGGATGATAAAATTTGGGATGTGCAAGCAGGATTTAGAAAGGGAATGGGATGTATGGACCAAATCTTCTCTTTAAGGAGCATCACCGAAAAGTTATATAATAATAATAATAATAAAATACTTTATTGAGTAGATAAAGCCTAATACATGTGAGAGACCACTGTTTGTACATATATAAGAAATATATAGTGTCGGTTCGTACTGAGCGAGGCTATTAGTTAACACATATTTATTTATCTTTAGCACCTATAATAGACCTAGATCTGTGCTATAGGTACTAAGTAATAATTACAAAGTGACAAAATGCCAATATGGATCGAATAACAGAGTACATGAAATCAGCTTGGTCAGCTCTATGAGATGAGCGTGAAAAGGCTTAACATATGTTTTTTTAAATTTACAATCTTACAGACCTAGACTATGACTAATTAATATGAAAATGCATGACTTATAGTTTTCGGAATTTTACAAACTTAGGTCTATAGTTTAATATCTAAATACACATGAACACACAATGAAAATCAGATTTAGAATTATGCTAAAAGAAATATTAATGAAAAGTGGTTACAAAATGCATACTAGTTATTTAAATCTATACAATAGTACTATAACAATTTATAATTCGGTATGCAAAGTTTTACAAAAGTGGTGCTGATTACGAAACCATTTCGAGATATTATGTTTTTAAAACATATTTTCTTGAAATTAAATCAAACAGAGCTAAGATGACCGTTATTTTAGCAAAAAACTGTAACAGTATTTGACCTTCAGCGTTATGTCAAAGACATTCGTTCTTGCAGTTTATTAATAAAATATCGAAAATCATAGGTTTGTTTAGTATAATATCGTAATAATTTCATTTGGGATCACAAATTCGTGAAATATTTTGCAATAAGCAACATTTTTACTAAACATTTCGCTTTATTTGCATGTCGCTACGTGATATTTTCAATCGATGACGTCATTAAGTACAAAAGTTAAACAATCTTTAAAAAATCATAACTTTGCGATTACTCATTTTAAATAAAAAATATTCAAAAAAGTTTTTTATTATCGTGTTTGCTATCGAATAAAAATATTTAATAAATACAAAAAAAAACTTTGCATACCGAATTATGTAAAGTATAATGTAAAGTGCCAATAAGTAGTTAAGCTAAATACGGGGGGGGGGGTCATTTTTGTGGATGGAGAAGCAGTTCAGTGTTGTCATAAGTTAGTGACTTTAACCATATTGATGCATATTTTTGCATTCATAAGCATTTAAATGGAGTATGGGAGATGGAATAGAATTGTTGATTATATTGTAGAGGAAGGGGCCAAGAAAGCAAAAAAAGCGGTTACTAAAAGAAGTTTTTAAATTAATCGTCGGGATCGATATTCTATTGAGTTTACTTATCGTTGAATTGGGACTGATAATTGAGTGTTGCCTTAGAATAGTATTTAGTATAAAAAGTTGGCGGACGGTTAGCAGATCCCATTCAGTATACAAGGCTCTAGTTGAGTAGAGACGAGGTTTGAAAGAGCTTACCTTCAGTAAAGCTCTTTGAGCTCTCTCAAGGCCAATAATATGTGACTTGGCGGCACCACCCCAAGAAGTAACGCAGTATGTTAAAAGTGATTGACATAAGGCAAGATAAATCATTTTAAGGAGCTCCTTGTCCGATATATGACGCAACTTTTTGAAGATGAAGATAAGCTTCCGCACTCTGTTTGAAAGTTGTTCAATATGCTGTTGGAAGTTGAGTTTGCTATCAATGATTATGCCCAAATATCTCGTATATTCAACTCGTTGAATAACAGGACATGGGCACTGCCTTGGTCTATCTGAGTGTGAACAGTCAATTGCTAGAACTAAATCTGGAGAGGGAAGTGATCTATTTGTTATAGCAAACGTAGTGTATACGGTTTTTTTTACATTTAAAGCTAATAAATTTTGTCTTAACCATAAACAGACACTGTTTAATCCTGATTCAGCCCTTTCAAACACTTCATTCCATGTGTCACCGGTAAATGTAAGTGCAGTATCATCTGCGAAGGATATTATTCGACAGCTATCTAAGTGCAAGTTACATAAATCATTGACATATATAAGAAACAATGTCGGGCCAAGCAAGCTGCCTTGCGGAATTCCGTAGTTGATGGGTGTTTCAGAACTTATAATTCCTTCAATTTTTACAGATTGGGTTCTTTCGCTCAGATAATTAGCAAATAGTTCAAGCTGGTTGTCCCGTATACCTAGCTTATCCATTTTTTCTAATAGAAAAGGTGACCATGTGGTATCAAATGCTTTGGCTATGTCCATAAAAACTGTTAGGCACTTTTTACTTTTGTCAAGTGTGAGAGCTATGAGATTTGTAAGTTCATGAACCGCATCAGAGCACGATCTCCCACTTCGAAAACCAAACTGGTTTTGGGATAGAAGTTTTTTATCCTCTAGGTAACGATTTAATTGTTGTAGAATGAGACGTTCGAGTAACTTGGACAATGCTGGAAGAACTGATATGGGCCTATAATTATTTACACAAGAAGGATCACCGGATTTAAACACCGGATGAACCACTGCTTTTTTGAAATAAGTTGGGAATTTACCTGTCTTGAAACATAGATTAAAAATATGCGTAAGGGGTTTGATAAATAGATACTTTTTAGTTTTTATAAGGCTGGCCGATATGCCATCCCAACCGACTGCACAATCAATGCGTAGGCAATTTACGACACGTTCCACTTCATCTTGATCAGTGGGAAGCAAGACGAAGGAAGAAGAAGGTTGATACGAACTCGAGCGGGGCAAATTAGATGTTCTGTTTCCAGACTGCTGATTTTGAAGTTTTTCCGCTAATTCTTTACCGATGTTAGCAAAATAATGGTTTACAAAATCTACTGACTCAGCTTTTGAAGCACCGATATTTAATAATTTTTTGGCTCCAGATTTGTCCTTCTTTAAACCTGTTACATCTTTAATCACCTCCCACAGTTTTTTGTTATTCGATTTTGCAACGGACAACTCTGTCCTTTCAAAGGATGCCTTTACCTTTTTTAACAAATTGTTGCAGAAGTTTCGGTACCTTTTAAAAGTAATGGAAAGGATAGTGTTCATCGGCTCCTTTTTCAACTTTTTGTGCATATTGTCTCTATTACGGATACACTTAAGAAGACCTGGGGTGATCCAAGGTTTTATTGGTCGTAATCTGCGACTTAGAATATTTTTTTTGGAATGATCGGCTATTAGGGATCTAATTGGGTCCACTAAAAGGGTAGTAGCAGTGTTAGGGTCATCGGACAGAAATATTTGTTCAAAATTTAGTGATTCTATTCTTTTAAAGAGTCCCGTATAGTCAACTTTTGTGTAATATTTTGACGGAGAATTTGATTTTGTTACAGCCATTGCTAGAAAGACAGAGTCGTGATCAGTTACACATGAGTTCATTACAAGAGTTTTTGAAGGGTAGTTAGATTTAATAATAACGTGATCAAGACAAGTCTTCTTATGGGTTGGAAAAGTGTGGGCAGGGAGAAGGCCATGCGATGCTAACATATTGAGATATTCATTGGCGATTACTGAAAGGGGGCTGCTAGGTTCTATGTTAATATTAATATCACCTAATATAATTATAGTCGGGTAATGTTTAAGATTAGTAAGAATATTGTCCAAGGACTCAACAAAATTATGCGGATCGTGAAAGCACCATGGGCGATATATTGCCAATAAGGCTGTGTCAGTATTTAGTTTAATTAGTAGTCAACTAGCTTCTTGCACATTGGCATCCTCGACCTTACGATTCTGAATTATATCTCTTATAAATACTGTAACGCCATCACTTTTATTAATCGGATGTGCAGATGAGAATGAGTTGTATCCTGCTATTGAGGGTATAGATGGGTTTAACGGAAGCCAACTCTCTGGTAGGACAATTATATCGGGTGGTATTTTTATTCGATACAGTAGAGTTTGAAGACCAGAAAGGTTGGCAGACAGGCTACGTATATTTTGTAACAGAAATTTGAAATACTTGTCTGGTCTTTTAATATAAGTGGTACAGTCTTCAGGATCACAATTATAGCTAAGCTAAGAACCGAAAGGTGTATTGCTCCTTCATTGATTTAGAGAAGGCGTATGATAGGGTGGTAAGAAAGTGTTTATGGGAGGTGTTATCCAAGTTCGGTTTGGGGAGTCGACTTATACGTGCACTGGTATCACTCTATGAGGATTCCAGTTCGGGATCTCTCGGGGTGTCCGACAGGGTTGTGTAGCTTCCCCGTGGCTCTTCAATTTGTTCATGGATGACTGTTTAACAGAGTTCCGTGAAAGTGATTTTGGATTGAGAATGGGTGGATTTATCATTAAATGCCTCTTATATGCCGACGATCAAGTGCTACTTGCATCATCGGTGGAAGAGCTGCAAGAGATGATGAATATTGCATGTGCGTCTTTTGAAAAAGAGGGAATGAGGGTGAATGTGGATAAAACAAAAACTATGGTTTTTGAGAGAGAGGTGAATATGACCGAATGCGTGATTGAGATTAATGGTAAGAAAGTGGAACAAGTGAAAGAGTTTGTATATTTGGGAAGTTTGTGTACTAGGGATGGAAAGTGTGATGAAGATATCGAGAGAAGAGTGAAAAAGGGTAATGCGGTAAATGGAGCACTGAATAGTCTAATGTCTAGTCAGTCGGTGTCTGAAAAGGCCCGAATGGCTGTGCATGATGCTGTCCTCGTTCCTACGCTTATGTATGGCAGTGAATGTTGGGTGTGGCAGAAGAAGCATGAAAGTAGAGTGAATGCAGTAGAAATGAGATCCCTCAGAAATGTGTGTAATGTAAGGTTATGTGATCGTGTGAGGAATGATGTGATTCGTGAAAGGTGTGGTGTAAAAGATGATATTGTAAGAAAGATAGAAAAAGGAATGTTGAGATGGTTTGGGCACATAGAGAGGATGGATGACAGTAAATTGGTGAAAGAGATATATAGAGCCAATGTGGAAGGTAATGTTAGTAGAGGATGACCTCGGATCTCAAATAGAAAATGTGCTCAAAAAGGCAGGTGTCCGCTGTATGAAGAATAAAAGAGCATGTATGAAAAGATTGATGGATGTAAACGAAGCCAGAGAGGTTTGCCAGGATCGTACAAAGTGGCTATCGATAGTCTCTGCCTACCCCAATGGGAACTAACGGCGTGAGAATATGTATGTATGTATTGACAAATAAAAGACGTGTGTTTCCTTCAATCATGTATTATAGACTAAAATCCTAAACTACCTTAACATATAAATATAAATCTAACTCTGACAACTACTAACATACATTACACCTCCGCCCTTATTTACAAAATACAACATGTTCACATAAAACTTATTAACCTAAATAAAAACCTAATAAAAAGAAAAGAATAATTAAAAACTAAAACAAAACAACTTATATGACAAATAATATTTACACCTGAGCAGTATTGCTAAAACCATAACGATCAGGTGCTTTACGTTGCCGTAACGGGTAACGACGTACATCCTGACTAGTATTTGTTTCCGAGTCAATCGGCACACTGGGCACACACATAGGATTTGGAGTCAAATCGACGATAGCGGTTTCGTTAGGTTCTGTGTTTGTTACAGACGAATCCCTTACTCTACTCTCTTCCGAGATAATTAATCTATTTTCCCTCTCCGTACCGCTGGTTATAGGAAAACTTAAAGGAATTTGTGATAAATGTGATGACTGATTGACTAATTTATCACTTACAATAGAATTTGACTGAGGAACCCTTTCTCTTAATTGATCGATGTGCCGATGGATTTCCGTTCCCAAAGTAGTTGTCACGCTATAATCCGTACTACCTAGCTGTTTATTAATAGTACCTGCCGACCATTTGTCTGAACCCCTATAGTCACGATACCACACCGCGTCCCCCGGCTCCAGTGCACGGTGCGCGCCCCCCGCATCCGCCTCCATGCGAGCCTGCCGCGACCTAACTCGCGCTTCGCGCTCAGGTTTAATGTTATCTAACCGCATACGCAGCTTGCGACCTAATAAAATTTTAGCCGGACTTTCACCGGTTGTGGTATGCTCCGTATTTCTATAAGCTAACAAAAACCTACATAATGCCGTATGTATATCCATATTTTGTTTCACCCCCTTCTGAATGGCCCGTTTACACTGTTTAACAGCGTTTTCTGCAGCCCCGTTAGAAGCTGGGTGGTAAGGAGCTGAAAAAATATGCTCTATGCCGTTATGTTTTAAAAAATTACGTAATTCTGAACTGGAAAAGGGAGGCCCGTTGTCACTAACAATTTGCTTAGGTAAACCAAACTTAGCCCAGATATCTCTTAAAACTGCTATCACTGCTAGTGCGGTTGTCCTTTTCATTTCAACCGCTTCGATCCATTTTGAACATGAATCTATTATAACTAAAAAACTCTTCCCGTAGATAGGTCCTAGAAAATCGAGATGTAAACGTGACCAGGGCCGGGACGGCCACGGCCAGGACTGCGGCGCGTGTCCCGGCGGCACGTCGGCCACGACGGCGCACACCTCGCACTCGCGGCACGCCGCCTCCACCGCTTCGTCTACACCGGGCCACCACACGTAACTCCGCGCTAGACATTTAGTTTTTACTATTCCCATATGTGGGTCATGTAACTCTAATAACACCTTTGCTCTACATGAAGATGGAATGACTACCCGGTGACCCCACATTATGCAACCTAACTCTACGTATAACTCGTTCTTTCTATTGAAATATGGTTTTAATTCTTTAATATCTACATCTGTCGGCCATCCGTCCGATATGTAGCTTAAGACCCGGCTCAAAATGGGATCGTTCTGAGTATCTTTCTTGAGTTTTGAATAGTCTAGTAACAAGGCATCGGTCGCAAAATGTAAATATGTTTGTTCTGGTAAATTATTCTCCTCCCGAATTCCCTCATCCTTTTGCGACTTAATTAAACGAGATAAGACATCAGCCGTGTTCTTATCTGTTTTAACATACTCTATATTAAAATTATATGCTGATAATTTAATAGCCCATCGTTGTAACCGACTCGCTGCCGTCGCTGGCACCCCTATATTTGAACCAAAAATACTGACAAGAGGCTTATGATCAGTACGTAGAACAAAGCGCCTGCCATATAGGTATTGGTGAAATTTTTCAACCGCGAACACTATAGCTAATGCTTCTTTATGAATTTGGCTATAGTGTATTTCATGTGGATTAAGTGATCGCGACGCATATGCTATCACGCGCTCCGAACCTGCGCTCTGGCCACTGCCAGCGCGCTGCGCCAACACCGCACCCAGGCCCCGGGAGCTCGCGTCCACTGTCAGCACTGTCTCCTGACTCATATCAAAATGTGCTAATGTCTTAGTACCGCATAAAAACTTTTTGACTGACTCGAAAGCTGAATTTTGATTTACTCCCCAAGTCCAAGGAGTTCCTTTTTTTAAAAGGTTGTATAAAGGTGATAATGTAGAACTTAAATTTTTTATGAATTTCCCATAGAAATTAACCATTCCTAAAAATGATTTAAGTTCCGACACATTCCTAGGGTGGGGCATATCAACCATTGCCCTTTTTTTCTCCGGGTCTACCCGGATACCGTTTGCGTTTATTATAAATCCTAAATATTTAACCTCCCTCTGTAAAAATTCGCATTTACTTTTTTTAACTTTAAGCCCGTTTTTAACTAATATATCCAAAACATCGTTAATAGATTTTAAATGACTATCCCAGTCCTTATTCATTACCAATATATCGTCATAAAAGACCAGTACATTTGGCAACTTTGCAAACATATCAACCATCAACTTTTGAAATATTCCCGGGCTCGACGACAAACCGTACACTAATCTATTATATTTAAAAAGCCCTTTATGCGTATTTATCACCGTATATTGCCTTGAATCCTCGTCTAACTCACACTGATTGTATGCTTGTGAGAGATCTATCTTTGTATACCATTGATTACCACACATATTGCTAAATAAGTCTTCTATCTTCGGGACCGGAAACCTATCCATCGATAATACTTTATTAAGGGTTACCTTGTAATCCGCACATATTCTAAGTCCCCCGTCCGCTCTGTTTACCACTACGAGCGGAGTGGCCCAGTCGGAATGGGTAACAGGTTCGATAACGCCCGCGCGCAGCATCGCGTCGAGCTCCGCATCCACCCGCTCACGCAACGCGTAAGGCAGCGGTCGCGCCCGGAAAAAAATAGGATTCGCGCCCTCGCGCACCTTTAGCTTGGCTCGACCTCCCGTGTATTTACCCAGTGTTCCGTCAAACAGCGATTCATGCCTGGAAATTACATCGTTTATAATCTTTATGTGTTCTGCACTACACTCTGGCATATGATTTAATTCTAATCTGGCACTCGGCACATATACCGGAATATTTAATTCGGCTAACCACTGCCGACCCAACAAACTAGTAGTGCCTCTGTCTATGACATACAAATCTAACTGTTTACTGACTCCATTATAATCAACAATGACTTCTAAATAGCCTAAAGGTTTTATGGTCGACCCATCATACAATTTTAAAGTTAACTTACAAGGTTTTATTGGTAATTGATTAAATAATTCATCATACACTTTTTTACTAACACAAGATAATGCTGATCCGGTGTCAACCTCCATATTCAACAAACAATTGTTTACTTTAATAGTAATACTAACCGGTTTATATTTCCCTAACGACATTTGATACAAACGCTCTTCTTCTTCCGATTCCGAAGTGATTGCGTCATCGTGATCATTCAACAAGTTCAACTTGGTTCGCTCTCTGCTGTGCACTACCGATTGCGCATGCGCTGTTCCGCGCCCCCCGCGTCTCTCGGCCCGCCAACGATTGTTGGTCGCTGCGCCGCCGCCGCCGCTTCTACCGCCACCGGCACTCACCGCGCCGTTTCCCGCTACCTGCCCGCGATGTATTAATTGGCTTCTCATTTTACCCGCCGATTCTTGAGTCCTCCTGGCATGATTGAATTTCCGTGAACACATTTTTCTAAGATGGCCTACTTCTTTGCACGCGTAACACATATAGTTTTTATATACACAGTCATGTCTATTATGTTTGGTATCACCACATCGTGAACACTCATTTAAATTTAGTACGTTTAACTGTTCCGTATATTTTGACTGATTGTTCGAGTAATCCACCACTACACTATTTGCATCCCGTTCAGCAGCCTCTAAAGATAGCGCCAATGCAACCGCTCTGCTATACGTTAGCTCATTCTCCGCAAACAATTTTTGCCTAATGGCGTCACTTTTTAACCCGCAAACAAGCTGGTCCCGCATATTTTCATTCAGCGCCTCCTTAAACGCACAATATTTAGACATTTTCCTTAAACATGTCACATAGTTGGTGATGGATTCGTCACTAAGTTGACGTCGTTGCCGGAATTTGTACCTCTCTGCCAACTCCGATGGTTGTGGTTGAAGATGGGTGGCCAACAACTTCACTGCATCCTTGTATGATAAGCTAGCTGGCTTAATAGGGCTAGCCAATGTTACCAACAGTTCATACGCGTCTTCACCCATAACGGATATTAACGTCGGTAATTTCAAACTATCCTCCACTTTGTTGACGAGAAAATGCATTTCCAGCCGTTCCACGTAGCTGCTCCAGCTACTCGACCCAATCACAAACTCACGCATTTGTCCCACCGACATTGTGACACTGTATTTTAAAACTTCACTAGTTAAAAGTTATAATTTATACTCGTTCGCCACTGACAAATAAAAGACGTGTGTTTCCTTCAATCATGTATTATAGACTAAAATCCTAAACTACCTTAACATATAAATATAAATCTAACTCTGACAACTACTAACATACATTACATGTATGTATATTGTTTCGCGGCACCATATAGGATAAAGAAGAACCAGCAACTTATCAGTAAAAATAACAAAAACGATATTTTTATAATACATTATACTTCTCCTAACCGTTACACTGTTTTAATTATGAAAGGAGTCATACGAGGGCTGCTATTTATGTATCCGGAATAAAAAAAAGAAACAAACATATATCAATTAATATGGTTTTATTGCTTCTCAAAATATTCGCCGCTCAGATCTATACACTTTTGCATGCGTTGAAACCAATTTTCATAGCACTTTTTCCACTCAGACTGAGGTATCTCCAAAACGTGCATTTTGAACGCATCGACTGCCTCTTCGCGGCTCGAAAAACGTTGACCACGTAATTTTTTCTTCACATTTGGAAATAAATAAAAATCATTGGGTGCCAAATCAGGGCTGTACGGCGGATGACCTGTCAATTCGATCTTTTGAGCTTCTAAAAACTGAGTTGTGACGGCCGACCTGTGACAGCTAGCATTGTCGTGATGCAGAATGATTCTACGTTGTCGGTTAGTCTTTCTTATTTGTTCAAAGACTTCCGGCAAACAAATGGTCGTATACCACTCCGAATTAACAGTTTTACGATTCTCTAAAGGCACTGTAGCTACATGGCCATTTATACCAAAAAAACAAGCGACCATTTGCTTCAATGTGCTTTTTGCACGAATAACTTTTGTTGGGTTCGGCTCATCTTGGAACACCCACACCGTGGACTGCTGCTTAGTTTCGGGGTCGTAAGCGTAGATCCAAGATTCGTCACCTGTGTAGATATTATAAACAGCTTTTGACGCACCACGGTTGTATTTTTTTAACATTTCTTTGCACCAATCGACACGAGCCTGTTTTTGATCAATACTCAAGTTGTGCGGAATCCAACGGGAGCAAATTTTTTTTACAGCTAAATGTTCATGAAGTATCTTATGTATGCTCGTCATACTAATGCCCAGAGATGCCTCTATCTCACGATATGTAACATGACGATCTTGAGTTATTAGTTCCCGGACAGCATCGATGTTTTGAGGTACAACGACCGTTTTAGGGCGACCTTCTTTAATTTCATCAGTAAGCTTAGATCGTCCACGATTAAACTCGCTAAACCAGTGATACACAGTGGTCTTTGAGGGTGCTTCATCCCCAAAAGTCGAAGTAAGCTGATCGATGCACTGTTTTTGAGTTAGACCACGCCGAAAATCGTAAAAAATCATGGCACGAAAATGTTCACGAGTTAAATCCATGGTGGTGAAGACACGCAATTTTCAAGATGACGCTACGATGTGAAAACAATTGACAGTCACATAAAAATAAATGTATTCTAAAGCTAAAGAGTTCTATTTTTAAATGATGTAATTACTTTTTAAATTATTGTTCTGTAAGTGGCCAGTTCCGGATACATAAATAGCAGCCCTCGTATTGAGTATTTACTTAATTTTATTAAATACTAGCTGACCCGACAGACTTCGTAGTCTTCGTACTGTCAAATTTGCTTATGACAAAGCTTTAGGCGTTTTTTTAATTAATTTAATAAAACCTCAAAAATTGTAGCCTATGTGTTATTCTAATGTATAAGCTATATTGTGGTAAAGTTTCATTCAAATCCATTCAGTAGTTTTTACGTGAAAGAGTAACAAACATCCATACATCCATACTTACAAACTTTCGCCTTTATAATATTAATAGGATATTGTCTAATAAAAAACACTTTGATAAATAATCAGATACTAATTCACCCGCGCAACTTTGTGGCCTCGTTTCTGTAGTTCAGGCTTGATTGAATAACAAACATATCAGCCAAAAATGTTACCATTTAGGGGTTTTTGGTCCCTATTAACTTCATAGTTTATTTTACAAATTTTAATACTGCTCAGTCAAGAATTGACGAAAATTACCTACATTTAAACTTCAAGCCCCAATTTTACCCTTTTTGGTGATGAATTCTTGAAAATACTTGTTCAAATGCTTACCAATTTACATTATAAAAGAAATCCGTATTATAAGTTTTAAGGTTCAGAAAAGAGACAATTTTCGTAGAAACTTTACCCTCCGATGTTACCCCTTTTGGGGAAATTTAAAAATAAAATATACATACATATAAATTTCATACCCCTTAGGGTTGGATATTCGTCAACTCCCTTCTTAGTGCTCACTTACATGATGAAAGACATCCCAGAAAGCTGCAAGTTTCTAAGTATAGAAGTTTCGGCTGTGCGTTGATTCTAAGTCAGTTTTGCTTTTTATGTATATGTATATACAAACTCAGTCATGTGGAATTCACGCGATAAATTTGTATCCCTCCTTACCTTAAAAAATATCACAGATATATGAATTATTTCTTTCAGCGGGTGTCGTAATAGGCGTCTAAGACAAAACTATTACTTGCTGGGTGACGTGGCGCGGACACCCATAACCATACATACATGCTTTTACTCACGGCTATAAATCCCTAGAAGGGGTAGCCAGAGCTAAGGTATTAAAAATTCCTCAGCCACTTTTGGAAAGTTGAGTTGGGAAAAGATGGTAAAATGAAGGTTGTTGGTGATGGGTCTCCAACCGCATCGCCCAAAAATCCCTTAAAAGCCCCAATACCGTTAGTCGCCTTTTACGTACACCCACCGGAAGAAATGTGGTAGTGCTATTCTAAGCTCCAATTATCCTTTATTTGAAAACCTTAATACTATTAAACTAAAAAAAGTGGCTGAGGAATTTCAAATTACCAAGCCCTGTTTAGCTCCTGATTTGTAACCGTGAGGTACCAGTAGGTGTGACTTCTCATCATTATCACAATAAACTACATATTGATATGACTTAAGAAAAGACACATTGATGCAGGCCCGACGCAGGACTTGAACCCACACTTCTTTTTATAAGAAGTGGCATTCTTCTAGCTACCAAAGTTGCATAAATACTTATTACATAATAGAAAATACTGGCAATCAAATGAAATTATTTTGATTTTTACTCTGTCAATTAAATCAAACACTTTAACAAACAAACATCTTCATCACAGTATGCAATAGGCGAATTATTTTGCTTTCTAAATTCAGAAATTTTAGTTATCAGTTTACACGAATACCAGAAATGGAAATTTACGGGCGTATTGGTGAAATATTCAATGACATAAGAAATACAATTAAAACTATCAAGTCTCCGGAGAGAGTCTATAAACTTAAGAGTGGTATCCATGCTTTAAGTAGTGAATTAGAGGTACTTGGAAAAGAGAACCATGAGCTTTACGGACGGTCAATAGCTATGTCAGCATATCTTTCACTCATCGCCGTGAAAACTACCCCATTGTCATTGCATGAAAAGAGGAAAACCTTAGAGACTGCTTTCGAAAAGCTGCGGCCGTTTGCATGTCGACTGGATTGTCTTTTTATTTTCCTCAGAGTGCAAAATCTACTTTGTTTTTATCACATCCAGATGGATCAACTTACTACTGCTCAACGTTTACTTGAAGAAACTGAAAAAATGTATGAAGAAATTAATAAGAGGAAGTCTAAGTATTATGATACCGAAGATTTGTTCACAACACCAAATATTAGCGAGATTGCTGCTGTTAATCCAGATAAAATTGACAGAATAATCACAAACAATATTCAAATGCAAGCTTTTATTTATAACAAATTGAGCTTGCCCGACAAATACTGTCTATATAGTCATACTGCCTTACGGAGGCAGCTTGAGCTCAAAGATGGCACTCCTCAAGAATGGGCGTTAAAAGTAGCCCGTTTAGGCAAGGTATTTATATGTTTGAACCAGATGGATAACGCAAAACATCACCTCTGTGCAGCATACCACATACTGCAGTCGTGCCATGAAGGTTGCAAACTGATGCCAAATGAATTTATACAGCAAAAAGCAAATTTTGAAATGTATTTTCTTGAAATCAGTCTTTATTGGGTAAAGTACGGGTTAACTCTTTTCAAACTTTCAAAGAAAGAAATATTAAACAAGTATTTTACAAAAGATTCCGACACCGTTGATCTTTGGAAGTCTCTTGACGTAGCTGACAGTGAAATTAAACTGAACTATGATGTACCGAATAGCGAAACAGAAAAGAATGGCGAAGGGGATTGCCATAAGAATGTTATGTTTGTTTTCCCAACACTAAATTTGAAAGACGCGGAGAGCCGTATACCCTCTACTTTGGTAAAGCACGCAGTAGACGGCAGGAAATTATTTCTTTTCACTTATAAGTGGCTGATGAGAGCTAGAAATTATTACGATATTAACCAACACGCGGCACACTACATTAGCTGTTCGTTGCACCTTGCTGAGTTGTATGAACATCTTGCCTTCTTCGAGCGAAACGTGGACAATCAGTACAAGCTACAGAAGCGGAGAGCTGAAGTACTCGAATCACTAAACACTTTACTAAAAACGTGTAATAGTGCTGCGTCTGTGCAAATTGATGTTATAAGAGAACTATCTCAGGTACAACTTGAGCTCATGGCCTTAAATCTTCAAAAGCTATGGTGCGAGGAATCTCAGACTGATATCAGCGGCATTGATGGGGAAACTGAATCAGTCCTTAATTCTTTAGCAACTGCGTCTGAAAAAACGTTGAATACTTCGTGCAAAAATTTGTTCTTAAGAAAAATGGAAGCAGCAACGGCAATTAGCGGGAAGTTACATCGCCTTAGTGACCAACTCTCTGTTAATCCTGTTTCAGAAGTCAGCTTCACATCCACTGACTTTCTAAATTAAAATATTTGTGTTAATGGATAGTACGCACCGAGATTGCGGGCGTTGGTCTTAATTGTTCCAAATAAATGTTGAAATGGAAAGTTTATTATACTTTTTTTTTATTTGCCCCATGTGAAGCAGGGAACTGTATTATTTCACCTTCGTTTGGAATTTTGAAATAAAAAACTTTATTCATATTATAAACTTTTCTCTCCTGCAAATTCTCGCAACGTTATACTCACCTTGTTTTTCTTTCAGTTTTCCTGCGAAAGGGGTCACCCTTTATTTTATACATTTAACTACTTACTAATAAGGGTGTGAAAAACATTTAACTACTCAACAATATAGCAGTGTGATTTCTCTGAGATTTTTACATTTAATGACCCAGAAATTGCGGCGAATGCGTTAGTGAGTAAATTATCATTCACAATTGAGTCGAGTCAAACACCAAGTTCTGCACTATACCTTCAAAACGAAGAATCCTTAAGCCCTGGTCCTGTGTGCTTCTTGTAAGATACACAAACAAAAGCTGAAGCTGCCCTTGACCCAGTGAGAAATTGGTTAGACGACAACCTACTTACACTTAATGTTAACAAATCCCAATTCGTAACTTTTTGTCTAACCAAAGTCACTCAGCCTAGCGATACATTTAAGTTAAAGGTTCACAAAACTAACAATTGCTCTCAATCATGTAATTTTGACCAAATAATTGGAACAGACAATGTAAAATACCTTGGCGTAATGCTAATGATAATGAAACCACATCTTGAGCTTGGCAACAAAACCTCGTAAACTCTTGTTTGTATTTCCAAATTTAAGAAATAGTGCCGATGTAGAAACACTGAAAATGGTATACCTTTAATTAGCCCAATCAATATTAACATACTGTATCAGTGCATGGGGTGGCGCGGGAAAAGCAGCAATGTTAAAAATTGAGAGAGCACAACGTTGCATTTTAGAGGTTATGGCTTATAATTATAAACCAATCAGAACCCCCACCACCGAAATTTATGCTTATTGGAATGTACTTAGAGTTTGAAAACTACCTAGTCGGTGCTTAAATTCTGTCACAAACAAAATTGGCTATAAAATGAAAATTAGTCATGATTAATTCACAAAATTAATTCAAAACGGTTGCCACTATTTTTCACAAATGCCTTCAATCTTCGCGGCCAGTCTTCAATAGCAGCACGCCCCATATTCAAGTCGATATCGGTCACTGCTTTAGTCAATGATGACCTTCTTCTCCAATTCCTGCTAAATTTTGTAATCCAGTAGATTGAGGTCAGAGTGATATGAGGGCCAATCTACATGCCTCAATAGCTCGACGTTGTGGCGCTCAAACCACTCCCGAGTTGTTTTGGCCTTATGAGCAGGTGTAGAGTCCTGTTGAAACACAAATAGCCATCCTCCAAAGAGTGTCTGGGACAAATCTTTTATTATGCGATCTAAAACCGTGTCTCCGTACACTTTTGCACTGGTTTTGACACCTTTTTCACAAAAATGCACTTTAGTAGCGCCATAGTAGGACACTCGTAACTAAATCATGATTGATGATTGACGATGACCGTGCTGCACTCAAGGAATGGCATTTCCAGCGGCCGCAGAGCTGGTAGCGTACACCCTGTCATTTTTTTGTTGTATCTCTCTATCGTTGTTGTAAATATTTAAAAAAATCTCGTCTGTAAACAGGATTTTGCGGTGTCTTTTTCTTGCTTACCGCTTAAGCAATACTTTGCATTTTTTTGCCTCCCATAGCTATAAGAAGCGCTTTCAGAATATCTCCACTATTTTTTCAGTAAGCTCGTAGTCCCAGGTCTTCATCGAGTACTTTTTTACGGTACTTCTGGTTAAACTGTGTTCTTGCCGTACGCGCCTAGATTGCTTTGATCATCCCTGGAGTCCTAACGTAACGAAGTCTGCCAGTTCTTTTCTCGTCATCGATACTAGTGGTTTCATTGTACCTCTGGATGGTACGGTATACAAACCTCATCGTGATTTTTAATCTTTGAAGCAAGTTGAATATCGTCTTTGGTGGACGGCCGCAACGATGCAATGCAATTACTGTTACTCAGTTTTCTTTGCGAGTCTTGTCCATCGTAAAAAAATAATGAATGTAATTGTGAATATTGTGATTTAGCATATTATTATTAAAAAAATAATTGAAAATCGAACACCATTTCATATTTTTGTCTAGGTGTTCTATTTTTAAAATAAATGGCCAGTGACAGTATTTAAGAACCGACTAGGTATTTATTCTTCACATAATTACCAAAACACATAAGTCATTAACGTATGATGACGACTTTTGTAAAACTGTAAGAAGATCTGACATAGTTTGTCCGTCTGTCAGACTCAAAGCAGCTTTGACAAAATATAAATTTATCTTTATAAGTCCCTTTATTTATAATAAAGTAAATAAGGTATCAAAACTTTATGCCGAAACGATAAGCAAAGTAAACTAATTGTTATTAGAATGGCTAATGCAGAAAACAAACGATAACATAGAAAATTTACTCAACATTGTACACTGATAATCCAACAAATCCACATACAAACACATTCATATATATATATATATATAGTATATTATATAAATATATATATACACACACACACACAAACATAGCACACATACTCACACATAATTAAAATTTTACACAAATCCATACACTTTCACATACACTAGTATAGTAGTATTTACATATATTAAATGGCTCTAGCTTAGGAATAGAATAAGTAATAAATATAAAAAAAATAATTTAAGGCAACCACTGTAACTCTTAACTGGAATATATAGTACCAATATGGTACTAACCCGTGTAAATGGAGGACGGCGTATTCGTTCCACATGTTCTAATGTACATTTGTAAAAATTCCAATTAATATGGTTTTTTTTAAAAGGCATAGTCATGTCATTTATTTCCATTTGGCATAGGCACAAGCCAGTCTTGATAAACTTTCACTCCCACTTCATCCATATTTACATAGAGGCATGTACATACACCGGGCTAGTTATTTCACAATTTATCGTAAGGGATACTAAGGTACTTTAAGTTGCTTTTGGGTTAACGACTTCTTGTAGAGAACATGACATCATCCGACCAAAAAATGATTTGTTATCCATCTTTGTTTTATAGAATACATTTGCCAAATAAGAATTGGAACCATAAAAATATTACCTCATACGTACCGCTACATCGACTCGTATTTGTATTGCACTGTAGCAGAGTAGATCTCCATAAAAATAATATTAAATTGTTATGTATATAAACCGGCTATTTAATGAATATTTCCCACAAGATGAACCATGGATGAGGGGGAGCAGTATGGGGCTTAGTAGTAGAGATATTTTGGAGAGCATGTCAAGTCATATATTTAATTTCAATACAAATAAACACACACAGATTTAAAAATATTTATTCTAGCTTGACACCCCACACCCCTTCATCCCACCGTGACAATCAAAAATTTAACAACAATCAGTTTTAACGAAGACACCATTACCTTATACTTACATTCGTTTCATGTTATTTATATTACACAAAGAATATTTTAGGTATATCTATTCATTATAGTTTCTCTCGTTATCAATACTAACGTACATTGTAAGGAAATATTTAGTGGTGATCTGGTTGTTTAAAACTATCCGCTCTTTTATAATATGGATAATCCTCGATTCAAGTAATGACCCTAAATCGTCAACTGTCTAGGTGTGGGTATTCTCACTGATTGTGTCATAAACCCCGTAACATAAGGTGACGGAGAGCGTGGTCCTCTCATCTTTTGTGAAAAACTGTAATCTTTGTATCAATATCGGTGGTTTATCTCACATTATATGTGACGAACGCGCTCTCATACCACCATCGTACGGTGGTAGATCCACTAAAATATAGTTAACAAAATTGTTTGTATCAAAAACAAAACATGTTGTGATTATTTCCAGTTATATCTTCGTTTAATATTGACGCAAAATTTTAAAAAAATACTTGAAATATATATAACCAAAGAATTAGGTATGCAAAGTTTTACAAAAGTGATGCTGATTACGAAACCATTTCGAGATATTATGTTTTTAAACAATATTTTCTTGAAATTGACTCAAATAAAGCCAAAATGGCTGTTATTTTATCAAAAAACCGTAACAGTATTTGAACTTCAATGTTAGTTCAAAGACATTCCTTTTTCATTCAGTTTTGTTAATAAAATATCGAAATTTAGTACAATATCGTAATAATTTCATTTGAGATCACAAATTCGTGAAATGTTTTGCAATCAGGAACATTTTTACTAAACATTTCGGATCATTTGCTCGTCGCTACGTGATTTTCTCGATAGTTTTCACGTCATTAAAAACAAAATTTGAACAATCTTTAAAAAAATATAACTTTACAATTAATCATTTTAAATGAAAAATATTCGAATTAGTCTTTTATTTTCCTGTTTTCTATCGCATAAAAATATTTAATAAATACAAAAAATAAACTTTGCATACCGAATTACCAAATTAGAAATGTATGCCTTGAGGGACCATAAAAATCCGAGATCTACCTGAACCCTTTATAAGGCCGCAGTTAGACAGATATGCTACGTGAAAGTTTAATACACTCACTACCATGTTTGTAATGCACTGGGGAACACATCTACGGCAAAAAAACCGAAATCATTAATACAAAAACATGTGGTCATTATATGCACTCAGCCCGTTAGTGCACTCGAGTTTTCAGATCATCTGTTTCCACTACACATATTCAGTGACATTGACAACAAACATAAGATGCTCTTTCTGGACTAGTGTTTGAGTCATAGATGTACCAAAAAACGTACAACTTAAGTATCGTTCTGTCGCATTGAAATCTTAACAACTGAATGAGACAAAAGATACTTGAGTCATTCTCAGCTTGAATATGTGGGAGTCATGTTAGAGCGCACACTACTGCGGACTCAAACGCACATAGCAGCGTCTCACTCATATTCCTACATCGCGGAATGTAAATGTTTTTCGAGTTAAGCATAGATACAAATTATAAGTTGGTACACAGCAGGGTGTACTGGCCAGTATATCTTTGCTGTTCCCACAAATACCCAATTCAGAAATCGGGCGTATGTGTTTGACTACATAATGTAAATAGTAAATCGAATATTATCGTAATACTATGTAGATAGTTCTAATTACAATATTTATCAAATTAGCATGTAACCTTTTATAATTTTATTAATTTTAAGTGGCAAATGATACACTTTCCTGATACTACAAATAACGTATGGTAGTTCAGTTATTGTAAATATTGCAATTCACGATGGAGAGTGGTTTTATCAAAATTAGACCTTATTGTCATGCTAATAACAGTCTCGCCACTCGCCATCGTGAACGACTTGTCGTCGTAATTATAGCTCTTGAGCTATAATTGAAATTATTAGATACAGCGACTTGTGTATTTTTAATATGTAGTATAATGGAAACAGTGACAAACGCTTGCTTCCCTTCACGGGCACAGTGCATTCATTGACCACAAACTTTAGATTAATTAATGTGTACTTAAAATATGACCGAAAAAGTATAAATAAGAAAAGAAAGCCTGATATATTTGCTATATAATACCATTATAGTTAAATAAAAAAAAGAGGATGTTCTTCTCTATATATGTTTGTTTACTAAGTAGTTTCCAAATCGCCTCTGCCTTATAAAGGGTCAAAACAGGATATCCAGAATAAACCGTTGAACAATCATTTGATCGCTGCAATCTATATATGAATCTGATGATATTTTTAAGATAGATTATTTTAAGATAGATAGCTTGCAAAAATGAAAAAGCTTTATAAAAACCCATCTTTTTTCACTCATTCCAAATCCTGATACAAGTGAAAACCTATACCTCGGTCTCATACATACATACATACATATACTCACGGCTATATTTCCCTAGAAGGGGTAGCCAGAGCTAAGGAATTATAAATTCCTCAGCCACTTTTGGAAGTTGAGTGGGGAAAAGATGGTAAAAATAAAGATTTTTGGTGATGGGTCTCCAACCGCATCGCCCTAAAATCCAATAAAAAGCCCCAATACCCTTAGTCGCCTCTTACGACACCCGTGGGTAGAAAGGGGTAGCGACATTCTAAGCCGGCACTACACGGTCTCCTCATTCATTAAAATAAAATCGTGATCAACTTATGTATAGATTACGCTATTTGTATTGAAAAACCAATCGAGAACGGATGATGGCACTAAGAATGATTACACAAGTGTAAAATATTAATGCTATGCTTAAAATTTAAGCTTATTATGCTTGTAAGTTTACTATGTCTTCACTAATCTGTCTTTAATGTGAATCTTACATTTAGAAGGTGCGAGAGAGAATAGTATAAAAGGTTATTCAGACATACTGTAATTATTTTAGTATAAATAAACTACAGTTAAGGTCGTTATTTGCGCGAGAAGGAGTCATATTATAGTTATAATCAATATGAATGCATATTTAAACCATAATCTTATAAAATATGATACTGCTAAAGATTCAAAATTTCCAAGGGTCGATTACAAAATAAAAGAACTTGAGACCTTTAGCTTTAGGTTACCGTTTATTTTATAGAAATGACGTCAGCCTGACTGCTAACCATATACAAGCACATTTTAGTATAAAAAAAAGTATTCAAATTAAAAATCACCCTTATTCAGTCCGTTGACATTATTTGCCTACCCCAATGGAAACTAATAGGGTGATTATATATGAAATATATATTCGATCATTTATACGATATTTTATAACTTTATTTGATAACTGGTTAGTCAAAATTCATAGACTGTCGTTTTTTCTTCAATAATATATAATAGTCATAAATAATGTAAATTTAAATTATTTATTCCTGCAATTTGGGTTGGAGGAATATTTTAATATTTAATTAAAATAACAAATTGCATTTTTATATGTTTATACTTGTAGTCTTTATTTCGAATAATTGTTTACAAAGTGACATATTGTTTTTTTGACAATATAGATCAAATATAAAGTAGGTAAATATTAGCAGACAAATGTAGTTAAAACCATAGATCAACACCTCCCCGTAATATTTAACCTAGTAAAATAAGAAAAATGAGATTGTAAAAACAAATTGGTAGACCGGCCCAAAAAAAAAAATAAATAAAATATAATACTGTACACGACTGTACGTATCACACAAGTTAAATCTACTATTTCTATTTAACAACTAAGTTCGTGTGTAAATGTATGTTTGTGTGAGTGTATGTCAGTGGTGTAGGTACTGTTACTAAGTTAAACCTAAGGCATTACTAAATTTACAATGTTTGATCTTAGGTAATGGTTTCGTGAGTACATCTGCCGTCATGTTATTTGATGAGATGTATTGCAAGTTTAGTTGATGATGAGTCACTGCATCGCGTATGAAATGATGTCTTATATCAATGTGCTTTGTACGGGAATGATAAGAGTTGTTGCGCGTTAGGGTTAGAGAGCTTTGATTATCCGAGTATATGGTGATTGGGCGTGTGATGTGAAAGACCTCTTGTAGAAGTTCTTTAAGGTAGATTGCTTCTTTACACGCCTCACCAAGTGCCATATATTCCGCTTCAGTTGTGGAAAGAGCGACAGTACGCTGTTTACGTGCTTCCCACGAAATGGCTGCATCGCTCATCAAAAACGCATATCCTGTGTAGGATTTTCGGTCTATAATATTGCTTCCATAGTCAGCATCAGTATATCCTATCAGGAAGTTGTGTCCCTTTTTGTAAGTTAGCTTTAGGTCTTGCGATCCCTTTAAATACCGCAGCACACGCTTGGCGGCTTTCCAATGTTCCTCCCCGTAATGTGCATTGTACTGACTTAGGTAGGAAACTGCAAATGAAATGTCAGGTCGAGTTCCTATGGCAATGTACATTAATGAGCCGATAAGCTGTTGGTAAGGTACATCAAATGTCTCTTTATCATCAGGTCGAGGTAATTTTAATCCTGGTTCCAAGGGTGTAGAGACAGTTATGGCATCTTTCATACCAAATTTTTCTAAAACTTTATTAATGTATGAGGACTGATCCAAAGAAATGCCATTTTCGGTTTTAGTAACTCTCATACCTAGGCAATCTGTCAAAAGACCAAGGTCCTTGACTACAAACTTATTTTTAAGATAACATTTAAATTCTTCTTTCAATTTAATGCTATTAGAAAGAAGGAAAAAATCATCAACAAATACTGCGACAATGAGAAAATCTGTTTCACAGTATCTGTAGTACAGACAATGTTCATTAGAAGCTTGTTGCATTTTCAGCTCTAACATCGCTTCGCATACCTTTTTATTCCATTGTCTAGGTGCCTGCTTTAAGCCATAAAGTGATTTCTTTAGTAGACAAACACGAGAAGGGTCTTCTGCAAAACCTTGTGGTTGCTCCATAAAAATTTCTTCTTCCAGGTCACCATTTAGAAAAGCAGTTTCAACATCTAAATGTTCAAGCTGTAAATCATTTTGGGCAGCAAATGCTATAAGAAGTCGAATGGAAGAAAGTCGAGCAACAGGAGAAAAAGTTTCTCCATAGTCAACGCCTTCAACTTGTGTAAAGCCTTTAGCAACTAACCTGGCTTTATATTTAACAATTTCACCATTTGTATTTCTTTTAATCTTGTAAACCCACTTACTCTTGATAATTTTCCGATCTTTGGGACGATTAACTAGAGTCCAAGTTCCGTTTTTCTTTAGTGAGCTATATTCAACATTCATCGCATCAAGCCAGTACTCCTTCTGTGCATCCTGAATAGCTTGTTGATAAGTTTCAGGTTCACAGTCTAAAGTAACCATTGCATTCTCTTGTAGAGGATATCTGGCAGGTGGACGTCGTATTCGCTGTGGATACCTACGTTCATTATCATCGACGTCATTAGAAGGGTGTTCATAAATAGGTTGTGAAGGAGCATCTTCGAATTCTACTGGTATCTCAGATTGAGTAACAATTTCATTTTCACTATGTATTGACACGTCTTCATTTGTATTTTCTGTCACAATTGGCAGTGGTGATAATGTAGGACCTGGTGTAGAAGTAGAATGGTGAATATCGACGATTTCAGTAGTCGTTTGTGGTGATTGATGTGGTGAAACAGGTAAAATTTGGAATCGATCTTCAATAAAAACAACATCCCGAGCAATAATAACAGATCTCGGATTTTTAAGATCGATGAGACGATAACCTTTACTTTCGGTAGAGTAACCTACGAAAGTGTACGCGTGAGTTTTTGGATCCAGTTTAGTACGTTTTTCTTTAGGTACTAGAGCATGAGCTTCACATCCAAATACTCGTAAATGGGAAAGGTTAATTCTCCTACCTGACCACACTTCTTCAGGTATTTTGTTTGTCAAAGACTGAGTTGGAGTGTGATTCTTAAGATAGATAGCTGTATTGACAGCTTCACCCCAAAACGCCTTGGATAGTTTCGATTCTTGAAGCATAGTCCTCGCTTTTTCTATAATTGTACGGTTGACTCGTTCAGCAACACCGTTTTGTTGCGAATTGTATGGTACGGTTTTCTGATGCATGATGCCGTTTTGCTTGAAAAAGTTTACCATATTATTATTTACATATTCGCTACCGTTATCACTTCTAAAAGTCTGTATTTTAAGGCCTGTTTGATTCTCTACAAAATTTTTAAATTCAACGAATTTACAAAATACCTCGCTCTTAGACTTGAGTAAATAACCAAAAGTTTTGCGAGAGTAATCGTCTGTAAAAGTAAGCAAGTAGAGAGCTCCTCCCCAGGATTGGGTGGACATCGGACCACAAACATCCGAATGAATAAGCTGTAGCTTCCTTTTTGTCTTACTTAGAGAATCTTTAAACGGTTTCTTGGCTAGTTTACCTTGCACACACGGAACACAAATTTCGTGTAAACTGTCCGTGTAGTCTATACCAGACTTTTTATTTTTTAGTATTTTCATGGCATTAAAATTGATGTGACCCAAGCGTCTATGCCAAAGTGACGCTGTTTCAGTGACATTTGTCACATTTGCTTTTTCAATCTTGTCAGTGACAAGCTTAAACATACCATCATTGATGACAGCTGTAGCCACAACAGAACCTGAGACTTTGCAGGAATCCTTTAAGAGGATTTTAGCTCCATTAGAAGAAAATATGACAACAAAGCCTTTTTTAACTAAATTACTTACCGACAAAAGGTTTGTAGCCAGTTGGGGTACATACAGAACATCTGATATCCTATTTACATTATTATTTACATGAAAACTGATAGTACCCTTTCCTTCGCTTAGTATTTGCTCGTTGTTTGCCACTGTAATAGGTTTCATATGTGAGTCTATTTGCGTAAACCAATCTTTCCTATTAGACATGTGACAAGTAGCACCTGAGTCTAGTATCCAATGATCTAAGGAACCTGTGGATAAAGATGAATGAAAAGATGATAAAAGAGTTATGTCTGAAGTGTAATTTGTTTTGTTTACAATGTTATTACAATTAGAACCTTGTTTATTATTTTTGTATTGTAACTTATGACACTGAGACACATGATGACCCCGTTTTTTACAATATTTACAAAAGGGTTTTAATTTATTTACAACTAAAGCTTTGACGGCGTCACTGTTTGTTTGACGAATGTCCTCCTTAGATAGAGTTTGTGCAACGAAGTCACTAGTAATATTGGCGCCGGAGTGCTCCAGAGCCATCACAAGTGGTCGGTACTCATCACTGAGGCCAGCGAGCATGATTATTCCAATGAATTCATCGTCCACTGCTGCGTCAATTTGTATTAGCTTTTGTTGAGTGTCTCGAATGTGGTTAAGGTAGGTTTCCATATCTTTACATTGGTTGAGGTTACTTGTAAACAGTTGCTTTAGCAATGTCAACCTTCTTAGTAACCCACTGTTTGCAAAATGGTCCTTAAGCTTTGACCAAATGTCTTTTGCGGTCTTCTCCTTAATAATAAGAGGATAAATTTTTTCACATACCGCAAGAACAATTTTTGCTTTCGCTTGAGAATCTCTTTTCATGAAGTTCGGTGTATCCATGGCCGGAGGGTTTGAGACATAATCCCAGAGGTCAGCTTCATGCAAAACCATTTCCATGGCGTAACTCCACGTCGAGTAGTTGGTACCATCGAGCTTTTTGAAGTGGCTGGACGAGGATGAGGCAGTTGACACATCTCGAGATGGTTCCATATTTTGTAAGAAAGCGAAAGATTAAAAAAAAAAAAGTTAATTAATAGGCAAGGAAGATTAAAACTGAAGGCCCATAACCTCCTGCAATTTGGGTTGGAGGAATATTTTAATATTTAATTAAAATAACAAATTGCATTTTTATATGTTTATACTTGTAGTCTTTATTTCGAATAATTGTTTACAAAGTGACATATTGTTTTTTTGACAATATAGATCAAATATAAAGTAGGTAAATATTAGCAGACAAATGTAGTTAAAACCATAGATCAACATTTATAAGTGTTATAGTAACAAGAGATCAAAATTTATTATTGCGAGAGATCATATCAACAACGAGTCTTGGAAATTTGCTTTATTAATATATATGTATTTAATCATTTTCTTTTGGTTCCGATTTCTGAACTGACGTCAGTTCTATGGATGTCCGGTATAATATTTAGGTTTTATTTTAAAGATACTATCAAGGTGTGATGTGATATGCACTAATAGTCTGGTGAACATTAACTTTTGATTATAACATACAATATCTATGTTGTTGTGGTTTTGAAACCAATGTTATAATAATGAGGTTATCAGAATATGTTTTAACTGTTAACATAGTCTCATAAGTAATGAAAGTAACATAGCTTATTATTTCTCTTTTGTAAATTTAAGCTTATATCTTAATATCTACTATGTAACATTATAAGTATATAACTTAGTTTAAGATAACATTAAGTAACAAATATAAAAAATCTACATGCGTAATGCTGCTTAATAAATAACAATATACACACTAAAAAAATGAAATTGAACACAACATAAATAGCCTCATTTGGCAAATAAAAATAATCCATGTCTTTAATTACACAAATGTATTTGATATAACAATATTTAGGTTTATAGTACAAGATGCCATCTGCATGCTAGTTTAATATAACCATATTACTTTAATCTTACCTTGCTTTTACATAGTCTTTTTGAGATACAAAGGTGCAATATTATATAAACTACAACGCAAAACACGGAACAATACATAATTGTATAAAATTACTTTAAAAAAAGGAATGTTATATGTTAGAAATAGAAATGCTTGCCCAAATTCACTCGGTTATTACTAAATGTCAATGGAAATTCTTTGTTGACCGGTACAGCCACACTACTGTTTCAATTTGTCAATAGTGTGTGTTTTTTAAGCCTTCGACAGACGAAACAGGAATTTACACATCAAATTATTAAGCCGTATTTATCCATCAATTTGTCGACCTATTTGAGAGCGGTGGACAATTTATTTCCATACATTTGAATATGGTAACTCAATAGCCAATACAATATTATTATATTCATACATAAAATGAGCACATTTTATTTTAGTTCTTACAATAATTAAAAGTTAATAAATGGTATTATTTAATATATAAAACTAGCGATTTACCTCTTCTGTATTTCAAAACTTCTAGGTCTCTATACAAGACCATAATCTACCAATTTCTATTTCAAACTTACAAATTGACATCGCTTTGGAGTTTTGGTTGCTTTATTTTAGAGTTTGGAGTTTTCAAACGAGATGTATTGTCGTTTTTACATAATATACAACAGTATCATTATAATAACACATAACATTATATATTGTTATGAAATGTATTAATGAAATTATATAATCACACTGAATAATATAAATGCTTAAGATTATCCAAGCTTGATGCTTCTAAATGGTAAGTGCATTTAAATCATGCAAAAGTAAATTTACTTTTAAAAATATATCATATCAAAATATTGCTATTGCAATGTATTAAACGTACTAGATATACAAATATAGCGATATGTTTAATTCTACTATTATGTAGAATATAAATTCTAATGTTATGTAGATAATTGAATTCTACGGTGAAGATTGTTAAGGAAAAGCTATCTGGCGTGTGTGTCCCTCCTGTTGATAACTTCAAATAAAACGTTAGAATTAACATCACTATCACTAGCTTGACTATTTGCATCCTGCTCATCCAACAGTCTTTCTTCATTCTGTCTCTCTTTTGTTACTCTATTATATAGTTTTGTTGAAAACTCCTCAGTATCAGGAGTATTTAATGCCGAGGTGACGGATCGTATGACGTAGATTTTGTGAACAATATGACCCATTATGCCTAACAGACACATGGACAATCCCAGGACGTTTATTGTGCTCAGCTGATCACCACTCACTTCGACAGCTAGGACTAGAATACACATTTCCTGAAAAGAAACAGATAAGGCTATTAAAGACTAATTTTCCATATCGATAAAATAAATGGTTCCTTGTTGAAACGTACTCAAGAATTTAAAAAAAAACCCGAATTTAATGTTCCTCCAGTTCTAAAGCTTTTGGGTATATACAGACAGAGGGGATGGTATTAGTAGTAGAAGTCGGATACGTAAGCCATTTCTTGGTCAAAAATAAAACTTGTCTGTAACGAATAGGCTAAAAAAACATCTCAACCGATATTGAAAATTATTTCACCAGAGAAACCTACAACTTCACATCTTATCAAATAAAAAAACCAAAGAATTTTGACGGGAGTGAATTATTGTAACTTTGATATGAAATCATTTATTTATACTTGGTGTTGCCTCGTCACTTGCCCAGTTTACTTTTTCATCGCTTTTGTTCAGATTTGAGACAAACCCTTTGAGATACTGAATGAGATATGTTCAACGTCAAGAACACTTGTTATTGTCAGAGAAAAAACTGATACGCCGATCTTTTATTTTCACATATTTTCCCTTTCTCCCTCTAAGGTGCGTCGCATTTGCTACCTGTTACCACATTTTTTTATACTACTACTTTGTGACTTAAATAAGTACGTATAAATATCACTTAAAATATCATTTCGACGGCGCAAGTGAGTATTATGTATAAAACGTGCAACATGCTTCACGCTGTAGTAACTTTTAATAGATGTTTACATTGTTGAAGCTAAAGAAATGTATAAAGCCAATATTACTTACATTTGGCTTACGACGCAGTTACTAGATTTCATAAAATAATGGTCTTAAATGTAGTTTATTTATCAAGGTTTTAATTGTGATAGACTACATTTTGCGGATACGCATATGACCCAAGTATTACGGCTGGGATAATTTTCTCTACAGTCTAAGTACTCTGAATACTAGATAAGAAAAGCTTACGTCATGTCCACAAGTATTAGTGCCTTTATCACCCCTCTAAACTAAGCGGCGTGCATTCTTAAAATATGATTTTGTGTACGTTACCTTGAAAATACCGGCTATAGATAAGGTAAGACTAGAAGTATACGTGACGACTAGGAACTCGCTGATTTCCATGGCGAAGGCCACGGTCGCTCCAACGGAGATTTTGAGAATCGCTGGCATCAGTAAATCGGCTGGCAACTGCGCCAGGTCTTGGAAACATTGCACACCTGGATCAAATATATATACATTTATCAAACTATGCACTAATAAAAATAAAGACTGTTCCCGATCTCTTCGGATCTTCACTTACTTAGACTCAAGCCCATTATTACTATTGGGGTAGGTAGAGACTATTGATCGCCACTTAGCACGATCTTGACAAATGTCTCTTGTAAGGGAAACATTCATTATTGATCTCATACATGCTCTTTTATTCACAGGTAACTTTACTGCCTTAGAAATCAAGTCATAAAAAAAAGATATTTGGTGAGATACGGGAATGCAGGATGTGCAATATTTGTGTATCTTTCCTGAAGAAATCCTACTTTTGTAAAAGAAAGCTATATATTATTATTGCCATGAGTATATTTATGTATGTGTGAATAGTATATTAAGTATATAAAATGACATACTGTGGTACTAAACATACGAGCACTAGATCACCGTATATATATTTATTACCACAACCTCTGTCCAATGGACCTGACCGAATAATAAAGGTTGTTGTCGATTGGTGACGGGTCTCTAACCGCATCGTCTAATATTCTCCCAGAAAAAGCGACTAATTTGTTAATTCACGTTTTTTACCGTTGGGAAGAAACGATTTAGTGCTATTCTGTGCCGATAGTACTATAAAATATAAAACAATCACCAATAACAATAATCCTCTGTAAAATTAATTCTTCTCAATTTCAATAAGTGGTTTTTAGTTCTTACTTCAGCTATCAGGCAGGAAGTTTTTGTAACAACTCAACTCTCAAAACTCAAACGTTCACACAGTTACCTCCGTAAGGGTTGGCAGAAGTACCTATCATTTATATTACTGTATTGTAAACGAGCATATAAAAGGAATAAATCAAGAAACAATCGCACCATTCCCAACGGACCGACTTTGCGCGGTGGCAATGACCGGCCGGCTCACGGGTTGTGACGTAAAATTAAAATGCGCGCGAAATCTGAAGATTTGAAAACGGGGTTGACCTTCTCGAGGTCGCTGCATCTGTAATACTGCACGTGTTGACGTAAAATAAAAACTATTGTAATGTACATGGTATATACTAAAGATTCAAGTGCATTTGGTATAGATATTTTGATCCATATGTGTTCTTCATTACCACTGTTAACCAAACAACTTGGCATTTTTATTTTCTAGTAACACACTTAATTTGTTAGAAAGTTGATTATACAGAAGGGTCGAGCCTACCTACAAAGGGGAAGTGGCCATAATCCACTAAACTGACTTTATGCGGATTGGCAGATATTAACGAATGCCACCGAGACATCAAACACTAACGTGCCCTCTAGAGTACAGTATCATTTTAATTATAGGATAATCAAGTGATGTACTCGCATCGAACTGAAATGGTGTTGATCAATGAAAGTTAGTTATTATTTTATGTTCATACCGTACGGGTATTGTTCTTGAACAAATTAAAAGAACAATGGTATATTGTATTAATACTATGTTATCAATGCCGAGTAGCCCTATTCTTTGTTCAAAACTGTTATGTCCATATTTGAAATAAAATTGTCGCTAAGCCGCTGATCATATCTAAAATATTATTGACGGTTCCAGTAGCAAATGCTATCCGCGGGAAGACACAGTTGCATTCTTAGCCAGCTCTAAAAAAGTAAACCCTCAGTGAGGTGGGTACGTAAACCCTGCATCACGTGAGAACACTGTCCAAGCAAATCGTGGGTACTCTGAACAACAGGTGACAATGTCACGTGATGTTCAGAAGTATTAGTACCTCTGCTAACCCCTTCGGGGATATTCGGCGTGAACGTTTGAGTTTTTCTTGAGTCAAGATGTAGAATTGTAGACCATCGCCTTTCGAAGGATTTCAAGAACAATGTAAAGTTACATATGGTTGAGCCTAGTTGATACTGTGCAATATGTCAAAATCTTCAATTCGTACAATAATAGAAATACCGGAAATACGAAGAATAATACAGTAACCGTCGCTTCCTCATCCGAGAGGCGCATTTGCCAGGTCTACCCATCTCTAAAAATCGTAAAATAAAATATTTTTAAACAAAACTCTCACATATTAATTTAGGAGAATTTTAAGATTTTGGTAGGTTGAACTGACGCGTGAGGAATAAAGGAATTCCCAAGGTATTATCACAGTACTCATATTTAATTGAAAAACTTATTTCTCACTTTTAAGTACTTGATTGTTTATTTTCGGTTGTTTCTTCAACTTTGAAGTCGGTTTTCTTTCTGTTTAATTACTAATTTACTCAACCATAAGAACATAATGATTTTAAAAAAATATCCTTTTCCAAAACGTTTACAAGTCGCAATATGGTCTTTTTTCAAACTGTGAAAACCCATTCAAATGTGACGAGACGAAGACATGCGACACAATCGCCGGTCGCAAAAGATTCATAATGCAATAAAACGGGGGCGAATCATTAACATAACATCCGCAGTATTACAATAAAAATGAAAATACACCCGCATATTTGAATACATAATGAAATGACGAATTTAAAAAACATGATCGCAGATATTCTTAAAATGACATTGAGATCAGCTAATACAAGATACACACATTAATGCGCTGTTAAAAATGTATCGATACTCAGAACTGACTCCTTTTTTTGAAGTATCAAGAAATCATATTTAGTGCATAGTAGTATAGTATCAGTCTATAATAGCACTACATCATCTTTTATTGTGCACGCATATGGTCCTGGGTGAAAAGGTTTGAAATTACAGCATCATCTACATTTAATTGGTTGACTATGAAATATATGGCTACTCTTTTGAGATTTTAGACGACATTGTAGCCTAATGAAAATTTTAGTAACTATAGTCGATATGACGAAAATAATGTATTCAAAAGTAGAAACCAGAGGACTATTAGAAGGTATGGGTATAAATCTAACTGACAAGGGGATCAGAGCATAATGATATTAAGGATGTGAAAACACTTGATAACCACATATTGACCCACGTCTGTATTCACACTATTCAGAGATAATATATAACTATTTAATAATAAAAAAAACAAACGTCTGCTAAAATAATGTTTGAGAGGAATATCTAGAGCTGTAGAGTAAACATCAGGGATGCGATGGTTAAGTAAAGGCTAGTTGGTAAATCAATTAAACGCGATTTACTTATCAAAATGGTCAGAATTTGAATGCTGCTTTTTATATGGCATATGTACATACATATACTCACGGCTATAAATCCCTAGAAAAGGTAGCCAGAGCTAAGGAATCAGAAATTCCTCAGCCACTTTGGAAGTTGCGTGGGGAAAAGATGGTAACATAAAGTTTGTTGGTGATGGGTCTCTAACCGCATCGCCCAAAAAATCCCTAAAAGCCCCAATACCGTTAGACGCCTCTTAAGTACACCCACCAGAAGAAAAGGGGTAGTGCTTTTTTAAGCCGACACTACACAGCTATGTATGGCATATGTACGAGTAATAAATCATTATCTTTGGTTGTTCTTCTGATTAATCTGCGCCTTAAAATGGTGTTACTTACTACTATTCTTTGCCGACTCAATATAACATACTATCATTCTCAAACATAATAATTATTTCGATCGCCACACTCTCGGAAAATACGACGTAAAGGTGTGTTTATTTGTTTAAGCTACACGAAACTATATTACATGATAATACAAGATATCAGTTAATAAATAACAAAAGATAACACATGATATTCCTTCATTATTATTTATTAGTTAACTGATAAACATTCGCATCAGTTTTAGTTTCAAATTCTAAATAATTATCGCAATAGAGAGTAATCGCAGTAGCTGTAAATACTATCTATAGTTCTATACTAATATAACAAGGATGAATAGTTTGCAACTTTAATTATTGGTTCGTAAGAGGTAATCTTCGGAAATACTATCCAAGAGTGATATAGACTATATATTACCTTAATTACATAAGAGGTGCGCATTTATTGAACAGAACTTAAATATTTGAAATACAAAACTACCCGTGAGAGCCTAGGGTGACATTCTAGCGTAAAACGATAATATTTACAAAACCTATAATGAAATTTATATTGCCGTGTAGTTTCGGCTTAGAATAACACTACCCCATTTCTACCCGTGGGTGACCGTAAGAGGCGACTAAGGGTATAGGGGCTTTTTAAGTGATTTTTGGGCGATGTGGTTGGAGACCAGTCACCAAAAACAATTATTATTACCACTTTTTCCCCATCAACTTCCAAAAGTGGGTGAGGAATTTCTCATTCCAAAGCTCTGGCTACTCCGTTAAGGGATTTATAGCCGTGAGTATATATGTATGTATGTATAATGAAATAATTATATCTAATTGCTATCTGCGCCACATCGGTCTACTGTGACGGTTTTTTTTATAGAATAATGGCTTCTTTTAAATTGATCCGTAGAAAACATCTCAGAGTAAAGGCAAAAAAAAACATAAAATAGTATATCAAATTCTGCCAACATTCTGCCAAGCTTGAAGTCGCATAGTCAGTAATATATTTCAATTGCCAGTTGAATCAATAATAAGCAATAATAATGATATAGTTATTTCGCATAATTAATACGAATTATTTCATTCATAACTAAGATATATGAGATGATAGAGGTACTAATACCTCTGATCATCACGTGATATTTCTGTCAATTGCTATTCACGTAATAGAGACAGGCCCAATTCTGCTTTAAAAGAATACGCTGTCGGATGCCTCAGTAAGTCAGTACGACTCGGCTATGTGAGTGTGAGAGTTCTCAAGATGTTTCATGCATGCTTTTCTCTTCTAACTTCTATTAAAATTTATTTATATCTCGCTCGCACAAAACGAATATTCGGTGTTTGACATTTTTGATAATTAGGTATACATGGTGATATTCGACGAGTCCAACGATACCTCCTTAGTTGTCGTTGGTTTAATGGACTAGAAAGCTCCAATATTAATATTATCCTATGCATATCAAAATGTCAAAATTAGAACATTCGTTGCGTGCGAGAGAGAGAAAAATAAATGTTAATATGGGTAGAAGAGATGGGTACGATAATTATCGTTCTCGGTGTGAAGAGTAGACGTTCTGAATTAAAAACGTTGATTTTCCCGATGACATGTCAAGGTTACCCACGTTTACAATTTAACATTATTAATGCATAGAAATTAGTGTTATCTTGTATTATTGATTTATTTATTTATATTGCGCAAAAGCATTACGATATAATCATAAAGGAAAATAACTTCCTTTTCCTCCATCACCAGCCTCAAAGTAATGTAACATCGCTTTAGTCCAAAAAAGAGAGCATAACCTATTTCAACATAAATATTTGCTAAAACCATATTACAACCAAATCTAAATCCTGAAGTTATAACTCACCTTCAAACCAGAGCATAAACGGCAGCAGAGACATCAGCATCCAGGGTTGCACATGGAATACCATATCGATAGGGTTGTGCAGCCCGAGTTTCAGTTTTTGCATCAATAACTGCGCAAACGTCCATCGCAAACCAGCTGCGAAGGACGCGATCAGCAAAAAGTTGAATCCCAGAAGATTAAACTGCGTTGCTTTGTATGTGAACATTATAAGGCCGCATGCGATCATGAACACTATGACGATCAACGATGACGACTGCAACAAATTGAAAGATCTAAATTGTTATCAATGTTCAAAAGAACGGTAAACAATTTGAAATTTATATAATCATGCTAAAGGAGGTCACCGTATTCCCCAGACTAACTACAAAAACCTTAAAACAATACCATACATACATACATATACTCACGGCTATAAGTTCCTAGAAAAGGTAGCCGGACCTTCAGAATAAGAAATTACTTAATATATTACTTATTTTAAGTAATTTCTGCTGCTTAATTTAAATATTTTTGTACATGAAATCCTCATCTGGGGATTATTACTAATAAATAGAGGAAAGAAAAATTTCGACACAGGCAAAATTTTCTTTCCTTTATTTATTCTTTATTTATTCATTTCTGTTTCTGTTGAGTGCGGAAAAGATAGTAAAAAACATTTAACAATATGTATCTATATTGAAGAACACTGTACTTTAGTCGTTTACTTATTAAAACAGTATACTTCAATACCACCTATGTAAACAAGAAATAAAAATTGCCTGTTACTTATGAAGTAAGTAACAGTTTAAATGGACAATTAAGACTGAAAATGAAAACAAAAATTAAAAACTCTTGTTATAAAATAATAATCATTTGTTAAATTAATGACCGCAGAAAACACTATAATACAAGCAGTGTTATGAAATTATTCTCGAATGCGCCAGGAATATTTTTTTAATTTATATATTTGACTTATACTAATAAAACAGAAAATTATAAAGAAGATTAGTCTTAATTGAGCTTGAGCATGTAATTTATCCCTTTTATTACTGTCACTTGGGCAGAAAACGATGCCCTTCATCTATCACAAAATGTGAAAAGAAACAGGTGCCCCGTTTTTCACTGACTATCCCTGACCACCACCGTGAGTGTCCTCGAGTCTCTAGAAATTTGTATCACCTTTTGTGATATTTTTTACGTACCATACGAAAATGTTTTATGTGTATATGCTACAGTCAAAAGTCCTAACCAATTATGAGACTAGATTTTTTTTAGTGCCGCCATATAGTTTAGAAAAGAAACAGGTTGTGCTATAATTGAACATATCTATAGAAACACAGAGCCGAACAAAGCAAGATGTTTTCATATATTTTACTATTAATAAAATTATACAATATAAAGAACGTTGATCGGTTACGCGTATTGTATAAGCCAGTTACGTAAATATTTAATTAGGTTAATGGTAAAGTGACTAATAGTATGCTACAAGTTGTTTTATTCAATAAGTGAATAAACTTGTCAAAAATATATTAAACCATCCTTGGAAATTTGGTTGTATTTTAGATGGAGTTATTAAAAGAATAAAGATGCCAAAAGAATAATAACTATTATTGGTGAACGAGATAAATAATTCATTATTAAGCATACTCTGTAACAAAAACAAGGCGAAACACAATGCAAAGTCGGTATTGTCGTCAATGGTAACCTTGAACAGTCATTGGGACAAAAGAATAAATTCATACAAATTTACTTCGTACAAAACTATTAAAGATTGTTATCATCATTAGGCTAAGAACCTACCCAAGCAGGAGGCTAGCACGAGCGCTATTTTATCGTCACGATATCGGTCAGAATGAGACCACAGTATGCGATACTAAGTAGGTGCGAAAGAGATGGCTGTTTTATACCACGCGATATCTACTGAAAAGGTTGCTCGTACTAGCTAATAGATATGCTGTTCGAGGAAAAATGAGTTTTTGGGAACCAATAGAATCGCTTGATTTACTTGTCGCGAGAAACGCGTCACTCAGTATACATAAATGAAGCAACTCTATTGGTTATTATTTAAAAAAAACATTGTTCTTGCACAGCTCTGGTAGCTTCGCGCCCTTTTTTTACCTTTTAAGCAGGGAATCTAATAAACAAAAACGCCAAAAAGAATGTGATGTAATAAAAGAAAACAATAAATGGATTATCACGAATTGTATAGTAATCTGGTTAAGATATTTATCATCGTTTACTGTTTGAATAAAAATTCATTGAACAGTTATCAATCTTCTTAGATTTGAACTTCTCTTTTTAAATATTGACATTATTATTAGTCCGGTCGACAGGTGGTTTCAGATAGAAAAAGGTCGGAATTTAATGAAACTTGGAGATATTGTTCAGGGATGGTTAATTAACATTTTGTCAAGTTTTGGACCTCGAGGACCCTGTGCAAAAAGAGGAGGGAGGGGAGAACTGCAAAAATCTCGACCTTTCGTCAGTTTTTCGTCAATTACCTTTTTTCCTTACATCCTACGACAAAAGCGTTCAGAAACATTTTGTAGTACGTGAAATTATCTACAATTTGAGTACTCACATATGTCTGTATGTCAATTCCTTAATGAGATATGGCGCTTCGCAGAAAAGATTTTTTTCCGAAATTCAGTAAAAATACCTTAAAAAAGCAGAAACCAACCTTATTTCTTATTTTGATAATAATAATTGTTGTTATTATGGTCTGTATTTTTGAACCCCCCCCCCAATCCACCCTCCCTTCCTCACCTAACCCCAATTCTCAAAAGCTTATTTTCTACTGTAATTTCATACCAATCATATATCATGTCGGTAATATTGGTATTGACATTAGTTACTTTTTAGACCGATATTCCCTCTCCCTCTCCTTCCCTCCACTACATAATTGCAAAAAAAGACGTAGTCCTTTCGTAAACAAATTGATGATTTAATAATTAGAATGATATTAACAAAATTAAGGTTTTGACAAAGTATACACTAGAGGCAACAGAGATATTGTTGAAAGGTCTCTCATACATAGTAGATACGCATTTGTACTTATTACAGTTCCTGTCGAGATTTTTTAGCCGTTGGTTCTGCTTCTAATTGCTCGTTGTCCTCCTGCACAATCAGGCTGTTAAGGACGTCCTCGCCGTCGTCGTATTCGTCGATTATGTCTGACGAGTCCTCCTCGTTCAAATCAGTTGCAGGGGCGTTTTCGCAGGAGTGGCCTGTGCAGTACTTGCACATAGCTGAGCATCTAAGACCTGCTTTCTTGCAGCTGCAAGCTCCGGTGCTACAGCCTTTGCTGCACTTGCAGGAAACAATTTGGAGGATGTTATCTAGCGCAGCAATTTTCGTTGTGGGGATTGGTAGTACCCCTCGCGTGGTTAGGCTCCAGCCCCAAACTGATGGGCGAAGTTCATTACCTAACCACGCTTGCACTTGCTGGTAAGTGCGGAGGGAGTGGTAATTGGCAGCGTCCCTTGTCGGTGGTAGGCGGGCTAGTTCCAATTTAGCCTTCGTCACTGATCGTGTAAATAATCGGTACCGCAAGTCGTCAAGGTTGTCATTGTCAATATTGCCTCCATAAACTACTACCAGGAACTTTTCTCCAGCGTCCTTGATTTGCTGAGGAGTAGCGTTTGATGTAAGAAACGGAGCCACTACTGCAGAGAGGGCGGTATTCTTCATATAGGTGCTGCATATTTTGTTCTCCCCTAATCCATACGGTGCTGACGTGGTATCACACCCACTCACTGCGTCGAGGAAAAGTATATCTTTGGGAGGAAAGGAACAGGAACTAGGTGAGTAGATGACACTAGGATCACCACCTCTTCCACTTTTCTGAAGATAGATGTTCTTTATGGACATACCCAATGCCGTCAACAGAATAAGTACGTCCACATCTTCAACAATAATAATGACGCTGTCAAATTCGCTAGCTTTGGATATGGCGGTGTTGACGATCAACACGTCGGCGTCTTCATGTGCTTGCTTCACTTCGATGCTAGCTCACGCTGAATTTCGGAAAGAAATATTTTCTGCGAAGCGTCGTATCTCAGTAAGGAATTGACATACAGACATATGTGAGTACTCAAATTGTAGATAATTTCACGTACTACAAAATGTTTATGAACGCTTTTGTCGTAGGATGTAAGGAAAAAAGGAAATTGTCGAAAAACTGACGAAAGGTCGAGATTTTTGCAGTTCTCCCCCCCCCCTCTTCTTTTTGCACAGGGTCCTCGAGGTCCAAAACTTGACAAAATGTTAATTAACCATCCCTGAACAACATCTCCAAGTTTCATCAAATTCCGACCTTTTTCTACCCAACTCCACTTCTTGCGACTTGTCGACCGGACTATATTCAGCATATGACGAATCGTTTCAAAACGCCGCCATGATGTAGTTAACTGCAAAGGAACATTTATATAACCTCGTAACGCCCGTTGTATCACTGGAGAAACAAAACTCCTGTGACTAATAGTAACTTTTAAAAAAATTAAAGCCATAGGAATAGTTCTTGTTAAAGATATCATTAATTTTAATAATGGGCAGTCAGCACATATTTTTTTTTGTTCCATTAGAGATACATTGGATAGAACTTACAAGTCATAACAATTTCTATACGGGCGTTACGAGGATATTTTTGTTGTGGAGTCTTGTCTACGAATAGCACTAACCAATTTCTTTGCTACGGCTGACATAATATGTCCGTAAAAGGGATAGGCCCTTCCTTGCCTCATACTATGAGTCAAGGAAAGGGCTATCCAAGAATTACGTCACAAGTTAACGTGGGGGATGGTATCACCCTACAACGACAAAGGGCAGGGTGGGAAAAACCTTTAGAACGTCACACATTTAAATTTACAATACTAACTAACGTCCATGTCCACGTCCACATCGAAATGAAAACTTGGAAGTAAACTTCACTGAGTTTGTAATACCTAACACTTATGAAAAGGCAATGAATAACCCGAATTCTCACCTATGGAAGAAAGCAATAGATGAAGAACATCAATCACATGAAAAAAATCAAACATGGATACTGACTGATCGAACGGAGAAGAAGCCTTGAAAATGGGTGTTCGCTATAAAGTAGAACAGAAATGGCGATATAGTACGATTCAAAGCACGACTGTGTGCACGAGGGTTCACGCAAGTTAAGGGTGAAGACTATATTGAGATTTTTTTCCCTACTAGCAGGTATGATTCTATAAGGATGCTACTGAGCATTGCTGCGAGAGATGGACTGGAAATCGAGCAATTTGATGTGAAGACGGCCTTCCTGTATGGGGAGCTCTCTGAGGAAATATACATGGAGGTGCCTGAAGGTTTGGAAACACAGTCCTCGAAAGTATGTAAGTTAGTTAAATCCATATACGGTCTTAAACAATCAGAGAGTATGTTACGAAGAAAATGGTCTAAATCACGTATGTTGAGAGTTCCAATCAACTATCTGATTTCTTAACCAAAGCTTTGCCAGCAAATAAGTTTAATTAAGTTCGAGATAAAATGATAAGAAAAGATTAATAGTGCCTTATATTTAATTAACTATAAATTTAGAATAAAGAGGTATATGAGTTAAGAGTGAACTACTTATGTATAAGGAGTAATTTGTACCATGTGAGGTTAGTTCATTTTTTTAAAACCATTAAGGTAATAGTGTTTATTATGTCTACCTTATAAATTTAGGTGGGAGTATTGAATAATGATAAATTTATAAAGAAGGTCATAGCTGTGCATGTAAACTCCTTGTTACTACTATCTTTGAAAACTGATAAGTATTTTGTTGTTTGTTGCTAGGTGCACCAATTTGTCTTGTGTTGGTTATATAAGAGTGAAGTCGATTTGCACATCTATGCCAATATCTATACCAATATTATAAAGAGGAAAGGTTTGATTTTTTGTTTGTTTGTTTGTTTGTATTGAATAGACTCCAAAACTACTAGACGGATTTGAAAAATTCTTTCACTGTTTTGATGCTACACTATTCCCGAGTGACATAGGGTATATTTCATTTTCAAAAAAAATAGGGATCCTTACGTAAACTTCAAAGATGTAACCCAAGGTGTTAAAAAAATACCAAAAAAATCCTTACATCGCGTGCGCTGCGAAAAATATTGATAATAGAATAAAATTATGTACTACAATTTTATAGAACACATTATTATCTAAAAAAATGCCCCGACAGCATGTCTCTAACTATTATAGTTATCTCACAACAAGCGTCATTATATAAAATTATTTAAAAAATAAATTAAAATCATAACATAACATAAAACATAACATAAATTAAAATCCTGCTTTAGAAAAGGCTCTTTATTTGTACCTATCTAATCCTTTTAAAAAAACGTATATGTAATTTCAGACTACTTCAATACCCTTATATTACTTTTTGAATTATTCCATTCGAAAGTTATCTCGAATTAAAAAAATAGATAAAACTCCGCTCGGTTAGCTATGCATAGTAAGTTGTTGCAGGCGTCACGAAGGGGTACGGGAAGGGTACATGTTCTATCCGCAAAAACGGTCCTCTTAGTAAATTACTACAAGACGCCTCAATAATTATGTGGGACGAATGCACGATGAGCCATAGAGCACATATAGAGGCTGTAGATAGAACCTTTAAAGATCTTAGGAACTCCTCTGCAGTCATGGGCGGAATTACTTTTGTATTTGCTGGAGATTTCCGACAGACTCTGCCTGTTGTTAACAGAGGTACGCGAGCAGATATCATTAAAGCATGCCTAAAATCGTCTCCCTTATGGACTTCGATTGAAACATTAAAATTAAGAACTAATATGAGAGCTCATCTTCATGGAATTACAGGCAGTGATTTTCCTCAACAACTGCTAAAACTTGGGGATGGAATTTTTCCTGCTCCAAATTTTAGCGGTTATAGTGACATTCTTCTGGATGAGTCCCTAGGCCAGATAGTCCATAATTTGGAAAATTTAATAGATGCAGTATACCCTGATATCGAGAATTTGCACGAAAAAGACTTTAATTGGTTGTGTTCTAAGGCAATAGTGTCACCTAAGCATGATACGGTCAACGAAATAAATAATCTTATTATTCAAAAAGTCCCCGGGCAAATAACAAACTACAAATCGATCGACACTGTAACTAATATTGAAGATGCAGTTCATTATCCACAGGAATTTTTAAATTCCCTGACCCGTTCTGGATTGCCACCACATGAATTGACGTTAAAAATCGGAATCCCAATCATGCTTTTGAGAAATTTAAGCCCTCCGAGCATGTTTAATGGCACGAGGCTGCTTATCAAAGAGTTAAAGCAAAATTTAATTGTAGCGACTATTATCACTGGCCCAGCAGCCGGTCAATTAGCTCATATACCGAGGATACCGATGATCCCAACTGATCTGCCAATTCCATTTAAACGGCTACAATTTCCGGTTAAAACATCTTTTGCTTTAACAATTAATAAGTCCCAAGGCCAAACCTTCAAATTAGTAGGGATTGACCTGCGAAAGAATTGTTTTACTCACGGTCCACTGTACGTTGGCCTGTCGCGGGTGGGAGCCCCTGAACATCAATTTATTTTGCTGCCACAAAATAAAACAACGTCAAATATTGTTTACAGGGAAGCTCTAACTCTATAAATTGAATAGCTTTTGATGTAATTACTCATTATGAAAAATAACAAAAAAAATAATTAAAAATATATCTAAATATAAATACAAAAACTTATAACATAGCTTAAAACTTAAAAAAAAATAATATTAAAATAATAATACATAGAATAAAATAAAAAACAAAATGTTAATGACAATTTATGCCCGAGCGAAGCCGGGACGGGCTGCTAGTTAAATAAAATATCGGTAGCCGAGAAATCAACTCGGTTTTATAAAAAATATCACAAATTCCTAATAACATTTAAAAAACGACACAGCTTTAAATACCAACAACATTATTACAGTATTGTTGTTGTTTTTGGGATTTATAGACTTGTGTCTATGTATGCATTTCCTGTTTAGGGAACACAGTTGAATGACGGTTTCAGAGATGTTCTTTTGTATTTTTTTTACAATAATTCAGTTGACTATAACTAGAAGTATAGCAGAGCTTACATTATTGCAATATTAAAGAAAAAAAAACTTTGATGTAAAAGTTTCACAACTTGTCAGATTTTACAAGAAATTGCTCAAGCAAACATACATACGTGGGACACTCAGAAACATACATACATACATACATACATATTCTCACGCCGTTAGTTCCCATTGGGGTAGGCAGAGACTATCGATCGCCACTTTGTACGATCCTGGCAAACCTCTCTGGCTTCGTTTACATCCATCAATCTTTTCATACATGCTCTTTTATTCTTCATACTGCGGACACCTGCCTTTTTGAGCACATGTTCTATTTGATCCAAATGTGTCCTCCGAGGTCGTCCTCTACTAACATTACCTTCCACATTGGCTCTATATATCTCTTTCACCATTTTACTGTCATCCATCCTCTCTATGTGCCCAAACCATCTCAACATTCCTTTTTCTATCTTTCTTACAATATCATCTTTTACACCACACCTTTCACGAATCACATCATTCCTCACACGATCACATAACCTTACATTACACACTTTTCTGAGGGATCTCATTTCTACTGCATTCACTCTACTTTCATGCTTCTTCTGCCACACCCAACATTCACTGCCATACATAAGCGTAGGAACGAGGACAGCATCATGCACAGCCATTCGGGCCTTTGCAGACACCGACTGACTAGACATTAGACTATCCAGTGCTCCATTTACCGCATTACCCTTTTTCACTCTTCTCTCGATATCTTCATCACACTTTCCATCCCTAGTAAACAAACTTCCCAAATATACAAACTCTTTCACTTGTTCCACTTTCTTACCATTAATCTCAATCACGCATTCGGTCATATTCACCTCTCTCTCAAAAACCATAGTTTTTGTTTTATCCACATTCACCCTCATTCCCTTTTTTTCAAAAGACGCACATGCAATATTCATCATCTCTTGCAGCTCTTCCACCGATGATGCAAGTAGCACTTGATCGTCGGCATATAAGAGGCATTTAATGATGAATCCACCCATTCTCAATCCATAATCACTTTCACGCAACTCTGTTAAACAGTCATCCATGAACAAATTGAAGAGCCACGGGGAAGCTACACAACCCTGTCGGACACCCCGAGAGATCCCGAACCAGTCAGTATTTTCCCCGTTTACTCTCACACATGCACTGGAATCCTCATAGAGTGATACCAGTGCACGTATAAGTCGACTCCCCAAACCGAACTTGGATAACACCTCCCATAAACACTTTCTTACCACCCTATCATACGCCTTCTCTAAATCAATGAAGGAGCAATACACCTTTCGGTTCTTAGCTAAGAACTTTTCGGTGATGCTCCTTAAAGAGAAGATTTGGTCCATACATCCCATTCCCTTTCTAAATCCTGCTTGCACATCCCAAATTTTATCATCCGTTTCATTCATCACTCTTTCAATCAAAACCTTCGCATACAATTTACCGACAATGCTGAGTAGGCTAATTCCACGGTAGTTTCTAGCCTCCTGGTGTGACCCCTTTCCTTTATATAAAGGCACAATTACCGCTTTGCACCAGTCTTGTGGCACTTTGCCACTCGACCAGCATTTTTGGAAAAGGAAGTACAACCAGGAAGCCACCACCCCTTTACCAGCCCTCAGCATTTCAGTGTTTATCCTGTCATACCCTGCCGCTTTCCCTAGTTTCATACTTTTCATTGCTTTCATTATTTCTTCCATGCTGATCTCACTGTCACTAAAGTCACCCATAACGTCGTTCCAATCAACATTACTGCCGATTGGCGAAGAAATGGATGTATCCTCTTTTTCAAAGAGTCCCTCAAAATAGTTCTTCCATACTCGTCTTATGCTACTTTCATCCGTCGCCAATTCACCCTGTTCATCTCTCACAACATTCACTCTCGTGTTTTGGGAAACTCCCTTTTCTTTCCGGATATATTTCCAGAACAACTTTTGGTTATTCCGGAAATTATCAGAGAGTTTCCTCTCACACCATTCTATCAGATCACGCTTTTTCTTTTCTATTTTCTTCTTAACCTCATTCTTAACTCTCTTATATTCATCTTCACTATTCTTCACTACATCATCTGTTACTCTCGCATCCATTCGTTTACTAGCTTTAATCGCTAGTAAATCTAACCAAGCTTTCTTCTTATCTCCAACTGCCTCTTTCACATCTTTATCCCACCAACTTGTTGGTGGTCTATTTGTTCTTTTACTCAATCCACATACTTCCGTCGCACATTCAACCATTGACGATTTGAGCACATCCCATACTTCTTCTATTTCCAATTCATCCTTCATCTCCACGCAACTTAGCCTGTCGTCCAATTTCTTCATATATTCATCTCTAATATTTTCATCCTCTTCCAATTTCTCCACTTTTATTCTCGCAAAATCCGTTGTTGACACTTTAGGCCTGTGACGCCAACGCGTGCACAGACCCTTAAATCGTGATATAACGAGAAAGTGATCTGTGCCAACGTTAATGCCCCTATGGACTCTGGTGTCAACAACCTTTGCTCTTAGCCTTTCATCCACTATCACAAAATCTATCATACTTCTCTCGCTTCCTCTCTGTCTAGTATACATATGGATATCTTTGTGTTCAAACAACGTGTTCGTCACACAAAGATTCCTCTCCAAACATACATCAATCACTTTCTCACCATTCTCGTTCACTCTTTTATCACCAAACTTTCCTAAAACTCTTTCACAACCGTTGCGTGACACACCAACCCAACCATTAAAATCTCAGAAAATTTTGCGAAAATAAAAAAAAATGTTCTATGGGTAAAAATGTTTTTATTAAATCTTTTCAAAGTACTCTCCACCAGCATCTATACAAAGTTTCATACGTCTAAACCAGTTTTCGGAACACTTTTTCCAGTCCGCCGCAGACACCTCATTTACAGCCCGCTGAAACGCTGACAGCGCATCTTCCGGCGATGAAAATTGTATCCCTTTGAGTTGATTTTTTATTTTTTCATAATAAAAAGAAGTCACACGGTACCAGGTCAGGGCTATAAGGAGGGTGACCCAAGAGTTTGACCGGCGTGCTGTTCAGGAAGTCCGTCGTTTTGAGCGCGGTGTGAGCGGGCGCGTTGTCGTGGTGAAGCAGTAGCCCGCGGAGCCCTGTGTTTGGTCGATTGTTGCTCACAACTGAGAAAACTACTGGCAAGCATTTAGTAGTATACCAGTCTCCGATAATACTTCTTTGATCTTGTAAAGAAATTGACACCAAATAGCCAGCCATATTGAAAAAACTTGCGATCAAAATCTTCCCACCGCTTCTAGATCTCTTCACTTTGGTAGGGGTCGCTTCGTTTTGAAATACCCAAACCGTCGACTGGCGCTTCGTTTCTGGATCGTATTGATAAATCCAGGACTCATCACCTGTAACGATGTCGTAAACACGCCGAGACGAGCCAGCATCAAATTTATTAATCATATCACGACACCATTCCACCCGGGCCTGTTTCTGTACCTCAGTGATGTTGTGTGGCACCCAGCGTGAAACTATCCTCCTCATGTGAAGATGTTCGTGTAAAATCTCATGAACGCTTCCCGATCCAATCTGCATAATGTGTTGAATCTCTAGATACGTTATTCGCCTATTGTCATGAATTAAATTTTTCACTTCCACCACGTTTTCATCCGTAACAGCCGTTAGAGGGCGACCACTTCTTTCTTAATCCCGCAAAGTTAATCGACCACACTTGAATTCGTTATACCAACGATACACGGTTGCCTTGGAAGGCCCTTCATCCATAAACCATTTGAAGTCTATCGTATGATTCGTCTGGTTTTAAGCGACATTTGAAATCGTAAACAATCATAGCGAAAATGTTCCCGGCTCAGATTCATTTTTCAGTAAGACCCGACAATTTAAAATAGCTGGTAAAAAATAAAGAGGGAAATTTTAAAATTGAAACGTACCTTTTTTTATTTATAAAGACTCATATTTTCAGTATATATTACAACCGGCCAGTGTTTCATACATTAAAACTTTTTTTCGCAATAATTTCTGAGTGGCCTGGTACATACATATACTCACGCCATTATTTCCAATTGGGGTAGGCAGATACTATTGATTGCCACTTTCTACGATCCTGGCAAACCTCTCTTGCTTTGTTTACATGCATCAATATAATCTTTTCATACATACTCTTTTATTTTTCATACTTTGGACGCCGGCCTTTTTGAGCACACACTCTATTTGGTCCAGGTGTGTCCTCCATGCTTGTCCTCTAATCCTATTACCTTCCATATTGGCTCTATAGACCTCTTAAACCAATTTACTGTCATCCATCCAATCTCTCTTAGTACCCAAACCATCTCAACATTCCTTTTTCTATCTTTTTTACAACATCATCTTTTATGCCGCACCTTTCACCAATCACATCATTTCTCACACAATCACATAACCTTACACTACACACTTTTTTGAGGGACCTCATCTGTACTGCATTCACTCTGCTCTCATATGCTTCTTCCGCCACACTTAACATTTACTGCCATACATAAGCGTAGGAACCAGAACAGCATAATTCACTGCCATTCGAGCCTTTTCGGACAGCGACTGACTAAACATGAGACTATTCAAAGCTCCATTAATCGCATTACCCTTTTTCACTCTTCTCTCAATATCATCATCACATTTTCTCTCCCTGGTAAACAAACAAGCAAGCATATATATATATATATTTCTTAAATGAAATCATACTTCTATTGACTCAAGCTTAAAGACATCTAAACTCATGCATTATTAACAAATACAAAATCAAAAAATATACAAAAGAATTCATACCTTTTTCTCCAAACCCATAATTATTGCAAATCCCAGTATGAATATAATTGTAGTAGACTTTGTCATAGTATACAAAGATATTGTGACCAGCTCCAACCCCCAATTGGAGAACCCCACATCAATTCCACTAGCTACTCCAGTAGGGCAAACTGCACGGAAGCAAACTGCAAATGGTAATACCAATGGTGGCGTTCTCGTAACTAAGTGTAAAACTGTTCTGATCACCACAGATAACAACCATTTGATAACAAGATGGTAAGCTACCACAGTCAGTGGATAATGAAAATCCTGAAACAAAAGAAAAGATCTTTTAAACATTGTTTTAAATTAAGGATCAATATTGCTTAATGTGTGTATATATTTTTGATTTAATAGTTTATCAAAAGGTTTTAAATCTGATGATATTTAAGGTAATACTCATCAATTAAGTTTATTTATTACACTTTTGATGTGTTTTATAATGGCACAAAGATACTCTAAATGGTATATAGATTCTGATATCCTGAGGAAATTCAATGTAGTGATTTAAAGTCTGCGTAAGTTATTTATGTTTAATAAAGCGAAAGTAATATTACCTTTAGTAGCCATCTCTGATAAAAGGTCAGGCCTATAGAAAGTGAGAAGTAAAGCAAAATAAGTCCTAAAGAAAGAAAGGTCTTCTGAAAACAGTTCTCGGGGCCTTTCCGTGTTTTACTAGAAAACACATCAATATCATTATCAACGTCTGGTTTATCCAACAGCTGCTTGTATTTCACTTCAGGCATTATGCTAAATGTTAAGTGTTCTTTTAAATCATTGATTATCTTTTATCATTCGTGGCCAAACATATCTAGCAGTAGGTTTTTGTATTACTTTACGCAGAAAAACACCCTCAAATCGACCAGCTTTAATTCCGAAAAACATTAATCACTATCACAGTTCTTCAATTTAAATATCTTTTAAAATTTACAATACAATACAAAGAATTTAGAATTTTTTGCTTTGCTTTCCGATTTCGTCCGAGTTCCGAATCAATGAAATGGAATGGAATGGATGTATGTCATGTCAAATTGTGAAAAAGGCTAATTGGTTGGGTTTTGGGTTGGTTATACGTCACATGAAATAATAATAAAGCTGCGATGACAGTTACACCGTACACATTGTCAAAGTGATTGTGACAATGGAGAACACAAATATGCACTATACAAAATGCACTTGAAACTTAAGTTTATATCATTTATATTACAATAGTTTTTATTTCACATCAATACATGCAGTATTTCCGAAACAGCGACCTCGAGAAGTTCAACCCCGTTTTCAAATCTTTAGATTTCGCGCGCTTTTTAATCTGCGACTGCGCGAAGTCTGTCCGTGGGAATGGTGCAAATGTTTCTTAATTTATTCCTTTTATATGCTTGTTTACAATAAAGTAATATAAATAATAGCTAAATTGCCGACCCCTATGGAGGTACCTGGGTGAAAGTTTGAGTTTTGGTAGTGGAATTGTTACAAATATTTCCTGCCCAATAGCTGAAGTAACAACTTTAAACCAAGAATAACTGAATGGCATAGAGAATTACTGTTGCTGGTGTATGTTTTATATTATCTGTGTACTATCGGCACAGAATAGCACTACTTTGTTTCTTCACCAGGGTAATAAAATTTGAATGTTTGTGTTCATGAAAACTTCATGTACATTTAATACTAATATTACTATATAATATATGGGCTGACGCTGACACGACAGACTTCGTACTGTCAAATTTGCTTATGACAAAGCTTAAAGTGTTTTTTCCGGTACTCTTAGTTCAATCAGGCGTGAATATTTTACTCATCAAATTTTTCCGAGATAAAAAGTATCCTATGCTACATTTTGGGTCAGTATCTAGCATTCTGCCAAATTTCAATCATATACATTATGTTCTTGAGGAGCCTTTTTGCCTCAAACACATAAAAACATCCAAACATCTAATCTTTCAAATTTATAATATTAATAGGATATAAATAAAGGAAAATATTTTTTTCTTTTGTATTTTTTCCCCGCTGGTGTCGAAGTTTTTATTTCCTTTATTTATTAGTAAGGGTAATAAAAGGTGACTTAATTATTCTTTTACCCACTTAAGTTCCAAAAGTAGCACACGAATTCCTAATTCCGAAGCTTTGGCAACTTTTTTCAGTTTTATACACACATCGTACAAGTGCATATATGAAACAAAGAATGAATGAAGAAGTTTACACACAGTTTGAAAGGTTAGCTAGGATTGTAAAAAGTGTTGATCGATAGTCAATCAATGCTTACTCCGATGTGAACTAACAACGCCATGAATATATGTATGTGTGTACGAAAATAATACAAAAAGATGGTGTTGTTTTAAAGCATAACCAGTGCAGCCAAATTATCTTTTTATTTCTCTAGAAGCGCTGTTTTCATTTGTCCAAGAGGACATCCAGAAACACTTATGGCTGGAGCTACCCAGAGTAAATAATTACTACGGGGACAGGACGCTTAAAAAGCGATTACCGTACTTGATAAACGACTGTTTACAAAATCAAAAAAAATCGCCTCGAGCCTAATAGACAAAACATTAAAGACAAATTAAAAAAAAAATTTCTTAACTCACTACCATAGATGTAACTAAATAAAAATTTATTTAAAGAGACTCTACCTGCAGAAAAACTGTAAAACAGTTTTACAAGGCTTTGTAATAATTAAATGTAACCATTTATGTTAATAAAGATTAATAATAATAATATTAATCTCACGAGCCAGCCAGACAGACTCTTGTCGGGGAGTACGGCCTCTCCCATTTAAAATTCTTATTTTCTGTTTCGGCCGTGGGAGAGGCGAGAATCTAAAAGATACCCACAATAATAATAATAATAACTTGGTAGAAGTTGGTTGGTAAAAATCTCGTAATAAAAATCGATACAATATGGCATCCAAGTCAAACGTCATAGTTGATTATTATGAACATAGATCGGATAATCGGATGCATATTTACCTAAAGTTGACCGGCGGCTTAGTATGGAAAGCACTTCTTTATTGTAAAGATTTCGGGATTTCGGAATTGATGCATTTAATGTTCGGAATATAGAATTAAATGTATTTTCATTACGTTTGTAGTGTTTTCTATTACAATATATTATTTGTATGTACATTACTTGTATGGAAAAAAACCTAATGTTTTGGGATGAATACCGTTAGCGTTTTGGTTATAAATATAATTGAATGCACACTCAAATAAAGGTTTTTAAATGAGGAGCCGTAATTATTTGCGTTGAGAACAATATTTGAATAACATTGTAAAGCTTGTTGTGCACTTAGCTGCACATTTACTAACGTTAAGATTTTAACTATTATGGAATATATCGAAAAATAAATGGAGATCAATTTCAGTTTTGAATTTACAATTCTCGTTATGTTCAAAAAAGCGTTATAAATGTGAATGTGCGAGTGAGACGGATAGGTAACTTTGGCTGCTTGTGCGAGTGAGACGGCATTCTCAAAACTGGTTTGTGTGCAGGTAGGTGCAAGAAACCCCGGTAATGCATGTCTTTTGTTATCTTATCTATCTATTAGTTACTTGAAAATATTCGTCGCTTTGCTTGCCATGCGTACGGGGTTGTTTTGTGTTCCTTTGCAATTTTCTAACGATTTGGCTATTTAACAACGGATTCTGATTTGCATCGTGATTTGGTTTTGGATTTTGGTTTTTCTTGAAACGACGTCTTGTGCTACGGATCTCGGAACTCTGTGTTGCGTCTTGTATTTACAAGGTAAGGATTATTGTATTTTACAAAAAAAAAAATTGATTCATTGTATGTACCTATTGCGCTTACACATTGTATTCTGCAACTTGTTCTAAAACAGTCCATACGAGTATTTGCAATACAATACAGAGTGTTAAAATAATTAACGAATAGTCTTCTTTTCAGCCATAATGGCGGAATCAACTCAAAAAGAAGACATAGCTCATCATAATTTGATAGGTAGGTAACCAACTAACTCGTAAATTCGTAATTTGTTTTATATCCGATTAGTTCAAAATACCTGATTTTTTTCGAATCCCGACATTGAAAAAGACAATTCCGAAAAAAGAAGCCGTCTCCATATTTTCTTAGCCAAAAAATAAGTTTAGGTAAATATGCATCCGATTATCCGATCTATGATTATGAATGACAACGTGTTATGGTTTCTGTTTTCTTGAATAATGTAAATTTGGCTTAATGACTTAACCTTAAGCGGCCAGTACACAATGGCGGACGATGGCCCACTGCTCGCCATCGCCACTGTGTACAGGGGGCAATGGTGCATGATGGCGGACAATTGCCGATCGTGGCGCGCAATGGCGAAGTTGTCGGTTTTTCGGGCACATTTCAAAGGAATCGTGGCGTAGCATGGCCGGTGGTGTTTCCACAGTGGGCCATTGTTTAGTTTGTCACCCGCCGCGCCGCTCATAGATACTTATACTTTTTTGTAATATTTTATTGCAAAATGTATTTATAATCACTATATGACGTAAAAAGAACATAAATAGCGCCATAAATAAAATAAATTACATACATAATAATAAATAAATAGCTGCAACCATAATTACTTCGACGTCCGTCGCAAGTGGATTGCCAGGCAGTAATGAGCAATGGGCCATTGTGTGAAAACCAATTGATCGTGGCCTACAATTGCCAATTGCGAAGCGTGGCCCATCGTGGGCCATTGTGTACTGGGCGCTTAAGTCAAAGATTTGTCATATCGGACCGCACCGCAGTTTTATGATTTTATCTACCACACTAACCACTACCAATTTGTGTGTTTTGGATTGTATGTTGGTATCATTACAATTACAATTTTTAACTTCTTGTTCGTGTGAAATATTGATAATTTTGAGCTATAGCTTTGAATTAAACCCAATTATCTCAAAATGAATTAAATAGATATTGTTTTTGATCGTAACAGTGTAAAAGTGGTTATAATTTTTAAAGATTACCAGTTTCAAAATCACCAATCATGAGGTCACAAATTATTTTATTGATTTCAATTGCTACTTTATTTTCTGGAGTTTTGGTAAATATATATTTTACGATTGTAAATTAATATTTTCTGTGGCTAAACATGTTAGAGCTTAATTTAACTGGAACTTATTTCTGTTTAAGTGTCAATCGTATGAAGATAAACGTTGTAAGTGCGTATGCCCAAGTCCTTCAGCTATACTCAACAACACTAATGTCTCCGACAGGAAGCTGTACATTGCTAATGTTCCTCCGAATAAATGGTTTGTTCACACTGTTTTTGTAATCACTAATAAATAGCAACTGTTTTTTCCTTAGTAGTTCTAATAAAATAACGGACTAAGGCTACTTTTACTTTACTAGATTAGTAATACAGTACTAGTAATAAAGAATAGGTAGGCAACAATCCGTCTACCATTCATCTAGCTGTGAAAATTAATAGAGAAATGAATAAAAGTAGGAACCTTAACTTAGTCAAGCAATTTTTGGTGTTCAGTGGGTGTTCCTATATTGTACATCTCCCTTTTCAGTACTTTTGATTTTACCACAGGAAAATAAAACTTAGTTAAATATAAAAGCATTTGATGATGTTCATGAGGAATTTCTTAATATTATGTTAAATAACATAACATAATTTTTTTTAGAGTAATACAAATTTTAGTTGGGAATCATCAGCCACCGTATTCCCTCTTTTACATGCATTAGTTTTTGAGCTACCTTTGGCTGTTAAGTTCTGGTAATAATATTGAATTGATGGTTTAGTTACTATGTTTTGATAACAATATTGAACCAAATTAACTACGTTTATTGTTTTAGCAATTGTGATGAGGTAATATTGCCACGAGTTGGAGATGAGATAAGTGGACGAGGTAAAGAGTTTTGTCCTCGCTGTGAGTGCAAATATGAAAACAGAAATACTACTATTATCAAGGTAAATATAACAATAATATGTTAAATTGATAAGATTTAGTTGTTTTATATATTATCTAAGTTTACTCACTACATACATACATTTCACCATTAGTTTCCATTAGAGCAAGCAGGGACTGTTAATTGCCACTTTATGTGATCCTGGCAAACTCTCTGCTTGGTTTACATGAATCTAACAATTCTCACCTGGATTTGGATGGGCATAGTATAAAGCATATTATGTTCACACTTTAGAAAGTCACATGCAGCATTCATTCTGGTCATCATTTTAAGAATTTTGTATAAATAAATATAATCCATTTATATACATTTGTTAATAACTTTGAAACTAAGTAAAATATAAAAAAAATGTTTGTTGCTTCCTTTATATGATATAATTTGAAGTAAAAACAATACTAATAGTCTTCCTCTTAGTCGTAACACTCTTGACAGAGTGGTTGTGGTCGTCATTTTGGTCAGGTGACCCTCCGCATTGTTTGTCGTCATACCTCTCTGAGTTATATATGATATATAATATAGTATATATATTTAATAGTATATAATAGTACCCTGTACTGAATTTTTATTAGTGCATTTACCTGTTTTAGGTTGTGGTGATTATAGTAATATGGGTAATAATGCTGCTAGTGGTTTATATGGGCTTCCTCATATGTTTGGATCCACTCATCAACAAAAGAGCCAAGGCTTCTTACCAGGAACATACCAATGAGGAGGTAATAATTTCTGTAGTACATCTAATATTTGTTTTGATCTACTTTACTTGATTGAACAAATTAATAATACCAGAACATTTGCTAGAAATAATATATTATATAAAAGAGGCACAACAGGTCAATAATACATTTTTTAATAATGTAGGATGAAACATCTGTAGCTGGCTTACCAGCTGCTCAGCCAATGGGAGCTCGTGGAAATGTCCTGAACCGTGTGACTCATCAGCAGGACAAGTGGAAGAAGCAAGTGCGGGAGCAACGCCGTAACATTTATGACAGGCATACTATGCTTAACTAGCAGACAACCACTACATAAACGAATACTAAATGCAAAGTTTAGTTATTCGGAAAGATAAAGAAATTTATCATTAAGTAATAATCAAAGTATTTATATGATGTACATGTTTATCTGAAAAGTTCATATTTCCACAGTGTCAGTAACAGTTTTAAATCAAAAAATACTATGTGTGGGTTAAAGTGGTGTTACTTGGTATTATCCAAAACCATTAACTTTGAATAAGTAACTCATAATTGACCGATCTTTAAAGCTTTCTTTTCCATTATTGTGATTCTAATAAATTGAATTAAATTTGTATAGTAATAATATCTTTTTGAATCAAACACTTTGAAGTATACTAATTATTGGTATATGATGTTATTTAAATATGATTCAAATAAACAAGTTCATTAATTCTCTATAGATGGTAGTTCTCTAAGAAGAATTATTTCTGTATGAAACTCAAAAGGAATCTTTGTGAATTCCAATCGAATTTTTATTTTACTTTTAAAGTAATTTCTTAGAAATTATTAAAAAAGTATAAATTAATATTATGTAAATAAATTGAAAAGCTGCTGTGGTTTATATGGATTTATTTAATTAAGTACGCATTATTACATGGTTGTTGACTGCTTTAGATAATTAACTACATTCTGCCAAGATGTTATATCGGTATACATTTTCGTTATAGCTTTTATATCAAATTATAGGTTTAAAACAAAATTCTCCCCCATTTTATTTTTCTACCTAAATAATGTCTTAATCTGAGAAATGCTTAATCTTTGTCGATATAATAAGTTCTACTTATTAAGTATAAAAATATTAGTATTTTTCGTGTAAAATTGAATCTAAACTAATATTATAAAGCTGAAGAGTTTGTTTGTTTGAACGCTAGGATCTCAGGAACTACCCAATCAAATTGAAAAATTATTTTTGTGTTGGATAGTCCATTTATTGAGGAAGGTTTTAGGCTATATATCATCACGCTGCGACCAACAGGAGCAAACTATCAGCGAATAATGTTGCAAAAACGGGGATAATTATTCATACTAAGGCTTCCGTTGTGTGCGCTGCGTAAACGGTTTAAGTTACCCAAAAAAAATGTATTAAAGAATTATTTCTCTTTAAATGATCTAAAAAAATGCCCGCGACAGTATATGTCTAACTTTTAAGTTTCACTTACTATAACCATTTTTATGGTAAATAAATTTAGTCGAATTTAATGCATAATTGCCATAATGTTTTATCAACATAATATTCATCTTTATCCAAATAAATATGTTGTTGATTGAGAGTATTTAATTGAGAACAAAATTGTCCTTGACATCACTTAATTTAAATAAACATCTTAGAAGATAATACAATTTTAAGATTACTTCGTAACAAAATTTACACGCGTGCATGAAGCGCAAGACAAGACGCTGCGCTGGCCGGCGAGCGAGAATATTATAAATGTGAAAGTTTAGATGTTTGTGTGTTTGTAGCTAAATGAAGACTAATTCACAGAACGCATTTAAAATAAAATTTACAGGAAGCCAGATAATGATCTAATTAACACAATAGGACACTTTTTATCCCAGAAAAATTAAGAGATCAATAAATTTTCTTAAAAAATGGTTAAATAGACTAACTGACTAAGAATCAATGCTCAGCCGAAACTACTATACTTATAAACTTAAAACTTATGAAGTGAAAAAATCGTGAGGACGCTATGAAAAACACCTTTTTTCTCATCGCATGACAGAGACCCTCAACAGGTCAGTTAAATATTTCAGTTTGACGACGTGAAAGTCTACACTTTTGACAGTACGAAGTCTGTGGGGTCAGCTAGTATTTGATAAAATTTAAAGGTAATTTATTCTAAACATAGTATTTTACCATACAAAAACTACTACCGTTGCTTCAAAAGGTCTTTTTAAAGAGAAGAAGCAACAAGAAACTCGTTTATACTTACCTTGTCATAATGATCCATATTACACTTTTCTACAGCAGTCAACTTACCGATTATAAAATGTATATTACTCACAGTTAGCATGATATATTAGTCATATATTATAGCTTATTGATGGAAATAAATTATAAACTTTGTATTGATTAGATATTAATGTTAAAAGTATTACGTAATGATTGTGTTACTTTACCAAAAATGTATTTTCTTTGTAGTTACAGTAATAAAGTGTAACGCATGATACCTGTTATTATTGGAGGAAAATGCGTCATTACTAAAACCTACAAGCAAACCTAAGTTATAAATTATGAAAAGTAAATGCAACAAAAAAAAGTAATTTTAACTGAAACCCTCAATTGACATACTTTCTTAGTATTGCAACTCCTTGACAATTGATGCAAGTAGCACTTAATGGTAACGTTTAAGAGAAATGTTATTATAGAACCCGAAATTCTCATCTTTGGGACACATGGACAGAAGTTATCCCCTCGAGAAATCCTAAATTGTAACCCCAACAGATCCCCCCAGAGTGATTCTAGGGCACCGAATCGCATTTTCAATTTCAGCCGTCATATGCAGCTTGTTTGCCCAACCAGCCGCTTTATATATTATTGATCGTTACGCAATATTATAATTAATTCTTTTCAGTAGTTGCAACTTTTGCTCTGTGACACCAAAGTTTGATCAGTCATACAAACGTAAACGGTCAGTTCTCTCGTTAGTCCCTCTATAATTTCAAGGGTCAACATACATACATACATATACTCACGGCTATAAATCCCTAGAAGGGGTAGCCAGAGCTAAGGAATAAGGAATTCCTCAGCCACTATTGAAAAGTTGAGTGGGGAAAAGATGGTAAAATAAAGGTTGTTGATGATGGGTCACCACCCGCATCGCCCAAAAATTCCTTATAGCCCCAATACTGTTAGTCGCTTCCTACGTACACCCACCGGAAGAAATGGGGTAGTGCTATTCTAAGCTGACACTACACAGCAAAACAAGGGTTAACAGCGTTAGATTTCAGTTTTCCTTCCACAATCACAAAACATACTAATCCCATGCCTGAGGGTCAACTCTGCCCATCGACAACGATAATTAGCATATTTATCTCTTCTACCCATATTAATACGATATAATATTTCTCCCTCGCACGATCGAATATTCGGATTTTGACATTTTGATATGTATAGAATAATATAAATATTAGCGCCTTCTATCGTTGAAACCAACGACAACCACGGAGGTATCGTTGGATTCGTCGAATATCACCATGTATTCTCATTTATAAGAAATGTCAAAATTACGAATATTCGATCGTGTGAAAGAGAAAGAAATAAATTTTAATATGGGTTAGAAGATATGAGTATACCTATTATCATTCTCGATGTGCAGAGTTGACCCTCTGTTTGTATGACAATCGATTGTGACGCAAGTTCCAAGAAACAATGTAATTATGAATGCGGTTTGACAGCGACAATATTGCAATTTGCGACATCAATCGTCTACAATAAGGAGGCAGTACAGACTTTTTCTAAAAATGTACCTTATTAGTTTATTATGCAGTATGACACGACATGTTAAAATACGTCAAGATCTTAAAACCTGATAAATTTTAGAAAAAAAGGTTAGAAGCCATCTCAATTAAATAAAACTTAAATATTTTTTGAGTTATATTTTATTATGAACTTACGGATAGCGATTATATAATAGATGTATATTTAGTTTACTATTCAGAGGTATAAACATGTTAAAAACATTGTATAAAACTTACAGTTATACAGGCACTTGAAAGCTCTATTTTACACGGATACATGTGCTATGGCTGAAGTAAGTATAAATAGACATTGATAACAGATTGTCTGTATTCAACTTATGAAATAATTTTCATTTTTTATAAATATAAAAATAATAACATTCAGTCTAACATTAGCATATGAACACAGAAATATGTCATTAGCTACGTGTTAGCTAAATATTTTTTTAATAAATGGAGTACATATGATAGAGAAACCACACAGTTATTACCTCAACTGCATTGGTTCCAATGCAGTTGAGGTAATATAACTGTGTGGTTATGGTGGTATATTGTTATATTTATTGAAAATATTGGAATGATTCAAACTAATATACTTAAAAATAATCTAAATAAAATATGACTAGTTTGACTAGAATTGTGTAGAATTAAATTATATAAGTTATTATCTCATTATCATGATCATAATGACATCAACATTAATAAAACACTGTCAACTAAATTGATTATAAAATATTCGAAAGAAATACTTTGACAATTAGAAAAACTGGTCGACGAATGTATAAAGATATGCTGTCGTAATCGTCTCTTCGTTCAAATACATGTATTTGTATATCCCAGAAATGGGTGTCATACGTTTCACCGAATGTTCCGCGCTCTCGTAAAAATATTTGAGTGGTACACCAGCTCGAAAGTACGTGAAAACGAAAACCGCCAGCTCGAAGAACTTGGCGCGAATCACGTTTCATCGAAAATCATGTCGTATGGTATGGTTCGTCAGTTTGAAAAACAGTATGCGTGCGTCGAGCTTACGACATTTGGTGAAACGTATGACACCCCCCAGAAATATTGTAGTTCTATCCAAGATGAGATTAATAGTTTGTTTCAGTTTCAAACGTAGTATGACTGTTGGGTTGAGCATTGGGGCTCCGCAGTAGGCGTGTGACCGCATCCCACCATCACTCGACATGGAACGGGGCTTGAGGAGTATTGCTGAAAAAAACAGAGTTGTTTACATTATAATCCAAAGTATTGCAAATAGGATATGGAAAGGTGGTTTTGTAGCGTAAATAAAATAATATCTCGTTAGTTTCGCTACTAACTACAGTTTCAACAAAATACAAGAGAGATCATCCCCTGTAGCATGAGGATTGTGAGAAGATTTTGTATAGGCTCTCACAAGTCTCATGCTACGGGGGTAGAATTGATAATTGAGGTTGTTCCACACTTGGATGTCAGAAATCTAAATTGTCTGATCGGAGAGCATTTAATATTTAAACTGAACGAGTGTAGAATGCCTGAATTTTCTGGCTTGGTTACCTTCCATTGTTAGCATACTTACATAAAGGTAATAGTATAAGATCCCGCTGCTAAATCTCTACGTTCATTACGTATTGAGTCAAACACACATTTTAACATAAGTTTATGTATAGGAAAATACACTGACAAGACGCAGCCAGGCAAAAGTGGCCGCAAGTAATTTTAATTTAATAATGTTATTAATTATTCGAAGAAAAAATTCGTTCACTTGTTTTCGAAACATAATAGTATCCCCATCATAGCAATGTATATAAAAAATATAAAAATCCATAGGTGCCGTTGCAAATTCGGCCGCAACTACCTCGCAGCCAGGTGTAAGTAGGTTATATTTTGGTGTGTTTTAAATACATACATATACTCACGCCATTAGTTCCCATTGGGGTAGGCAGAGACTATTGATCGCCACTTCGTATGATCCTGACAAACCTCTCTAGCTTCGTTTACATCCATCAATCTTTTCATACATGCTCTTTTATTCTTCATACTTCGGACGCCAGCCTTTTTGAGCACACTCTCAATTTGGTCCAAGTGTGTTCTCCGTGGCCGTCCTCTTACGTCTCCGTCTTACTTTCAAGTAGTTTTTTCAGCCCAATGTAGTAAATTCATGTTTACAAGTTCCCAATTCACTTACGTTTGGACATGAGGCTAGCTGATTAACAGTAATGTTGGTCGTGCCGAGCACTCTCTCTTCACGAGCGAAGTCTGGCTCCCGATGGAATGAACCTGCAATAGTTTTAGTAAGTCAAGACAACACATATTCATTTCTCTGCTGATTTCTTACAGAATCTGATGTGTTTTTTAAAAAGAAATAATTGGATTTTTTCAACAGCAATAGTTTGTATTTGAAAGGTACTTTAAGATGTATCTAGCCCAATACCTTCGAAAATCCCCAAAACCATAACTTACCTCTAACTTCACCCGCGGGAAGAATTGGTTTAGTGCTATTCTAAGCTTAACTACACATTTATGATATGAAGACTATATGCGATATTTTATTGAGAATCATTTAAAAAGATATTAAGTAGAAAGTCGAGTATTACCATCAGGTCGCGGCACCAAGTCCGGATCTTCTCTAGAGAGGTTACGAGACCGACACGCGCACACGCACACACTCACACCGACTGCCGCAACTATTACTACCACTATACTTGTTATCAGCTCTGCCCAGCGCCATCTTGATTTATTATTTTCTGTCGCGACGGCTGAAAAATAGGAAAACGTTATTGATGGGTCTATAATATTATTAAATCGAGTGATTTCTTTCCATTCTGGAAGCCAGTGCCTACGATCCTAATAAAACATCACTTTTTTCACAATCATCATCATGCATCTTTAACAAAAGATAATGAAACTATTTAATCGAAATAAATCGCCTTTAATATGGCGTCTTGTTTGATTTAGTTTAGGTGTCTTATATACTTAAGTATCGCTTATTTCAGCTACAGTACTGTCTCAATTTTTTTTTTGCGGTTGTACGTCACACGACTGGCAAAATCCGCTTATTAATAAAATATTTTTAAATCAAACCCTTTTAGTATTATAAAACCACTTGCCTGAGGTAAGTAGTCTCTGCCTACCCCGATGAGAGCTAATAGCGTGAGTATATGTACGTATATTATGTACTTACCTGAGGCAATTAAAGGCGTTATAGTTTGTAGGTGCATCGTAGTAGGTTGGCTTTTTCCTCTGACACTACTAGCGTATACTATAGCAGTTAGATTGTGGTCCTCTGCTATGTGCTGCAGATGAAAGTGACCAGCACTGCTTGATACATTTTGCAGCAAGTCTCCGTTTGAATCGAAGATTTCTAAGTGAACAATCTGGGGCCGACCTCCATCCCAACCTGTTAACAACAGAAGTAAAATTGTAGGGAAAACACATTAAAGTTCTATCTAGTCATCGATATTGTGCTGGTGTTATTGATTCAAAATTTTATTTGCGCTTAAAGCCTGTTATAACTTTACCATATTTTTGAGGCTACAAACATATTTTAATGAAATATGTAATTTGTGTGAAAAATCTTCTCGAATCATCCTTTTACGTTTTACCTCTATATGAAATTTAACATTGAACCATGTATTTTCATCGAAAGTGATATCTCGTAAACATATTTACGTCCACAATTGCATGCCCACATTGCCCCCCTTTGTGATAAAAACATATCAATGATGCCACTAAAAACCAGGCACAACAACCCCATACCTTTCTTACACTGCACTCTAAGTGAGTCAGGATAAGACCGAAGCATCACGCAATCCGGCGTCCGGGGCGGCCCGCCTGGCGTCACGGTGTACGAGCACGGCTGTTTCTGTTCCCCGAACGCGTTGGTCGCGCGACACTGCAGCACGCCGATATCGGAGGATCGCGGCACCCAGGTTAGAGTGGACGTGTAGCGGTTATGGTGGCCTGGTACTTTCTGCGAATTGTTGATGAGGCTGTTGAGGCATTGCTATTTCCTTAAAATTTGATAGAAACAATGGCTACAGATTAACCAATCTCTTATCAATTGTAAACGTAATTAATTATTATATTTTGCCAGAGTTTCAGAAATGATGATTGCTCGGTGAGTTTAAGTAGTTGATTGGGGAGAAGACAGTAAATGTTCAGTGATGTTGATAATGATGATGATGAATCTCTAGCCACAACGTCCAGAAATAGCTTAAGAAGAAGAAGCCCCAATGCCTTTAGTAGACTCGTATGTCAAGCATAGAAGTTGAGCAGTTCTAAGTTAACACTCATCTAACACTAAAAAACTCAAATTATAAAAATGTATGAGGTTATAAGTTTTTAGATCTTTTGTTGTTATAAATATTTAGAAGCTTTTAAGAAAAAAAACATACTTGAGCTTACAACTTCATACATACATACATACATACATATACTCACGGCCATAAATCCCAAAAAGGGGTAGCCAGATCTTCAGAGCTACAAACTCTTCAGCCACATTTGGAAGTTGATAGGGGACAAGATGGTAGAAATAAAGTATCATTGGTGATGGGTCTCCAACCGCATCGCAGAAAAACCACTTAAAAAGCCCCATGCCCTTAGTCGCCTTTTACGAAACCCGTGGGTAGAAAAGGGTAGTGATATTCTAAGCCAGCACTACACGGCGGTTTTACGACACCCGTGGGTAGAAAGGGGTAGTGATATTCTAAGCCGGCACTACACGGCAGAGCCGGCACTACACGGCGGGCGACCAATTCATCTATTATTATTTTATAAGGTTAAGGGTAAAATTACAAGTCCAAAACTAATTGCCATACCTGAACACTGGTGTACAGAGTCCTGGAGTCAGCAAATGTCCAGCTGACTTGCATCGGCTCAGGAGAAGCTTCAACTACACACGTCACTGTCTCAACTTGCTTCTCAGATGTTCCTACCGTCTCTTCTCGGCCTGACTTACACAGTGGGCGATCTGAAACAATTAGTTAAACATCCATACAGCTTCGTAAAAGTGATTGATTAATAAAAACACATAAAATATGCAACAATTAATATGATTTAATAAAAACTTACAATGCTGGCCATACATCAAACACAATACAGTTCCTCATTCCACAAGTAAATTCTTTTATAATGGCAAAAATATAATTTAGAATAATATGTGTGTTGACTAACAAAAACAACGAAACAGCAAGTCACAAGTTTACAGTGATTTTACATGCCTAAATTCAGTGCAATCAAAGTCATTTCATAAGCGAGTATGTTGAACAATATTATATCTCATCATTACAACTAATATACTTACATCCAACATTGACTGTAACAGCATGTTCAAAGTTTTCCAAGGGTAGAAGTGAATTGTGAGCTTTACAAGATAGTTTGCGACCGCTATCTCTCACAGATGGCGCTAAAGTCAGCGATGAGACTGTGTAGTTGCCATCATGAAGTTCCTGTTGATGTTACATCAGATTGTTATAATTAACTTATATTGATTTTAAATTTTATTTATATACAAACCCACTTAAATAAAGATATGTTTGCATCAGTAATAACTTGCTGTGTAGTGTTGGGCTAGAGTAGCACTACATACATACATACAATACTCGCGGCTATAATTCCCTAGAAGGGGTAGCCAGAGCCAAGGAATTATAAATTTCTCAGCCACTTTTGGAAGTTGAATGGGGGAAAGGTGGTAAAATAAAGGTTTTTGGTGATGGGTCTCCAACCGCATCGCCCAAAAATCCAATAAAAAGCCCTAATACCCTTAGTCGCCTCTTCCAACACCCGTGGGTAGAAAGGGGTAGCGACATTCTAAGCCGGCACTACACGGCAACTAAACGAATTTATTCCCACTAATGTCGAAGGGGTTAATTAATTTAATTAAATGGAACTTTTAAGTCATTGTTTGAAAATATAGTTGAAAACCCATCGCCAACCAAAAGAAATATGGCAAATTTATTCTTTTAGGATGATAATTAATCTTTCTATTTCTATCCATTTCATTATTACAACTTAATCCTTTTTTTTTCTTTTTTTATTGTCAAATTTGTTCATTTACAATCTTTCCTAGTTCTTTGTTTTTTGCTAATTGTTGTGTTAAAGCTGTTTGTTTTCCGTAAATAAATAAATAAATGTAATCTATTAAAATGCTTAATTATGAATATCATCATCATAATATTCATAATCATCAACATTCTATTCAAATGGTACTGATCCTGGGGTCAAAATAGCAGTCAATGAAGAATATAAATATTACAAATTGTTTAAAATTTAATAGTTTTTGTGTCTTTGTGAATATAATTTACCTTATGCACAGATGGTCTCAGCAAGTTGTCGCCAAGATGCCAGATAATAGAAGGTGGAGGCACGCATCCGACCACGACACAGTCGATCACTCTTGGTTGACCCGCTTCGAAATCAGGATTGTTGTTCATGCGGATCTCAACCGTCAACGGAGGCACTGACAAAAAGACACAAATCATTTAAATTTTCTTTGTTTAAGTAAGACTCTATTTATTAGTATTTATAAGTAGTTAAAACATATAGACTCTTAGAGCAGTTGCAGGAGGTGATGGATGGAATAAGTCGTTGTGATTTCTTTCAACTTTCAGTTAATATTTACACAATTATATTTACTTATAATAATGTTACCATTCAAATTTATTTTTCCAATCTCATTAAGTGGCCAAAAATTTAAAAAAGGTGTAGCCAGAGCTTCAGAGCTACAAACTCCTCAGCCAAATTTGGAAGTTAATACGGGAGAAGATGGTAAAAATAAAGTATTGTTGGTGATGGGTCTCCAACCGCATTGCCCAAAACCACTTTACTTGGCCAATATTGTTATATTATCAAAGATTTCTAAGAGTCAAAAGTTATTAGTAAAATACTCACAATACATTTTAATAACAACGCTGGCAGAGAGAGGAGCTGTAACATCAGCGTTCTGAGCCAAACACTCGTAGTGGGCATCCAGCTCGTCTCGCGTCATATTGCGTATACGCACGTCTGCGGCTAACACGCCCGGTCGTGACGTATGTGCACGCTCTATGACTACGCCATTTCGACGCCAGTACACTAGCGTGTCTGACTGATCTGAAAGTTTGATGTGCATTTGTTTCATCCTTATATTATAAAGAGGAAAGGGTGGTTTGTTTGTCGTGAGTAATCATTCTGAGCTTAACACTCGTAATGGGCATTCAGCTCATTTCGCGTGTCGCGACATATTGCGTATACGTGCGTCTGCAGTCAGTACGCCCGGAAGTGACGTCTGCGCGTGGTCTATCTATTACAATGCCATTTCTACTCCAGTACACTAACGGGTCTGAATAACCTGAAAGTTTCATGCATATCGGTTTCGCACTTGATCTTTATTTGTGTACCTGTTATTTTTATTTGGTTTTGGCATTTTGGTTTCACAAATAACAACGTATGGGCCATAAATTTTATTCATAACAATTTTATTTGGGCTCAAATCAATTTAATTGGGCAAAATTCTTTTTATTGTTGATATAGCAGCAAACATCATATTTTGAGAAGGAATTTCTAGGCCTTTTTTATATTTTAGACAGGGATATAGCTAGACCTCGTATTAAATAGGCTCGCATACCGCGTATATCTACCTAAGAGGAGCAGACTAACTAAATTAAGAAGTGGAATAACAATGTTAATCACAGTTTGTTAATTCTTCATACTGATAGAAAATAAATATCTTACCATCATTAACTTCGCACGTCATGGCAAGGTCTGACCCCAGACTGTAAGGTCCCACATAACCTTTCTTGATTTCAGCTCCATTTTCATCATAAATCTTCGGAGTTCCAGGCGAATCTATTTAATAAGATAGTTTAAAATAATGTCTACCATATTGTATTTGATTGTAGTAAGAATGGAAAACTAAGGACTGCTTGATCAGTAAGCCAGTAATCAGCTTAATGTTGGCATTCTTGCGCTCGCTGCCAACAGTCTGAAACAGTTCAACTATTCGAACTTTTCCGTGAATGTATTTTGCTATGCAGTAGCAATACGGTTTATCTTGACAGTTTCAAGCAGCATGGCTATGGCCTGCCTAAAGTTTAGGTTAGCCAATACATAAATGAGCCTTCCTACTGTATGAAGAAATTTTTGTTATACATTCAAGATTTCTTAATTGAATTGGTAGGTGAACATAATAGAAATAAACTATACATTCACAATAATTTAATATTATAAATGCTAACGATAAAACATATTATATATATTTAGCCCTTATACTTTGAAAACGTTCAAAAGAGTATTATATTATCATTGACTTCAGGGGTCAAGGATATAAATATTTTTGGATTGTATTATATTCACAAAATCCGTCAGTTTCTTACCTACAAGCCGGACATCGATTACATAATCGACAGATGGTGATGCTTGGTAGTGCACCCGGCAGCGATACATGCCGCCATCCTGCTCACTCACACGCTTCAGCAATAATGCTGTCTCGTCGTAACATGAATCTCCTTCGCAATTAGACGGAAATACTCTTTCTGTTCTGTATATACAAACAAATACCAAAACATATTAATAGTGCAGCCTTCGTAACCTGCTAATATCGAATGAGGTATCAGAAAATAATGTATTCAAAATTAAAAAATTGTGTATATTTACCTAAGCACTGAATCCTCATTTGGAAATCTAAAAGAAATAAATTATTTTTTACTTAAGATATACAGGTGACTCATTTAGAACGAGAAAGCAATTTTTTTGGGATTGAACATTATGTTCTAAACGATGATTAACTTCTTAACACGTAAATAATTATAAGTTTAACTTAAAAAAGTACCGGATTTAATTTCCGGGCAAAGGACAAATTTTTAATTCTTACCTGTACAGAAGATCTCTATCGTTTTTCAGCCAAAGAACATAGGAATCTGGGCCATCTAGGAATACCCTCCCCTGACCACAGGGCAACCTTGCCTCTCTTCCGCGCACCGCTCGAAGAACCACCACTTCTGAGGATAATAATCTAATAAGATCACAAAACCCATATCTCTATAACTATATATCATATAACTATGTATAAACCGCCTACCCCAAATAAAGCGATTTGGCTATTGTCCAGAAATCTGGTCTAGTTTAGACTTGGACACCTACTAGCGTAATGTAGCCGGGACCAAAACGGCTTGACGTACTCAGAACGCACGGAACCGCCTAGTTTTCAGACAATCAAATCAGGTGAACTGTATAGCTTTGTGTTGTACCAAGTCATAATAATTCAATAATATTAATTGACTTGTTTAACCTTCCTTAAAAATCTACCAATAGAACAACCAATACGACGATTGGTTGTTCTATTGGTGCACCCAACGGTTAATCCATATTTATTATTATTTTCAAATAAAGAACAGATTTGTGATTTAGAATTAACAGCTATAAACTTCAAAAAGGAATAGTTAGATCGTCGGCGTTAGACATTTTTCAGCCACTTTTGGTTGTTGAGCTGGGGAGAAGATGGTAAAATAAAGGTGACGGGAACGGAGATGGGGTTGGAAACGGTTCTCCAACCCCATCGCTCAACAATCACCTAAAAATCCCCAAAACTTTAAATCGCCTCTTAGGACATCCGAATGAATAAATAAGTTACTTGACTTACGCCCGATTTCTGAATTGAGTGTTCAAGCTGAGAACGACTTAAGTATCGTTTTGTCTCATTCAGTTGTTAAGATTTCAATGCGACAGAACGATGCTTATGTTGTTCTCAGCTGGAATACTCAATTCAGAAATCGGGTGTTACACAGCTAAATATTAATACTTTAATCTAGTCATAGTGAGCAAATCGTTTTATTGTTACGTTAGTTGTAAGCCGTATACTATTTATTAGATGGTTTTATTAATCTTTTCATAATTATAATACAGCTTATGAGTAAAAATTTATTAAATGTCAGCTGCAAATGTGAATATTTGACAAAGATGTATAGGTGAGTATTAAGAATACTTTTATTTTTTACATACATATACTCACGGCTATAAATCCCTTGAAGATTAACCAGAGCTAGGGAATAAGAAATTCCTGAGCCACTTTTGGAAGATTCTTGGGGAAAAGATGGTGAAATAAAGGTTGTTGGTGATGGGTTTCCAACTATACGCATCGCCCAAATATACCTTTAACGCCCCAATACCGTTAGTCGCCTCTTACGTACACCCACTGGAAGAAATGGGGTAGTGCTATTCTAAGCCGACACTACAAAGCAAATTTATATTTTATTTTTAATTAAATTTAAAGTTTTTATAAATTAAATAACTAAGCAATAACTTATTTTACGAACCAGTATCGAGACCGAAGACTTGAGCTAACTTCAACAAGAATAATATGATTACAAATGGCGCCAACATTTCCTGAAAAATAAAATTGAAAAAATACTAAATTTTCTGCTCGTATTTCAGTAACTTAAAACGAAAATTGGCAATAAATTGTTATATTTAAAAAATGTAGTAATTTGCTCCCTTTTCTAGAAAAGCATAGTTATTTGGGATTAGCCAGGCACTTAGGTTCATAAACCAGGCACCTCTAAACTAACGTGTTTACTTCGCGGAATATTGTAAATTCTTATGACAGACGTAATAGTCGTTCATGACTTTTTCTACACTAAATATTTCATATGACGCTTCTCTAAAGGACATGCAATCAAGTAAGTTAGTGTAAGACAATACTCAACGTTGACCAAAATAACTTGGACGGTGTGAACCTATAAACAGTCACAAAAGGTTAAGTCATTCCTGTATCAAGTTAAACTGGTCACTCTTTACACGCAATATCGTGTGAATCAACCCCTATGACTCATGCATTTTACGGAAGGGGGTGCATTGATAAAAGTGTGTTCATTTGGTAATAAACATTTTTTATTACTTAGCAGTTCTTTGTGAGTTGCCTCACTCATCTAATTAACAAAAACATACCTAGATAAACACTATCTTTTCATCTATACAAATAAGCAAAACTGACATGACGCAGGGAATACTTTTCAATTAGATTGTGTTTTTAATATGAACGTTTTATGTAATGAATTGTTTGGTAATACTTATTTTTTTTAATTTAAATTATCCGTTTATAAACTAATTCCTGTATTAAATATCTCGCAATTAGATTAACAATTTTTAGAAGTTAAGTAGTAAAATTATTATTTATTAAGTAAGAATTTAAAAAAAGTTTAAATTAAAGATCGCCTTATTTTGTTTTATTTTTAAAACTAATATTTCGTTGTCAATCAGTTTGCTTGGTTTTTTTTCATGCTTGTTTTTTTATGTATTTTTATAAATGTTTAAGTTAACTGTATAGTAATGAGTAGTTCAAATATGAATAAATGTCTCTTCTTCTTAAAATATTGTTAAATTAATTATAAAGAGTAATTATCATACTAGTATAAATAAGACACCAGTTACATCTTCTTAGAATCACTTAAAATTTTCATAAGCCTTACGCCCGATTTCTGAATTTAGTATTCAAGCTGAGAACGACTTAAGTATCGTCTCAATCAGTTGTACGACGCTGTATAATACATCCGCGGTAACAACTAGGATACTAGGACAAAGGACTTAATTATATTATTAAAAAAAATGCTGTTATCTCAAAGCTAACTTTACGATATAAGTAATTAATCAAAGACAATTATAATTATATGTTAAGATAATTTTACTGCTAGGTATAAATGTTTTCTATATTAATCCGTATTTAATATTTTATGAATAAGTAAAAAGGCAGGTGTCCGAAGTATGAAGAATAAAAGAGCATGTACGAAAATATTGATGGATGCGAATGAAGCTCGACAGTCTCTGCCTACCCCAATAAGAACTAACGGCTTGAGAATGTGTATGTATTAATAAGTAAGTAAGTATATGCTTAATATATGATATATAAATGTGTTGCTGTTTGGCCTTACGTTGTACATACATACATACATATACTCACGGCTATAAATCGGGTAGCCAGAGCTAAGAAATTACAAATTCCTGAGCCATTTTTGGAAGATTCTTGGGGAAAAGATGGTGAAATAAAGGTTGTTGGTGATGGGTCTCCCACTATACGCATCGCCCAAATATATCGTAAACGCCCCAATACCGTTAGTCGCCTCTTAAGTACACCCACCAGAAGAAACGGGGTAGTGCTATTCTAAGCCGACACTACACAGCAAATATAACAAGTAACACAACCATGACACAAGCTTTCCTTTCTTATAGCAGATATTATAGATAGTAACATAATTATGGGTCACCAACTTCACTGTACCTACTAATATAATTTACCATATATTTCTTTCAGATAAATTAAAACCGTTAAGGATTAAAAACTAAGCATAATGCAAGATAGCATGAACGCAACCACAATATTAATATAAAGTATACCCTATAATAAAAACTAACCGTAATAACCCTATTTTGTAAAATCAAGTTTATAATCTAAGATCAGTATTATCTCCAGTTGTATATCACTGCAATTCATATTTTTAACTAGTCATTCATACGATGCGCCCGATAGAAAAAAGAACAATATACACTAATAAAGCTTTGATAAGATCTTCCAACGACTACTGCACCATAAAAACATCTATAACATAATTAAGGTATAGTAAAATATAAAAAAAAACTGAAGATCGCATTGCCATCAATTAAAAAAACCGAAATAATAAATGCATAATTAAAAAAAAAAATGTAAGAATACGTAAACAAACATGTAGACAACATAATTTAAAACTCCATAATGCAATCAGGAATAAAACCCACATTTATAACAGGAGCATATCAGTTTATAATATAAATAAAGCTTGGTGAATAAATATATTTAAATAATCGCTATGTAGAAAACAATTAAAAAAACTTACTCGTTGATGAAATTACTCTCAGTGTTCAAGGTACTAAAACACGTGCACACACGGTATAAATACGATTGCTAATGAAATGTTTTGTAGTCACTCCTACCTATTCCAGGTAAGTCATGACTTGAAGCCTTAGAGTAGATATGACCCAACCCACGCACAAAAAAAACTTACTCGCTAATATTGTTGGACCCTATTTTTATAAATATGAAAATGAATGGTAAAACTATGTATGAGTCAAAAATAACTGTATAAAAATTAATATAAATCTCTTATTCCAATAAACTTGTGGCGCCATACATTTATATTGTGATAAAAGCGCATGTTCAACAAAAAACTTTAATACTTTATATCCGTCGAAACATATTTAGTTTCTATGTTCATAGCAATAAAATGATAAATTAATGAAAAAAAAAAATGTAATATAATATTGGTATTTGAGTGTATGAATAACATTTATAAAGTTTTTGGACGATTGATACCTTTCTTTATTTCATCCAAATCGATAAAGCGGTATGACCATTCACAAAAAAATCATATCCATATTATATTTCCTATCAAAACAAAAACAACAATTATTTTGTACAAGTATGAAATGATTCCAGAATTGAATAGGATTAAGGTCCACTTTTCTTTGACACTTTACCGCACATCGTTCGTTACCATAAGCGTGACATTTCAAAGAATAGTTCTAGAAATTGTGATACTTAGCACCCTAAAACGGCGCAGAACTGAGGGGTTCAGGTTTATAGGTCTACGCATATAAATAAGGGTGCAACCCCAAAGCTGCATATCGCAAGTTCATTAAAAACCCTTTTTCATTACAACTGCATTCGCGCAATTACTTGTACAATTAAGCGCTTTTCTTTGAGTATTTAAAAAAAAACCTGAGTACTGAATCTTATGCTATGTCGGATCAGGTCATCAAAAAACTTTACCACTCCTTCCTGTGTCATTTGTCACAGAACGGGGCGAGCAAGGCTATCGTCACTTTTTAACTGCAGATTAACTTATTTAAGTAACAGTTGCCGCTGCATGTGGCTGGAGTAAGGCAGTAGGAGAATCACTTTATTTCATACCAACTTCGAATTAATCGGTGTCGCAATTCTTCCTCCCACTTGAGTGTTTTACAGCCCCGATAATAAATTGGTATTTAAAATTAAATAATAAGTAAATATTTTTAGGTAGACGCAACCTTTAAGTTTTCAGATACCTAAATTTTTATTACTGATTATTTTTTCACCTTAAACCTGGTATTACTATCTTAGTGGAAGTCTAAGAAATAGCAAATTCCTATTGAATATCTTTTCGTTACCTTCTTTTTACATTCAACTAATTAAACTTGTAGGGTGGCTAAGCCGCCCGTACTTTAATCAAAGCATGAGTCACCGCGTGATTCATTCTAGAAAATAAAACTATTATTATACAACGTTTACTACATTTTATAATGTGATTCTCAGATTTATTTGGAAGTCGAAAGGGGTTGGTAATGATAATACACATGTATACGATCATATATATAATATATATATATATATAAAATATATATATATAATATAAACGTTCACGCCGTTTATCCCCGAAGGGGTTGGCAGAGGTACCAATACTCCTGAACTCACATGGCAAGCGCCATCTAGTTTCCAGAGAAGGTACCCACGTTTTGCATGGACAGTGTACTCACGTGATAGGGGGCAGGCCTATCGCCGTTTTGTACGAATACACTGTCACATGACTAAGTACAACTCAGCCATGTGGGTTTCCTCACGATGTTTTCCCTCACCGTTAGCAACCATGATAAATTAACCACACATATGACTTTAGAAAAGACAAATTGGTGTAGTCCCGTCCCAGGATTGGAACTCACGCCCTTCTGTTTTTCGGGCGGGTGTTCTACCCACTGGACTATCATGTCGCTCAGTCAGTTATGCTTTAAAAGCATCGTACGACACCCCTTAAACGAAATGGGATAGTGGTATTCTTAGCAGGCACGCAAGTAATTATAAAAGGCACAATATTTTTAAAATTTGATACAATCGTCGCCATTTTGTGTAGAATTTTATCGATTAGAAAACTCTTTATTGCACATCAAAAAAAGGAGAAACATTTACCAATATACACATTTAAATTACAAATGTACAATAACAGTGTAAAAGCGTCCTTCCAAACAACCTTTAAATGGTGAGGTCAATAAATTATAGTCATGTGTGATAGATGTCCAACAACATGGTGAAGCTGATAACAATCCTTAAATCTACTTGATCGATACAATAAATTTTCTAGTTCCTAATTTAAAGTTAGTTAGTATGGTTACCTAATAGGCAGTGATCTACTCATTTACTGTAAACACCAATATATTTAAATTGTATATATTGATTAGTGGTATCTGAAGGAACGGAGCTTCCTTTCTGAATACACGAAGAAATAAAAAAAATATAATCTCTATACTACAAATATAAATTTGGAAAAAGTGACACATCTACTAGTTTTGTATGTGCTGTAGTGTCGGCTTGTGTGGTATAGTCGGCTGTATCGTATCGTGTATCGGTGTATCGTATATTTTCGATGAATTTCATATAATGACAATAAAATATCTGAACGATGCTTTTTCAATACTTATTAAGAGTAAAGAAAGATATTTATTGAGAATTTAGGCACAATTAAAACATAACATAACATAACATAAACGTTCACGCCGAATATCCCCGAAGGGGTTGGCAGAGGTACTAATACTTCTGAACATCACGTGACTTTGTCACCTGGTTCATTAAATGGTCAATTAAAACATAACTCAAGTATAGATAGGAAACTTTTTAACTTTCATATAATAATTCAACATGATATTCAACAATTAACGAGTTACACCAAATACAAAAATTGTACATACAATACATACGTCGTGGACTATGGCCAAATCGCCCTATACAGGGTAAGCTCCAGCCCCTTGGTATATATGAGCCCCATATATGGGCTGTGAGGACATACAAAACTTAAAAAAGCAAACTATTAAGCGTGTACACAAATTGTTTTAAAACTTGATTCGCCGGTAACAAAATGTAAGAATACCTAGGAAGCCAACCATTCCTGCGTTTTCGTAAATCTCTAAAGGTTTTTTTAATACTAAGTCCTGGAATTAATTTAATGCTCGTGAGCAGTGGTAAGTAACGACTCCTTACGCTTTGCTTTTGCTGTCTATGGGGACTTATAAAGGCCTTCGCCAGCATAACATCGTAAGCGTTTTCACTCGACCTTTTTTAGGGCAAAAATACCTACAGACTGTAAATGTGACACCGTGGTCGTCCTTCATTAGATCTATGTATCTGACGATGTTCAAAATCTACTGTTTTTAATACCTTTTATTTTTTTTCGTGGGCGTTCGCAAAAGGCGAGAACGGGTATTGGGGCTTTTTAAGTGATTGTTGGGCGATGTGGCTGGAGACCTATCAGCACCCTTCCTTTAATTGGCTATCTTTTCTCCACTCAACTTCCAAAAAAATCTGAGTAATTTCTATTTCTGAGCTCCGGCCACCCCGTTTTGGGATTTAGAGCCGTGATATATGAATGTATGTATATTATTGCAAATAATAAAGATGGATACTTACTTTAATTTACCATGCTTCGTGCAGCATTATCTGCGGTTGTGCCAGCTATCCAGCACTAGTAGCATGAGGCGTGTGAGAGCGCGTAAGTCTAAGAAACTGACAGACTGCTCAAAAAAATCTGTCAGTATCACACTTCTCCTTCACTTCAACTGTTGATCGTATTTCTTTTGTTCAAACGACTCTGAAAAGCGAATATCTTGTTCCAGGGATGTGCAGGTGGTTGGTACCGGATAATTCTATTTACATCATCATTCAGCCAATAGACGTCCACTGCTGGACATAGGCCTCGCCGAAAGATTTCCATAACGACCGGTCCTGAGCTGCCCACATCAACGGCTTCCCGCGATTTTCATAATACATACATTTTCCATTGAAGTAGGCGCAGACAATTCTGGCAAACACTTCGAACTTCATTTACATACTTGTGGTACTCCACTTGTGAGGACATCCTCCTCACCAATGTCCCTGTTTCTGGAGTTCCACATGTGGACAGAGCAAGCTAGGGTGGTGTCAAGCTGGATTCGCTTCGAATTAGGAGAGGGAGGAAATGCGGCGGCCAACGCAAAAAGGATCCGTGCATATGACACAGATCCGAACCATAACGGCCGTTTACTGTTGGAATGGAATCTAGGTTCCAAGTACTAGCGTTTTGCCTTCAATGGTGGATCGCGAGTACTCAACCTATATAAAATATCTAAGGAGAAAGCCTCAGTGAAAAGCCAGACAGCTAAAGATACGTAAGTCACCCTGGCAGTGTTCTAATCTAGGGCCGACACATTTGATGTGACGTGGTGTAGGCTTGTCAGCGAGCATGCAAATTAAAGAAGAATCAAGGTACCGCAAAAGTCAGCGTACACATATTAACCCTTAACTATACTTCATGGCCATAACTACCGAAAAGGGGATTTCGGATTGACAGTGGAGAAACAATAAAGTGTTTTTGGTGATTGTAAAAGTCCAAAATACCTTCAACGCTCCACCGGATTAATTTGGAAAACAATAGTCCTCAATGCGAAATATATTCCTCAATCCTTAGGACAAACTGCAATACAGATTGGAAGTATTTACTATAGTATTACACGCCATGGAAAAAAAATACAGTCTTAGGTTTAGTTATTACGTTCAGGATTTAAAATGCATACCGGAAGCTCTGCTTGTATTGTTCTTTTTTATTTCATTTCATTTTATAACTGTTATTTGTTGCTAGTCTAGACTTTTTACTTAGCCAGGATTACTTACAGGACATACCACACTAAACAAACACTTATACTTATCCATAAAGTCGCTCCCAGAAGCGGTAGCTGACCTGGATAAGCTATTCGTCTTTTGGACGGAATTAGGTTGGGAGAATTAAATGACCACTTGGTCCACGTACAATGGCCTGCCATGCATTATGTGTGCAATTAAAAATAAACAATGAACCTAATCATGTTTCAAATATATTTGAATTTCAAATAAAACAAAAAGCCACATCTTTTTAATTTTAATATTTTATAGTATGACAAAAACAAAGTGATTTAAGCAACAATGGAAAATTAATCTAACGCATAGGAATTTTTTAAAAGACAGCCTGAACATGCATACACTTGTCCATTGCGCTGGTCGCGTAACCATTTGTTCAACACAATACACCTATTAAAGCAAGCTTTCATGATCTTTAGAATAAACCAAGATACTTGTACTGATCTCTTACAAAACAAAATTATATTAAACTTTACAATTACTTCTAGCGTACTTGGACGCGAATAACAAAAATCTTTGCATTCTTAAACAAATGCAAACTTGCACATCCCGTCGCATTGGGGGCGTATCGACCCCAGTATTATAAAAATAAGCTGAGAGTTGCAACCGTGCGCCTGATACCAGAACATTCCAAATTATACTAACACTTAGTAGGTGATATAGGAGTGCGAGTACTGAGCTTCATGAGACCATATACTTGATATACCGTGCTACCTTGGTTGACTCCTAACTGTTTTAATATATATAATGCTATTTACCTATCCATGTAATATCAATCGCATTTACTTAAATAAGGACGTTCTACAAATATACTACCTTAGGAGTACGTCAAGTTTAAATATCCAAATTTAATAAATTCACAGTAACTAATATAACAAAATGCTAACAAACAATTACAAACATTGATCAATAGGGCAATCCATTAATCGCTTGACATCGTTGAATTTGAAAAAAAAACATAACTTAAGAACCAGGCATAGCCTAGCAATACGCGCAGCACCTATGTGCTACAGTATAGTAAAACCTACAATAATTTCGATCAAACTCGGTCAAAGACAGACGAAAGAGAGGGAAGACATTTTATATTACAAGTGTGTTGTAGAACACTGGTAGTCGTTCATGGCAGAAAGGCAAAACAAATCTTTAAAATAAATAAAAAGTAATTCTCAGAAATAGTTCAACTAAGTGTTAGGAAGCTCTTAATGAAGGACCCTATATTAATATTCATTGTTACCTTTGAATAAAACTCTATCGAGGCACACAGCATAAAAGTTTCCTTAGACTACCATCCTTTAAAATAAGATAAAATATCTGTGATAACCAATATACATTCATGATTTGTAAATAATAGTCATAACACCAAAAAGCTGTGGGTGATTTCACAATACATGCATAATAAAATTAGAGTTATACTCTGGTTTAAAATATTTACAAAATGTGTTTCACAAGATTTTAAAAACATCTGATATAAAATTTAAATATAACATATTGCCAAATGCTTCGGTTTTTAAACATACAAATGTGATTCTCAATTTGACTACATAAATTATAATTTTACTTATATTTTCATCCATGAACGTTAAAAATTCAATTAATAAGTTATTTGTTTCAAATTACCAAAAACGAATTAGTAAGGGAAAAGTAAATATATTATGGCAATTTAAAAAAAGTTTATATTTAAGGATATTATCATCACAGCTCAAGTATTAATTTAATCATTTATTTTATTTGTAAAATTCCACTAGTTTAATGTTAAATTAGATATGCCTATTTGATTCCAAAATCACTTGTCTGAAATAATATTAAGTCAAATGTGCATGACACAGTAATTCGAATAAGAATGGTCAGAATTTCAGAAAATTTTACTTTATAAAATGCAGAAGGCTATGATTTGGCCCAGTTATCTAATTTGAAAATCATTATTAATGTTGGCTTAATCAAATATAAATGTTCATTGTAAGTTTAACATATGAGAGTCATGTATATTATAAACTACACCATACATCTAAATATTCAAGAGGAGTCAAAGATATTAAATTTAATAAAGTACTTACAAGTCATATTAACTACGAAACTAAATTGGCATTGAACGGTATTCAGATATTTACAAGAGGTCGCAGGTTGGAGCTCTCAACTACAATCTACATTTAACAGCCTTAAATATTTTATGTTTCTCCTAAAGGAGAAAATTAAATAGTTTTGTATCACCAGCCTTCAACATTATCTTTTACCAAAAATATTACTATATACTCTAGCATTTAGTAACAAAACATTGGAGAAAATAAGCTTTGCTCATGTTTAAGCTACTTTACAACTAGACGAGAGAAAACGTTTGCAATGCTATGATGCTAAAAATCAAATAGGTTGTGTTAAGTTTTATATGGTAAGCATATCTCATCTCCGGGCACCACTATTACTAGAATAAAAATGAAAAGAAAGAACAAGGTTAAACTTTACGAACAAAAAATGCGTTAGGAAGAAATATCATAAATTCTCGTCATTCACTTTTATCTTCGCAAAATGAATGACTCGTCTCTAATTTCCTAGTAATATTTTATATAATTTCCCTACCAAGAAGAACATGATATCTGTTTCAGTGAGGTTCGAATAAAGGACTATATTTTGGAGCGAATACTTACTTGGTTACATACATTGGTATATAGGGTCTCCATTAGTTCATATTCTCGACTTTTGCTGCGGAGACTGCAATGTATATGACGAAGGTAGATTTAAATTCCAATTTTTGCGAGATTTCAAGGGATATTACAAAACCAATGAAAAACAATTAAAAGTAATAAAATTTATCAACCTTACTGAAAAGAGTGTTTTGTTGGAACCCGATCAGCCCTGGTAAGATTGCGAACTGGAATGAACGCGTCTCAAAAGCATAATACATATTGGCTGATGACGGTCAAATTACAAAAATCTCCTCCCATTAACTTAATTTCTAAAATAAGTAGATAAGGTTGGTTTTGCACATACTATAGAAAATCTGAGAGATGAGCGAAGCGGATTTTTTAAAAAAGAAAATCTTAAATAAATATAGAAAAATATGAGAAAGAATCGGGATAAAAGAAGGCCAAATCAAAAAATCAAGCCTATCAGATTGTTCAATAAAACTAAGGCGACTCAAGTTATTGAGACAAACTACTTTTATTAGTAAAATTTACAAATTATTGGTGTTTTGCAATATCCCGAGAACGTTCTTGAAAATTCGGATTTTCGAATTTTTTTATGATATATAGAAGAAGTTTCTTCTAATTCAATAGTTGTGACTTGTAAATTTTCCGAAAATTTACTTTTCGATAAATATAAAAGCGCAAAAAGGTTACATAGAAGTTTAAATCACATCAAAGTAAATTAGGAAACAGCATGTTTCAAATGAAGAAATGTATCTTTCTAGGGAATATGACGACGAATCTTTATTTTAAAGAGACTGACGTCCTAAATACTAAGAAAAACATGTTTGAAGATTACTTGTCATTACACAAACGTGTAATGTTGCCAAGACCACTTGGGATCGAAACTTCATCACGATACGTATTTAAGAATCTTTCTCCCTAATAATACGCCAGAACTTATTTACAAGACGGGTTAGTTGTAAATATCGAAGAAATAAAACTTAATATATATCATTAGAATAACAATAAATTAAAATGACTTAGTTTGAGTGGTTTTGTTTTTCTAAGATATAAATAAGTATCTGCCTATAAATGAAAATTTCATACGATTTTTTAGGTAGGAAAGTCATGAGGCTTTGGTGCGCAAGCGTTTTTCATTTATAGCCTGCCACCCGCCACTGCACCTCAAGAAAGTGGCTTCATCATAGTATCGGCTATTATATACAGAAATTCTTACCTATTTTATATTTAACTATTGTATATTTGCGGCCAGGACACATATATGAGGAACTTTAATTCGAAAAATGGGACATACTCGTTCTAAAATAGTCGTAATCGAGACCTGAGCCGCGCTTGCACTAAAAACAATGTCTAGTCACAGAAATATTTTAGTTCTGAATTCATCGCACTATAAATAACAGAATAAAACATTTATCTTAACAAAATCATAAATGCTGCAATTCACTGGACAAAGTTAGTTTTTACATTCACAAATTCATAATATTAAATTCCATATATTATCTTACTAAGTCACTGTCTAAGGGCGAACTTTTTCCTACCATTTAAGTTTTTAAGAACTGATAATAGTTAATGAGGTTGAAAACGCAATAGCTTTTTAATAACATAACTTAAATATTACTTAACATAGAACATGTGTGTCAAAAATTTGATAATCATCATATTGTGATGCGATTATATGGCTGAAATTAACTTAATTAAGTAACTAGTGAACAAACCAACAACGTTAAGTATGAATACAAAACTAAATGATATAAATTTTATTAGTGTATTTGGACAGAATATTGACCCAATTCTCATACACAACCCTCATAGAATAATATGTACGGATTGATAAACTATTAGTTAAAAAATACTTTAATTAAATTTGATATACTACAAGTCCATGATGATCTCATTTAGGAGTAGTCTTACGTGCTAGATCCTCTTAGAATTTAGAAAGCTTCAAATGATTAATGTCTCAGCATTCTCCTTGAGATAATAGATTGTGATGAGTTTCTATTAACTACTTCCATACTATGCTAACATCGAGACTAGTAACAATGAGATAGATGTTAAAATTTTCGAACAAAGTCGACACTGAACATCGATTAAGAATTAAATAATTGTATAAGCAAAAGCTATCTACAAAATGTATAGAAGTATATGATTATACTATAATGTGCTTATATTTCTATGCTGACATCAGGCGGAGACGCAGATGACGGGCGAGGTCTAATACTTATCATGATTCCCACGTGGAAATCATGAGTAGGAAAATGAACTATTGTATCACTTGGCAAAATCTACATTGCTAATTCACAAACAGGTTTCGATGCAAAATACTTGTCATCTCTTGTAATCTATCTAAGAAAACCATTTTCAAATATTGTTTTAAAACATAAAACTAACATCACTAGGGCTTCTTCAAAGTTGATATACAAATTTATCGGCCCAGACTTTAATATCTTTACTTAATCGAAAACTAGATATCATTACAAATAAATAATATTTTACCAAATTTTGGATACTTGAGTAACAAAGTAGCTTACATTCTTGTTTATCAAATATAATTAAATAAAAACAAGTGTACACCAAAGTGGGACATCTACCTGAAAACTAAAATATAAACGTAATAAAAAAATAACACACTGTCGAAGTCCCCACGGGGGTCGACTAATATATGGTCTATTTAATTAGAAAAACTTAATGGAACTACTTATCCAGCTGGTTTTCTAGCCGACGTTGCAGAGCTTGTATTTCCTCTTCTAGAACCTGTCGACAAAGTTAAAACATTCGCGTTACACTCCACTTCATCACGAGTCATTTCTTTAATCAGAGTTTCACTATACAAATGTTTTAGTGATATAAAGCATTTTTTAATACAGTTGCTCAAAAAGTGGCGTATTGTAGGGACGTATATCGTTCGGGATGTGGGCTATTACACACTCGTGCTTTTTTTTGCCATTCCCGTACTAGTGCGTTTTCTTTCCCAACTTTCAAAATAATGTATATTATAAAGAAAAACCAACCATGAAGTTATTAGAAAAAGAATCAAAGTCGTTTTTATGTAGATGTATTTCTAAAAAGAAGCTACTAATTTGTTTTAATATCAGGTTTAATGATTTGATTGAATGTCATGTCATGTCACTTAATTTCATATCAATAAAAATATTCGTTCTACTGTAGACGGCTGCTGTATAGGCATAGTCTCCTTTATCCACCAGAATGGGTGAAAAAAAAACCTCTGCTCAAAGTCTACTTTCTCTATGGTCTACGGTTGCCGCCATATTCCAGAAATATTCTTTGCACTTTTAGTTGTTTTTTGTGTTTTTATTATTTTATTAAATTGCTTAATTTTTTCGCAACTGTATTAAAAATAGTCGTTCAGTACACTTGCGGAACCGTCATTGCAACTCGTTCCGACTGTAAACCGAGACACCGTGTTCATTTAAGCTTTATTACACTTAGCATTCAACTAGGTTTAACATTGGAAGGTCTCATGCATAACAATATCTAAAGCATAAATTTGATTTTAAGCGGAGTGCAAGCAGTGGAGCCATCCTATTAGTTGCCTTTGATGTTTTTGTTTAGTAATCGTGAAAGTATTGTGCATATTTCTGGCAAATGAGGTGAATTAACTGCATTAAGTTAATACGCACTACATACAAATTACATGCATAGTACTTGCAGAATAAGAATACAACATGATATGCTTAGTTTTAAAACTTGTTGCGTTGTGTGAAAGAAGGATCGATGAATTCGTAATGTTAAGACCCGTTGTTTATGTATTAAAGACAGCGCCACACCCATTTATATAATAAAAGTGCTATGACTAAGGATAAATAAATATTTTATATAATCATTTTGCACACATCAATAATTTCAGTAGCGCCAGCGACCAATTTCCAGACAATTTTATTCGGTGGTCCTGAAGTTATGTAGTTAGATATTGAACATTCATTGATGGAATAAAAGTCATCAACTTTTAATCAAAGTAGAGAACTCAAAAAGGTTAGTTACAATTTAAGTGTATGATTTACCATGATTGGTATCCATGAGTAATTTTTCTGTGACAATATATTTACTACTTTGTTTCTATATATGCGATATTCTTAGCTATAATTTTAGAAGGATAGATATAATAAATCATCAAAAGCAGACTGTAATGCAGTTTAAATAAAATGGCAAATCATTGATAATGCTGAGTAGATTTTTGCATCAACCCGAAAGTGAGTAGTAGTGCAGTGTTATGTTGCAAGAGAGCAAATTAACTATTAAATTAATAAGAAAGGAAAAATAGGATAAATTACATCCCTTCTTTTTCAAATGGACGCATAAAGTATGTTGTGTTTTATAGAATAACTAACTAGCCGGCGAGTAATTTATAGTAGAGGACATACATACATACTCACGCCATTATTTCCCATTGGGGTAGGCAGGGACTATTAATCGCCACTTTGTACGATCCTGGCAAACCTCTCTTGCTTCGTTTACATCCATCAATCTTTTCATACATGCTCTTTTATTCTTCATTCTTAGGACGCCAGCCTTTTTGATCTACACACTATTTAGTCCAGGTATGCCCTCCGTGGTCGTCCTCTTCTCACATTACCTTCTACATTGGCTCTTAAGATCTCTTTCACCATCCATCCAAACAATCTCAACATTCCTTTTTCTATCTATTTTACAACATCATTCACGCCGCACCTTTCACTAATTTCTGACACGAGCTCATAACCTTACATTACACACTTTTTTGAGGAACCTCATCTGTACTGCATTCACTCACCAATTTACTGTCATCCCTCCTCTCTATGTGCCCAAACCATCTCAACATTCCTTTTTCTATCTTTCTTACAATATCATCTTTTACACCACACCTTTCACGAATCACATCATTCCTCACACGATCACATAACCCTACATTACACACTTTTCTGAGGGATCTCATTTCTACTGCATTCACTCTACTTTCATGCTTCTTCCGCCACACCTAACATTTACTGCCATACATAAGCGTAGGAACCAGAACAGCATCATTCACTGCCATTCGAGCCTTTTCGGACACTGACTGACTAGACATAAGACTATTAAAAACTCCATTAATCGCATTACCCTTTTTCACTCTTCTCTCAATATCATCATCACATTTTCTCTCCCTAGTAAACAAACTTCCCAGATATACAAGCTCTTTCACTTGTTCCACTTTCATATCATTTATTTTAATCACGCATTCGGTCATCTCTCTCCTCCTCCTCCTCTCTCTCAAAAGCTATGTTTTGGTTTTGTCCACATTCACCCTCATTCCCTTTCTTTTTAAAAAGATGCACATGCAATATTCATCCTCTCTTGCAACTCTTCAACCGACGTTGCAAGTAACACTTGATCATCAGCATATATAAAAAGAGGCATTTGATGACAAAGCCACCCAAGTAGTACTCTCTTGTTTGCATCTTGTTCGTTTGGAGTATACATGTACACCTTAACTGTGTAAAGTCGAGTATTACCAAGGCTTCAATTATATATTTATAGTTGACTGAAGAAGGCCTAATTAATTCATCATAGTAATGTATGTTGCAGCTGGAAACGCATCAACAATTCTTCATCTATATACTTTTCTTCAGTTTACTTCCAAAACTGCTTGTATAATTGGAAATTTAAAACCTCAGCTACCCCCATTTGTTTTGAGCACCAACTAGTCTCTCAATTGTAATCGTTGATGATGCTACTAACAACTCTCTTAACTACATTGCCACTGTATTTATTTTTAATCGTAAAATGGCATACGTCTACATCTACTACCTTTGTTTCGGTTAATTTTGTTACATAGATATACTCGTGGCTATAAATTCTAAAACAAATATGCCAATACAAATAAACTTCTACTCATCAATCAATTTAAGCACACTTTGAATTCAATTCAGTTTATAGCATATTATGTATGTTAAGTAATAAATATTAAATGACAGTGTAAGCAATCTGACTTTATATAAGCTCGGTGAAAACATCTATACACTACAGAATAAAGAAAACTAATTCGTCAATGCAATGCATATTAAATATTGATCCACAATGAATGCATGATTTTGACCAAGCGTTATCAACTGATGTGGTGGGATGTAATGAGGGATGAGGATATTAAAACTAGGTCATAGCTAATAATATAATATTTGAAATTTTAGTGACTAATCAGGTTTTGAGCTTGTAACAGAATTAGTAGTAGTAATAGTAGCTATTATTCGATGTAAGATGAAAAAGGTCATAGAATTAAATACAAATTAAATTACAAATCCTTATATTATTAGCCATATAAAATGCGGAAAGCCTGATGAAAGCCTCAGTTTTATTACGCGTAAATTCCATCTCGTTAGACTTATAGCAAAAATAAAACGTTTCAAATATCTAGTTTGATGTATCACAGTATTTTAATTACTGTCGATAGAATGTGCGCGCAAATTAGCCGAGAAATGAAATCAATAAAACAAAACCTAATTTTGTGTTATTCTTTAATTTGAAACCACAGTCAAATATAACAACTTAGGTCATCGATGGGTTAACATTTCGAAAAGTTGAATAACAACGATCTTTGTCGAATAAGCAAAGCTGTTTTGTCGAATAAAAACTTACATATTCCTGATTAAAGCCTGGGGGCGGCATTTGTGGGGCCGGGGTGGCGGCCGGTGGAGGTCTTGCGGGCTGTAAAACAGGGGCACCATAATTAGATATTTCTGTGTAGTTTAAGAAACAGCAAGGAAATATCAGGGCAGGAACAAGAGTAGTCCAAATTATTTTATTAGTCGTTAAAGAAAAATGCAACATTGTAAACATGAACATGCGACATAACTTGTCATTTAAATATTTTTTTACATATTGAATGAATTAAGGTTTAATAACGTGACAAATATAGAGTTTTTGTAAAACACAGAAGGCCTGGAGGCCCTTTATTATTGAGCGCTCACGTCATCGCACATATTTCACAATAAAAAGATTTGTGGATGGATACTATACTACTATACGATACTTACAATTTCATTGGTTGGAGCTGGAGCAGAGTCGGTGCTACGCGCATACAAGCGAAGCGCGCGGCTGCACTCCGATAACAACTCATATTGAACTGGAATTGTACGAAGATATATATAAATGCTCAATTAGAACACTACAAAAAAAAAACAATAAATTAATTGAAAGTAAAGAGTTTATAAAAAAACAAGTAACAAAGAAATCTTTGTAAAAATTAAATTTCATTTGTATGGCATAGGTATGCCATACAAATGTACTGCTAGAAATAGATTTTACCCAACAAACTCTACATCCATAATTCATTGAAAAAACCAAGTAGCTTGTTCCACTACCATTACTTTTTTGCAATCACTAGTAGTTCGGACTTGAATAAAAGATAAGTGTACAATAACGAAAAATACAAACCCGTATCATCAAAAGAGTAAGGGCTCAGATCCCTCGACGGAATATTCAACTCTTCCCTCAGCGGATCAAAAATAATGTGCTGCTGAGACGGCATCGACGGACTTGGGCGACGAAGCGGCGGCAGCTGAGCTTGGGTTTGGGCCTGAGCCTGAGCTTGGGCTTGAGCCTGAGCCTGAGCCTGGGCCTGGGCCTGGGCCTGAGCTTGAGCCTGAGCTTGAGCCTGGGCCTGCGCCTGAGCCTGGGCTTGCATTTGAGCTTGACTCAAGTTCGGATACACGTGACCTTGCGAATGATACGGCTGGTATTGACTAGCATTAGGATAAGGCGCCTGCGCCTGATTATATTGCGTATTAGCATACCCAGGCATTTCAACCATGTTATTATTAAACATCTGCATTTCAACAAGAGAACGCTCGAAGAGTTGGCGATCATGATATGGTCTTTCTACCATTGGGCGATCAAAGTTAGCTCGTTCGGGCTTCAAATGTTTCTCCATATTTTGTTGCTCCATCAAATTTGGCGGAATGGGTGGCTGCTCGATACGGGCTTGCCCCATAATTTGATTTTCAATGATTGGGGGCTCCACATTCCCTTGCTCAATAAGCGGTGGCGGTGGCTGCAGCATAGGTGGCTCAAGCATTTGCTGCTCCATATAAGACAAGTAACCACTATGATTTACCGGGATAGGAGTCAGAAGTTGACCATTGATTATATTTTGAGGTTTGAAATTCCTGTTGACAAATTTATAAGGTTTTATACGGAAATCGCTAAATCATTCTACGGGCACAAGCCACATTTCAATGTACTACGCATATTGAAGAATAAACTACAATATACTTACGCCAAAGCTTGCATCCTCTCTCGCACCTCTGCCTCCGTCATATGCTGCATTGATGTCAAATGTGGAGGCAGAACTAAGGGCAAAAATATTTAATAATTCAACCAGTCATTTGTGATACCTCCTAGTTAAGTTTTATTCCTATACAATAGAATCTGTGGTAAACATGTAAAGTAAAAAATCACGCAAAATTAAAAAAATAACAGAATGACACGAGATTGTTATAAGGATACATACATACATACTCTCACGGCCATTAATCTCAAAAAGGGGTAGCCAGAGCTTCACAGCTGGAAACTCCTCAGCCACATTTGAAAGTGGGCGGAAAATTATTATCTATATTTATTTGCACATTAGGATTTCGTATTAATTTTACATATGAACCATTCAATTTACGTTTTCAATCCAATTTTACAAGTTACATTACATTTTCTATAACGAACATCCTATAAAAGAACAGAATATAAAATAATATAATCTATCGACAAGTAACTCTTACTTGGAAGATTGAAGTTCGGACGCTGGACCGGCGCCCCGGGTGCCAGAGGGAAGGCTCCGTAAGGGGGCGCTCCAGGATAATGCAGAGGGTTCTGCAAGCTGGAAGGAAGCTGATTTCCCTCGTTTTGATTCATCGTGACTGACGGTGATGATCTAAATCTGAAACAAACGAAAAATATTTAATTAACAAACATATATACATATGCTCACTCAATAATAATAAATACATCATTGGATACGATCCTGGCAACAACGAGCTGCATTTACATTCATCAATATTTTTACACAACACCCTGTTAGTCTTAATACTTTAACGCCTGCCTAAAGTATACTATAATTTTAATTACATTAAAAAGGTTAACATATGTGCACTTTGTTGGATAAAATACGCTGAACATTAAATAAATAAACAAATAAAGTTTATTTATGTTTCGTAAGTACAATAAAGTAAACGTCTTAAGCTAGTTATGTAAATAAAATACTAAATATATATATATATATATATATATATATATATATATATATTTAAATATATATAGTATTTTTTTAATTTTTATGTATATAAAATATATAAATAAAATATTAAAACAAAGAATAGTTTAATTAAAAATCAATCTACTGTAATTACAACATGTGATATGACTAAATAAGTATAAATATCCAATATTTCTAACAAGTTTGTGTCATCGTATTGTATTAAGTTCATCCATTTATTGATCGATAACCTTTAGAAAATAGTACGTAGTAAATATAAATGTTGTGTAATTTTATTATCTTTGTACTTGTATTTGTAAAATAATAGTGTTTTCTAATTATCGATGTAGATTCCTAATGTACCAATATGAATAACAACATAATATAGTAAAAAACGTTAAATTATTGCCTATGTCGAATTAGCGTAGATTCGTATTACCCTGAAATTGCATTGTTAGGGACTAAGTATAGTGGGCTAGCTACCCTTTGAGCCGTGAGTCAAACGACCATAAATGTATGTTATTAATATACTGTTTACGGATATTGCTCAGTAGTTATCAGAGTTCATACCCCCTCTACATTGTATTCAAGAAATTATTGTAACGTGTGTGTCATATGAATGTCATATGTACTTACTAAAAATAAACGCAATGTTCACTTCGGAAATCTCCGAAGGGGTGGCAGAGTTGCTATTGCTTCTTAACATCACGTGACATTTTTGTCACCTGGTGATCAGATTACCCAACTTTTGCTTGAACAGTGGATTAACGTCATACGAGGCGAACTTATCGTATAGATCGCAGTTTTTTACGAAAACACCAATTATACAACAAAATAAATTAATAACACATATGACTTAAGTAAAGACACATTGGTGTAGGCCCGACTCAGGATTAGAACTAATGCATGAGAAATGTTGAATTAATGAGAGAAGGTTGTTTTTTTTAACATAAAAATCAAAAATTCACAATAAGTTAAGAGCAACGTTAATAAATATGATTTATTTTCATCTTATGTGTAAACTCTCTCCAATATTGGTGTGACGTCATAATATTTATAAGGTTATGTGACCTGTTAAGACGTTCTTCGCCGATTTAAGGTCTATAGTATCAAAATGGTCTCTAAAACTTACATACATAATAAAATGAAATAAAACAGCGTGTATGAAAAGAATGACGGATGTGAACGATACTAAAGAGGTTTGCCAGGATCGTACAATGTGGCGATCGATAGTCTCTACCTACCCTAATGGGAACTAACGGCGTGGGTATATGTACAGGTGTATGTAAAACTTACTAAATTGGACAGCAAAATAACATTCGCGTTAATAATGAAAATATGTCAGAGCACGTTTTTCTAAGCAGGTTATGATTTAAAAAAATCGTCAATTTCAACTATTTCCTGGATTTACAGCATTGCTGAGCTAGCGAGATCTTAACATTTTAGTGGGAATACTAAAATAAGATTATTAAGACTAAAAATTATTTGACGACGCTCAAGTTTAGACCGCATGCAAGAAAAAATGGCCACAGAAATTAATACGACGATTGAGGCATAATAAGTTAATTTAACCGGCATTTCAGAATAATCATATGCTAAGACAGATAAAAAGAATAATTAACTAAAACAGAGAAATAAAATTTATACATACAGCAAATAATCCGTGTCCATGTCGGAAGATAACTATCGATTGCACCTTTCACTGAATGGTAGCTTCTATTTGATCCCGCATGGTGGCGTTACTACTAATTATTTCCTTTACTGCCAGTTCCAATTTATTCAATATTTTAAGGAATATAATTAGCTCGAAAACATTTTGCGATAATTGATTTTAATAATATTTTAATGAATACATGCGTAATAAATTATAGATATTGTAATCATTACTGTAATTTTTAATTATTAAACCGGCGTTTGAACTAAAACGTGTATAGTGTTTTGTTATTGGAAGAGTTATGTTTTTCGTTTATATTCTCGAAAAAGAAATTAGATTGAGCTTATTTAATTTTGGACATATTATTGCCTCTTTCAAATCAAGTAAATCTAGCAAAATAAGAATAGCCAGTTTAATTCGATCGACGCTCCATTGAAATATTGACGATTTCCGTTCGCTGCTTCGATAAAATTAAACGCAGGGTAGTTTCATATACTACGCGTTTCCGTTTTCTTTCATACTCTAACTCAAATTTTGCGTGTTTATAGCCAATGTAAGGACTAAACAGTTTTACAGCCAAATACTCAACAAATTAGTTTAAATTATAGATAGAATATTAATAAGGTCCAACTAGTATATTGGATCGAGATAAACATAAGACCATACAGAAGGGCAAGCACGAGCCGTGTTTAAACTAGTTATCGCGTGGGATAAAGCAGCCATCTCTTACGCACTTACTTAATTTTGTATACTGCCATCTCATTCTAATCGTCGATAAAATAGCGCTCGTGCTTGCAATACAGAAGTAGAAATACCATTTTAAAGCACCTAAAATATAAGCAACAATTCTAATGTCTGATTCTTTGTTGTCCTTATTCATTGAATAGAAGATGAATGTAGTTAATTTGTGGATTACGTACAATTCAGTCGACAATGGATATTCTTTTAAACGTTGTTAGCTTTTAAAACCACTCTAAACTTTGACAATCTAATAATCGATTAGGATTATAGTAGTTAGATATATTTATTTATTAACTATAAACTCATATTACAACATCGGATTACATTTAAATGGTTCGAAACGATAACATTTCAGTAAAAGTAATGAACAGGCTCCGAAATCACTAAAAATATTTAAAAAGTGTTGGATCGATAGAGAACAACAACTTAAAAACAAATACAGGATATTTATTGTTAGAAGTGAACAGTTATTAAGAAAATTTTAGATTTTTGAATAATTACACTATGCGTGCGAAAGCGATGCACTAAGAAAACTAATACATTATAACGCCATAAGTTTAATTAATTAATTTGCATTTTCATTAAGGAGATAGAAACTTATTAAGGAGCTAAATAAAAAAATCATAAAAACTTTTCTAATAGTACCAGAATTGAAAGTAAAGAGACCATAAAAATATGTGATTTGCAACATATGCGAATTGTGATAGTTTCTAGGGACGTTTTTAAGATTTTCATGGCTAGTACACAAATACTAACTAACTCATTCCATTTACACGCATTAATTTATTATGTTAGTTATTAGGACAACATTGCATTTCAAGCAAGCAATTATGGACCGATTAAACCATCGCTTTCCAACTAAGATTCTAGATCTAGTAAAAAAAAAAAAAAATACAAGTGTCTGAAGAACTCTTTTCACTTCCCATTATATTTTTACCTGAATAAATAATCCCACAAACACACAATATATGGAGCATTAAGAAGCCGATTTTTATATCCAACCATAATACGAAAATATAAAATTTCCATACTGCTACTTTGATTAAGCAACATACATACATACATACATATACTCACGGCTCTGAATCCCTTGAAGGGGTAACCAGAGCTAAGGAATCAGATGTTCCTCAGCCACTTTTGGAAGTTGTGTCGGGAAAAGATGGTAAAATAAAGGTTGTTGGTGATGGGGCTCCAACCACATCGCCCAAAAATCCCTTAAAAGCCCCCAATACCGTTAGTCGCCTCTTGCATACACCTACCGGAAGAAATGGGGTAGTGTTATTCTAAGCCGACACTACACAGCAAGTTAAGCAAGGGTTAAGTTAATGGTGATGGAAGTTTTTCGTTAATGTATGGATAACAAATTCTCAAATTGCCTGTCGTGTCGGGTTTAAGGTATCCATTAGGCTGTTATGATGTAATTAAGAAGTGATATAAAAAAATGCTGACTCTTAATTGGGCTATAACAGACTAAATGAACATTGTCACGGCATACGCCATCCCTTAAAAAAGTTAGAGTGGCGATTTTTTTAAATAGCGTATTATGAAAAAAAGGACATTCCATTTTGTCACAATACTAGAAAATTGTATTAGATCATTTTACACTAAAAAACGGAAGACAGAATTATAATTATAATAGAACAAAACACCGCAAAAAGAAACGAAAAATTATATTCGCAGTTACAGCATAATGGTAGGCTAAATACATAAGTATTATGTTTTTATTACAGTTAAAACATAATCTCTAAAATCATTCGTTTAAGCTGTTTGCTATCAAAGTAACTAAAATTATTTACATGAGGTTAATATTGTGAAATAACGCTTAAAATACAAATAAAAAAAATCGCTCAGTATTAAACACATTTTATCGCAGTAAAAAAAACTTGTCTCGTTCGCATCTCAACATCTAAACAGGCGAATATTTTTTTTATTTGTTCCTTAAGGTTTTATAGTAATCTATAGTTCACTTTTAGATTCTGCTTGTGGAGCTAAATTAGTACTGCCTATGTTATCTTTTAAAACCGACATATACCTACGGCTATAATTCGCAAAGACACTTTTTAAAGTTTAGTGAAGAAAAAGTTGTAGATTAAAGGTTGTTTTGTAGAGAGTCTAAAGCCACATCGCCCAACAATACCTTAATAAACCCTAAGTCTACTTTCTTAAGGCCACAGAATACATACTCTCAGCACTATTAGTTTTTATCTGGCTTCCTTGATTTGAATTTGATCATGTTCACCTGCCTATTAGCATATTTTTACATATCATCACAGCCAATAGATGTTTACTGCTTGACATACACCCCCTCCAAAGATCTCGACAACGACTGGTCCAGTAAGGCCTCACCAAACGGCTTCACGTGATCCTCATTAAGTCTTTCGTCACCTTGGGTTAGACATGGCAAAGTTCTACATGGAATTTGCCCTGCCACGGCTATTGAAGTCTTGAATTGATTTTTCCCATCATCCCTAACCCTAATTCAACTATCTTCTCGTTGCTGATTCAATCACGTATGAGTATGTCATGTTTTAATACGTACATATAATGTTTTTGCTACGAAAAATGTCTTTACATGTAAAGAAACCTTACCTTTTAATGATTTCACCAGCGGATCAACTTTGTAATAAATTCACATAGATATGGTAAACGCAATCTGATGACGTTTAGTTTTTCTTCGCAAATAAAGTCGCATTAGCATCGCAGTGCACAAAATAATTCCAAAGCAGTGTGTTGCCTGACATTTAAAATAGCATATTCTAAAGGTAGTCAATGTTACAAGTAATATGGATAGTTATGTCAGTAGAGGATAACCAAGGCCATATTTAGATCAAATAGGGAGTGTGCTCAAAAATAAAAGGCATCCGAACTTGGAGCAATAAAAGGGGTTATATAAAAATATCAATAAATGTAAATGAGGCTAGAGAGGTTTTTCATGATTGTACTATTATGTGACGATTGATAGACTCGTTTAGCCCAATAGGCACGACTGGCGCGAATTTATGAATGTTACGACTCAATAGTAACTACTGCAAGGACATAACTGGCATAATTTTGAAGTCACTCCACCATATATACCACTGTTGCTAATCTTAGAGACCAAAGAGGGCAAAGCATTACAGCTTAGTCATCATATTAATAAATGTAAATAGATCATCATGCCTCTAGATTTATATTACATAATTCACCAATATTTTCAGTTTTTTGTTATATTAATAACACATAGTATAAAGGTCACAGTTCGCAGTACCATTAAAAGACAGAAAGTAAGGAGTATTATTTCATTATAATCGCTTTATTACAATGACAAGCAATATAAAGCATTTGCGAAGAATAAAATAATCATACAAAATAACAAAATATATTTTAAAAATAGGCATTTATTTCACATAATCAAGTAGTCTACAATGAGTTGGTTTCGGTGTTTACCGCAGTAAGTTTCCCTGTGACGCAGCAAACAGGCTATTTTAAACAAATAAGAAACATTTCTGTTATGCGTTGGTGGCCATTTTTATTATGTTACAAGTACAAAGATATAAAGAAATTTTTCATTTATGTAGAAGAGAAAAAAAAGATTAGGAAAAAATAAAACAACAATGCTTTTCATAATTAATGATATTTTACAGAACAGAACACGTATGTATAGTGTGTGTGCGTGCGTGCGTGCGTGTTTGTTGTGTGTGTATACTATGGTACCAATCAATAGTGACCAATACATCAATACAATATTTATAATAATTCCGCAACTTTGTTGTATGTTAACCCTTGTAACCAGTTCGTGGTATAATGTTTGAGTTGGATTAACGTGTAACCTTTGATGTCCTCGTTTTTACGTAACATTTTGTTCTCGATTCTCCCAAGCTACTATCAGAGTTTTCTTTTTGTGTTCCACAACGACGTACTCGCCATACATACAATAGATTATTCTCCATTCCTCTCGTTCACACCAATTATGCCCAAAATTCTACCTTAGTCCGTCTTGCCTCTGTATTCAATAAAAAATTTAGCGGCTTAGATCCGTTTTCTACCTCCAAAGCCAAGTTCCGTCATGACATCATTAAATTTTTAATAGAGGATGATGAGGGAAACAAGTGATAAAACATGCACACATACACACACACACACACACCTTCATATAACAGTTATACTCTTCATATTGCACTTTATTATCTCCGTTTTGTTATTTTTTACCCACTTTTCAAATCTAAATGTAGATCATATTTTATTTCCTATTTATGGGTTATGTCTGTTACTAAGTTAAGTTTAAGTCTAAGTTTAGTTTGTTTTAACTGCTAAGTTTTTCTTCTTTGTAAGTATTGTCGGAATTTTCTGTGGATATCTGTCACTGGCCTTATGTTTGTACTTTGTTAACCATTATGTTATTTTAAGTTATATGCTGTTGATGTCCCAAATAAAATAAATAAATAAATTGTATAAAATCGGTGTTATTATATCAAAATGACGGCGGGCAAAAGCTGAGTTACATTTGGGCATCGAAACACATTATTCTCATCAAACACATGTAAATCTTGCCAGCACTACCCCAACACGTTAAACAATATATAATAATGCATTGGCATAATCCTTTGTAAGTTGAGGGAGCAGAAGACTTATGATGTCAGCTTTTCTGAGGCTTTTGAAAACATGGAACAGCTTCCGATTTGACTAGCAGCAGTCGACAATTTTCAAATTTTTTACTTCAAAAGTAAAAAAGTTTAATAAACTTCAGATCCCCATTTCATCCCTTTAGGGCCAACATCGTATTTGCTTTGTACAATAATATTATTTATACAGTGAATTATTATTCTTTTCAATAGTGTAATGAATGTGTCTGAGGCATTGCCGATTAAATATATATCAAGATGACTACTCACCTCTTGCAGATATATGAATTGAGGAGCTCTAGGAAATAATAGATATATCCCCTGTTTGAGATTTTCACAAAACAAATAAAAAAATATTCTATCTGCTTCTCACTTAGACTATATCTCCTATACTTTGGTAACCATTAAAAAAAGTAAGGATATGGTAAGATATGAAGCACATTTGAGTTCAATTGTGTTCAACTTTAACCATGTGAAGCTAAAACCAGAGGAAAACCAAACAGTCAGTGCCCGCTTTTTCTTCTAGAGGTCCTCTATAAAAAACAGTATTCAAACTTCGAATATCCGTAAATTCCAATAGATCATATAGGTCTTCGATCATATACACCAAAGATGCGGTGCTCCATACAAATTCAACGCTCAAAAGTGGACCGCGAGAATGACAAGTCTGTTTGAAAATTCAATATTTATTTTTCTACAATAATCGACCTTACCGCATTTCCTTAAGACCTATTATTTATTGGAAGATCTAGCACGCGACTGTCAGTGAAACAGTGCTTTCCGCACAAAAAAGCACTGTTCGGCCGGGCCGTTTTTTGCTCGTTGATGGTGTATCTGATCGAAGATATAGGTAATAATTTTTAATGTTTATTATATGTTTCTTGGCTGATAAAAGTATTTTTTTAACTCACCTTTCAAGTTCTTCCTCCGAATGTGCAAAGGTACAATTGAGGCCGCGCGGACAAAACGACCTCAAGGTGGCGTCACGACACATCAGCACTTTGTACTTGCCGTGCGTTGGAGTATTCGCGTTTTGTGGGGACGGTTGACCTGAAATAGGAAAAAAAAATAAGATACTGGGGCTATTGAAATAATTTTATGTAGCATTATGTAGTTAAAATTATGTATTCATAATTTGTCTTTTACATGAAAAGCTCATGAGGCGTTAATACTAATCAATTAAGCTGTAGCGACGCGCTGTCAGTACACAATGACGCGCACTACATAGAAACGCTGACAGTGCAAGAAGAATCACATTCCACAGCAACACGTAACGAAGCAATATACGTCACACTCGTCATCAAGACTCGCCATACAAATCGTACATCGCGCAATCGAAGTTTCTAAAATGTTTACTATATATACAAGTTCCAACTTAATACAGTCGGACCGCGATCCCCAGGCATACCACCGCCTAGCGGAAGATCTTCCCTTTTCCTCCACAAAGCAAACAAACATTTTCGACACCAGCAGGACTCGAACCTACGACCTCGGGTATACGCCCCCGCCCCGCTTTGCCAATTGTTATAACTCTGCAAGATTAGGCTATAGATGGCGCTAACACCATTAATAAAGGTGAAAAAGAAACAAGCAATCACAAATTTGGCGCCAGTGGTCACAAACTGGTCAGTTGGCAGAGCGGGGCGGGGGCGTATACCCGAGGTCGAAGGTTCGAGTCTTGCTGGTGTCGAAAATTTTTGTTTGCTTAATTGTGCAATGTATGAATAAAGAGGCGTGATTACTGGTTGAATATATGTTTATTACTAACTAAAGACTTACAACTAACTTACATAATATAATGGCAAGAGGGGGACGAGATGCACTCACACTACACTACACCTTCCCCCTTTGCAAATAAAAAAATATTTATAACATATTTTTTAATGAAATTATTATTATCCATTAATCTATGGAATGGAATATCGAATAAAACTAGAAATTAATCTTATACTTATTTAGAACCTATTTATCTATTCAATAAAACTTAACTATTAGTAATTAAATCTATTAGTAAAATCCGGGATAAACAAACAAATCGTAGGCCAAACAATTTGCTGCTTAATCACAATCAAGTAAATTGTTCATAATAAGGACATTTTTAAGACAATTGTCACAGTACTGTTATGCTTTTCATATATTTCACTTTCATAAATCGTTTAACTTTTTTACACTTCATTTAATTATTAAAGTATTATATTCTCTCGAATATTCACATCATATATCTAAAATAGCTGTGGACAACCTTGCTACCTTCTCAAGTCATTTATTTTTATACATCTTATTTTTGTCAAGGTACACTAATAACTTCATTGGGTCGGCCGTCGTTTTATTAATCATTCATTTATGTAACTTCATATATTTCAAGGTTTCTTATTACATTATATGCGCATTTATATACTTAATCTACAGTCTCTCTCTTTTAACACTCTTTTGGTGTCCAATTTTCTTCACGAAGGGTATTCAACCGCGTCATGATCAGACAAAAAGGATTCAGAGATCTGCTTTGTACCTTGGTGTACCTTGTATGACTTTATATACTACTTTCGAAAACCTTTCATTATTCTACATTCAATATTTAGTTTTCAATTGGTAAATAATCGAAATAACATTCGAGTGATCAAGTCAAATGAACATCAAAAACTTATCAATTGAAACTATCTTTCTGCAAAGTGCATTCCATAAACTTTCAAAACCATCATACTAATTTTGACTACATTCCATTTCCTTTTTAAATCATAACAATCACATCACCTTACCATCTTGATCATACCACACACAGCGATCACTTCATAGAATTCTTCACGCCATATATGTATGCAACGCTATCTCTTCCATCGCCGTACCAAAACATACGCAAATATCAGCCTAGCAACAGCCATCTGACAACACCTCCTTTTACCTAAATTCTTAATTGCATCCTTTAATAAACCTCGCATTCATGTTTTTCAATAACATCAATTCATTTGACTCTACTAACAGATTTCTTTTCATTTCCACCATTCTCGTTTACTATTTTCTTTTACAATATATATTCACTTCTTTTCTTTGACAGTATCAACATTATTTCGAAAAAAAATATATTTTACTATAAATACTACATAGCTCGGACAGGCTAACAACATATTCAATGCAAACATAATAAACACTAACACATTTTTTATAACTACGTTATTTACGTTTTGCATATCACTTTTATCTCATTTATCCTTCCAACGTTAATTTAAATTGATTCTAAAGTGCACAAAGTATAGTGATAATATAATAATATATTGTTATATTAAAAATAATTATTTTACAGTTTTTATTTATTAAATATTTTAATTGAATTAACAAAATTGACCTAAATAATGAAATTACTTCTACTTCTACTTTTATTTTAATTATTAGGAATGATATACTAATTTAAAAATAAACTACCGATAAAACTAAACCTTAATGCGATTTCACTTTTTTTCACACACGGGCTCCATTAATAGTCTTATAATTCAGCCATTTCAAGATTTTCTTGCCAACGAAAGACATCCATGTGAGGGTCACTTCATCTGAGGTAAGTCGGCAGCAGTCCATGCTGGTATGTTCGGGATATTTTTTGGGATTATCCTTTTCATTATAATAATGTTTAGTTTGGAAAAAACTTTTCTTCAGTTAGAGTCTTTTCACCTAAAACGGATATTGGTTGGTGTGGATAGTGATAGTTGGTGTGATTGGATATTATAACTGCGGGACCACGTCACTATTTGTCGAAATGTTTTAATTAGCACTTATAGTATTTCGTTACACTTGTTATTTTCAGAGTTATTATACTTCACTTCAACACTTAATAATAAAAAAAATGTCTGTACTCGTGCGCAGCGCAGCCGCGTGGCCGCACTGGCAGGGTCGCCATGCAATATATGAATTGATAGACGTGTTGCTTGGTTGAATATAGATTTATTACTACTTCAATACTTATGACTAACATACAATATATAATGGCAAGAGGGGGACAAGATGCACTCACACTACACCACACCTTCCCCCTTTGCAAATAAAAAAATATTTATAAATAACATATTTTTTTTAAAGATATTATTATCCATTAATCTATTCACTTAAGTACTATAATATCAATTAGAGTGGAATATCAAATAAAATTTAATTTTATATCTTTAAGAACTTGTTTATCTATTTAATAAAACTTAACTACTATACTTAAATAAATCTATTGGTCCTTTTATATATTTATTGGTTTTTTATCCTGGCAAGGTCGCCATGCAATGTATGAATAAAGAGACGTGATTACTGGTTGAATATATGTTTATTACTAACTAAAGACTTACAACTAACTTACATAATATAATGGCAAGAGGGGGACGAGATGCACTCACACTACACTACAATTGATTAGATTTAGTTATGGTTTATCATTTCTTTTTGTTTGGTATTCTTTTTACACCTACCTATACTCACAGCTATAAATGTCAAAAAGGGCTCTATTCTTAGGTTTAAATCTAGAATTAGAAAATAAAATCCTTCAGCCACATTTCACCATACCGTAACTTCGATTGCCCGGCAGGCCTGTCATATATGGATATTAGCTCAGCACACACATAAATCTACATTTTCAAATTGGCGTTATGCTGCTGTTCCCAATAATACCCGCAGTAGCATGAGGCATGTGAAACGAGTACGTAACGCGAAAAGTACGAAACAAATATCTTTGTACGAAATATCTGTCAATATCTAACTTTCCACGTGACATCCTCGCTTTCACACGCCTCATACTGCGGAACAAAGTAGTTTATACTCAACTCAAACGTTCAAGCCGAATATCTCCAAGGGGTTGGCAGAAGTACAAATACTTCGAAACATCACGTGACATTGTCACCTGGTGTTGAGTACCCACGTTTTGCTTGCCAGTGTACTCACGTGATAGCCGGGCAGGCCTATCGCCATATTGATTAAGTGCAACCAGGGTTTCCTCAGGATGTTTTTCGTTTACCGTTAACAACAATGATAAATTAACCACACTTTAGAAAAGACAAATTGGTGTAGGCCCGACCAGGGATTAGAACACTATTCATCTGCGATAAGCGTTGTTCTATTCACTGAGCTATCACGCAGTATAGTAGTAGTATATACTTAGCCTAAAAAAAACAATTATACATTATAATAAAAACAACCATTGATTTTCGGATATTTTAATCGCTAGTAACTTAAATTTTGTGAAGGTAGTTAGTATTAATAATATTATAGTACTGTATAATGACAAATAACACCTCAGTCTTCCCGTGACCATGATAACTGAAAAGTTTTCGAAACGTCGGGCTTTAATAAATTAATAGTTTAAAAAACACGCTTTTATAAGTGCACTTAAAAGTCAAAAATAAATTATGGGTCGTTCAAGTTGTCTCTATTTCTAGGCTGAAGTGTAAACTATGTGCTTTTAATTATAATATTTGATTGTAAAAGCGTGGGGCGCTGGAGCAGGAAAAACTTTCTTGTAAACAAATACACGAACAAGAACTCTACATTTTGCCACTGTTGACTAGTTCTTTGAACAGACTGTTTAATATAGAGCCTCCAACTAGTGGTGCTGCAACTTTAGTTAGAGTGCCGATCTCTGTAACCTGCTTCCTGCTAACTTGATTTCTTAGCAAGGTAAACAAAAAATCTATCCTTTTCCAACGCCCCACGCTTTTACAATCAATTATTATAATTAAAAGCGCATAGTTCACACTTCAGCCTAGAAATAGGGACAACTTGATCGACCCATAATTTATTTTTGACTTTTAAGTGCACTTATAAAAGCGTGTTTTTTAGTGTTTTTTAAACTATTAATTTATTTTATGCTTTTTAGTCTTTGCTAATGACATATTTTGTTATCGTAAGATAGCAGTCGTTAAGCTTTGTCAGAGACCCAAACGGGCGGCTTGATAACATCTAACGGTAAGGTGACCACTAGCCTTACAAACCTCCACCAACCCGTCTGGCCCCCGTGGTGAAGTATGGCTAATACCTTCCTCAGGGAAGAGATCCGTGCCCAGCAGTGGGACGTTATGGGTTGGTAACGATACATCGTATGCTAATATTCATAATGAAGTTCCAGTTCAAATCTTCCGGCTCCATCATCAGATTTTATTCAGACCTTGAAACCTTATCGTGACTTTGAAAGTTCATTTCGTGGTCAAAGTTCATTTCGTGGCCAAAGTTCATTACAAGACCTTTCTAACAAGTCTAAATACGGCTATAATACGATCATCCATCATTCAGTTCCAGTTAACATCTTCCCGCTCCATCATCAGATGAGCTCGACAGTACCATATTATTGCATTCAGACCTTTTCAGACCATTTCAGGCATTACAAGACCTTTCTAACAAGTCCAAACACGGCTATGATACGATATTATATTCCGGCTTCATCATCAGACCTTGAAACCTAATCATGGTCAACGTTCATTACAAGACCTTTTTAACAAGTCCAAACACGGTTATGATACGATCATCCATCATGAAGTTCCAGTTCATATCTTCCGGCTCCATCATCAGATCAGCTCGACAGTACCATATTATTGTATTGTCATCGAAATCACATACAACTGCCAATTTTCATAACGCTATGACCTTTAGAAGATGGTTAAATTAGTTTTCTTAGATTTAATTACATAGTTACATACATACAGGTCGACCTAATAAAAGCGTGTTAAAAATAATGCAATAAAATATCCGAAAATCAATAGTTGTTTTAATTATAATGTGCAATTATCAAAATCTTGGAAAATACTCAATTATACATACTGGTAGAAGGTTCCGGCCTATCAGTTGTAGGATGTTTGGCCGGATTGTGGTTGGCGTCGCGAGCTTGCTGCTGCAAATAGTGCATCAGTCCCGATACCACCTCTTTGAGGGAAGTCAGGATCTCGGCCAGCTGCTGCCAGGATGGACTCTTTGCGTCTGGGGACAAACCGGGGTTTTAATGACATAAAATCGTGCCGTGTAGTGTCGGCTTAGAATAACACTACTCCATTTCTACCCGTGGGTGATCTTAAGAGGGTATAGGGGCTACTTAAGTGTTTTTTGGGCGATGTGGTTGGAGACCCGTCACCAAAAACATTTATTTATTATTACCATCTTTTTCCCAATCAAGTTCCAAAGGTGGCTGAGGAATTTCTCATTCCAAAGCTCTGGCTACCCCGTAAGGGATTAATAGCCGTGAGTATATGTATGTATGTATGTAAAATCTTCAAAAGCTTAATACACACTAAGCCCGCCGGGCTGCCGACTTATGTAGCAAACTTTTATCAGCGGTCTAGTTTTCATACATAAGTTAGACATAATTCTTTCATCACAGGCCGCCAGGTTGTGTCGCCGGTTAATGATGGCGGCCCGGCGGGCGCAGTGTGTATTGTGCTTAAATACGTCTAGCCACATTAAAAAAAATAGATGTTTTATTGCAAGATTTACACCAACACTGGGACAGAATAAAAAGCTGATTCAGAAAATTATTTCAATAGATGTGCATCAAATTGGGTCATCACATGTTACGTATTGAATCGTTATATTATTGTAATTCCCTTTAGGGTTTAATAGAGCTCGTAAGAGGAAACACGATAAATGAAGGGATTGGGAAAATGATAGTAGTCTTCATAGTCGTCAGCATCATTAGCTAATGTACTTTTTCTGCTGAGCATAAGCCACTCCAAAAGTCTACTCTACAATCGAATAATACATTGGATTCTTATTTTCGTACCTTAGGCAATACTATTTTATATCTAAATTTCATTAAAAAAAGTTAGTAGAATAATTTTCTCATTTCACTTGACTGCAATTTTGTATGGACATAGATTACGACATCCAAATAAGTCATCACTCATCTTGAATCAAGTGTTTTGGGTGAAATGAAATGCAAACGCAGCATCAACTGCATATCATTGTTATCAACTTTCTCAAAACCGTATTAATTACAATATCATTGACCTGCGGCAGCTTTATACACAAACAAATATGCAATTTATGTGCATAATGCTACTTTGTTTTGCAAACCTTATGAGTAATATCGGTAATGTTTGTTTATATTAAAAGAAAGTGTTGTATAATCCAATTGTATATTTCGTTTTGAATGGAATGCGACCTTTTTGAACTTCAACACTCAAGAAACATTGCTCATTTAAATATTCAGCCACACAGATAAACTTTATCCGAATGTTTAGTCTCTAAAAAATATGTATCCTTTAGAATCAGCACTTTTTTGCAAATAAAATTAAACAATAAATAAATTGCTTCAACAAGGTAGTAGGACATATATATAAAGTATAAAAATGTACACATGCCATCAAAACAAATAAATCAAGTCTATACGCGTAGACAGACTTTCGGAATTTTCAATTTTGAACTACTTAAGGTAGTAAACTGTGAAATAATGATGATAAAATGGATGTGAAATACCCATCCCCTAGGCATACAAGCATAAAGATAGAAGATATTTCAGTCAGTCTATACAACAATTACAGGTAAAAATTGCAAAGTTCTATTCAAAACCAATATACATTAAATATGAAATAATATAGACAAAGAGCCTTACCTGGACTAGCATCGATTGTAGCAAGTCTATCGAGATGCATACTAATAACTATAAGTCTAGTCGGATCTCCAGTTCTCTGCAACGCTATAAATAACTCTTGAACCGATTGAGCAAATAATTGAGGAGTTTGTAATTTATCTATAATGCTTTGCATATGACTCTTATGGGCCGTATCGCCATATAAGAGTGAGCTCCATTGATCTGGGGCTATTCTAAGGCCAGCTTCAGTGGCTATTTGGACTATTTGAGTATCATGCTCCCGTCGTAGAGTTTCATAAGTACGGAATTCGTCTTTAAGTTGCATAAGTGATGAATCACATTCTCGTTTGGATACCTGCAAAGTAGTTTAAAAATAATTATTAACAATCTGTTTGCATGCCAATTATATAACAATTTTCTTTGAATAATGTTAGATGCGAAGAATTGGTCTTTGTTACAATGTTGTTATAATAATTCATAAATGACGTTATAATAAGGAGTGAAAAATACAAAACTGAGGATTCTGACTAAGTGTGCTTTGTTTGCAAAACGACAAGTAAGAACTGATCGTTTTCATTAATTAGTGATGCTTGAATTCTATTTTAATTCCAAGCCGTATATAGCTTAAAATTTTATCAATAATGATTAATTTGTTATTATTGAGATGTTTAAGAAGTATGAAAAGTAAATTCATAAACTTCTAGATACACAGTGTCGCTCAAACTAGAAACAACCTTGCTTTTTATTGAAGGCTTGTTTTTATATTAATATTCATATATCAACAAAACAACATAAATACATTAAACTTTCTATCTCAATGAAACGCGCTTAAAAGCTAACCCTATTGCTTACATATGGGATGTAAAATTGGACGAACTTAAACGTGAACACTAAAATAGAGATAGATAAACAATTATTGTCTATTGTAGCATGCACACATCCACATTTAATCCTATCATATATGCCCTGTTATGTTCTGACATCGGACGCCGGCCTTTTTAGCACATTATTCGATTTAAATATGTCCTCCAAGGTCGGCCTAACTATTAACAACATTATCGCTAACAAAGTGAACAATTACCTTAAAACAGGATGCTCTATAGAGAAGTTGCACCACGTGACCTATGCTTGTTTTGGAAGCCTGAGGAAAATGCGGCTCCAACCTTTGAACTACGAACATTACTAAAACCTGAAAAGAATTTAAAAATGTATCTTTATTTTTGCACTTTTAATTTATCCTATTTAATATACTCGTATTTAAATTTCTACTATTTACATGTTTCAACAATAAACCATTTTTAGGGTTCCGTAGCCAAATGGCAAAAACGGGACCCTTATAGATTCGTCATGTCTGTCTGTCCGTCCGTCCGTCCGTATGTCACAGCCAGTTTATTCCGAAACTATAAGAACTACATTATTGGAAATTGGTGCGTAGATGTATTCTGTAAACCGCATTAAGATTTTAAAATAAAATCTGAAAAAAAAACCAAAATTTTTAGGGTTCCCCATACATAGAACTGAAACTCAAAATTTTTTTTTTCATCAAACCTATACGTGTGGGGTATCTATCAAAAGGTATTTGAAAATGATGTTGAGGTTTCTTATATCATTTTTTTCAAAACTGAATAGTTTGCGCGAGAGACTTTTTCAAAGTGCTAAAATGTGTGTCCCCCCCCCCGTAACTTCTAAAATATGGGCATGATAATACTGAAAAAAATATATGATGTGTATTACTATACAAACTACTAACGAAAATTGGAATGAGATCTAGCCCGTAGTTCTATTTTTAAACGTCATAAATCAAATTACTTACCTAATTTGGCTCCCATGATTTTCACACATACGGGATTTTCTATATATATGATAGTACGGAACCCTTAGTGCGCGATCCGACTCGCACTTGGCCGGTTTTTATCCATAAAAGATAAATAAAGGCAAGAAAAATTTCGACCCCAGCGGGGTTCGAACCCGCGACCTCGGGTATACGCCCCCGTCCTTTATTTATCTTTTATTTAGTAGTAATAATCCTCACGAATCATTAAAAACCCTTACCTTTCTGGATAAAGCTGAACCATCTTCCAACGCTAATAAAACTAATTTAAGAACTTCTTCCTGCATAGCAGGACCAAGAAACTGACACCCTCGGGCTCGCACAGCAGCCCAGAGGTTCGCACTTAACTGTTGGGGATTCTGCAATTGAAACATTAAAGTATATAAGACGACAAAATCTGGGCCTTTTGAAGTATTTGATGAACGTAAGCAATGAGATTGATATAAAAAAAAAAATACGGCCGAATTGAGAACACTCTTTTTTTTGAAGTCGGTTAATCAAATATATGTGTGAGGCATTTTTCTGTGTTAAGCTAAAAAATATAACATACATACATACATACATATTCTCACGCCGTTAGTTCCCATTGGGGTAGGCAGAGACTATCGATCGCCACTTTGTACGATAAAAAATATAAATTTACTTAATACCTCAGAGTTGAAACATAATATATGGGAACTAAAATAATTCCGCTGGATATTAATAAATAATGACTACACCAATTGAAAACTGCTCTAAAGATTTTATTTATATTAACCTCATCTGGTATTATAGCTGTTGATATGAGTTGTCCAGATATTTTATAAGAAAAGTTTTGTAAATGGCTTTTCTATTTCAAACTTAAGATAATGAGCTTAACGATACTTTATTTTTACTATTATCTACCCAGTCCAATTTACAATAGTGGCTGGGGCATAAGCCTGTGCTTTGGCTATTTCTCTCAGGGAAATATAGTAGTTAGTATTGAAAAATACTTTAAATGGCCAAAATCTATACATATAAGAGAAAGTGGTGTTAGTTACACTATTTATAAATCGAGACCGGATGAACAGATTTGGCTGAAAATTGTTGCAGATTTAGATCAGAAACAGGAAAAGGACATAGAATATATATAATCACGCTAAATTTCGTAAGGTGTAAGCAGTAAAAATATGTAACACCATCCGTGCGAAGCCGGGACGGACCACTACATACATACATACGGCTATAAATCCATGGATGGGGTAGCCAGACCTAGGGAATTAGAAATTCCTCAGCCACTTTTGGAACTTGCGTGGAGAAAAGATGTTTTTATTAAGGTTGTTGGTGATGGCTTAAAAGCCCCAATACCGTTAGTCGTCTTTTATGTACACCCACGGGAAGAAATGGGGTAGTGCTATTCTAAGCCGATACTACCCAGCTACTACCAGTAAGTAGTAGGCGGCCTAGTAATATAAACGTATGAAATAGTTCACAAACCTGATGCTGCAATATAAGTTCAGTAACAGTTCTCTCACCGAGAGAGCGAGCCGCCCTCGCGCACCGGCCCCGTCCTTCTTCATCGGTGATAGGACATTGCACTAAAGTTACTAATTTCCTTTGCATCGGCCGCGAAAGCCGACCACTGGAACAACTATTGTTAGCTGAAAAAAAGATTATTTTTAGAGAATTGCATTATTACAGCCTGTTTATGGTGTTCCCGCTGTATATCCCGAAGGGTAGGTATAGATACAAATACTTCTGAACATCACGTGTCATTTTAACCTTGTTTTCAGAGGCCCCACGTTTTTCTATGACAATGCATTCACGCGATATGGGGAAGGCCGTGGCGCCGTTTTTCACTAATACACCGTCACATGACTAAGTTCAGCCTTGTGGGTTTTCTCACCATGTTTTCCCTCACCTTTAACAACCATGATAAATTAACCACACCTATGACTTTAGAAGAGATAAATTAACAGGTCAAGCCACGCTTTGCATGAAAGGCGGGTGTTCTAATCATTGAGCTATCACGGTTATTATAATCGTTTGACTTACTTCAGTGAGATGGTTCAACCTATATTGGGTACTTACCTCACAAAATGGTGCGGATCGTTACACCGCTTAGGCCAGTATACATTCACATCATTCACACTATGCTACTGCGATCCATAGTATAAACAATAATAAGTCACTCACCATTACCGCAGTATTTAAGATAAGTGGCCAATTCTTCTATCCGTCTGACGATGATGTCATAAGCGTGTCGGTCCGGCTCTGCTAGCATCTGAATACATTGCGGGTGGTAGGGTTGTTGCGGCGGCGCGACCCCGGCCAACTGGAGCAGGGCTGTGTTCACCACCAGCTCTTCTCCTTCCGACTGGATTACACTCTGCAAGAAGATATTGAGTGTAAGTTTATGTAGGGGAAAATCGAAAGTAAAAAGTACTCGGTGATGACCTGGGACTACGAGCTTACTGAAAAAATAGTGGACGTATTCTGAAAGCGCGTCTGATAGCTATGAGAGCCAAAAAATGTAAAGTATTGCTTAAGTGGTACGCAAGAAAAAGGCACCGCGATATCCTGTTTACAGACGAGTTATTTTTTTAATATTTGGGCGAGATACAACAAAAAAAATGACAGTATTTACGCTACCAGCTCTGCGGCCGATGGCAATGCCATTCCTCGAGTGCAGTACGGTGATCACCCATCATCAATCATGATTTAGTTGCGAGTGTCCTACTATGGCCCTACTGAAGTACATTTTTGTGAAAAAGGTGTCAAAACAAGTGCAAAAGTGTACGGAGACACGGTTTTAGATCGCATAGTATAAGACTGCCCCAGACACTCTTTGGAGGACGGTCATTTGTGTTTCAACAGGACTCTGCACCTGCTCATAAGGCCAAAACAACTCAGAAGTGGTTTGAGCGCCGGAACGTCGAGCTATTGAGGCATCAAGATTGGCCCTCATCTAACCCTGACCTCAATCTACTGGATTAAAAAATTTAACAGAAATTGGAGAAGAAGGTCATCATTGACTAAAGCAGTGACCGATATCGACTTGAATATGGGACGTGCTGCTATTGAAGATAGGCCGCGAAGATTGAAGGCATTTGTGAAATATAGTGGCAATCGTTTTGAGTAAATTTTATGTTTAAAGTTAGCTAATTAAATCAGCTTCCACCGCAAACATCTCTAGATTCGTTTATATCCATCAATATTTTCATAGATGCTCTTTTTTTCTTCATACTTCAGACGCCTGCCTTTTTGAGCACAGTTTCAATTTGATCCAAGTGTGTCCTCGATGGTCGTCCTCTACTAACCTCACCTGCTACATTAGCTCTATAGATCCCTATTACAAATTTCCTATCACTCATGCTCTCTATGTGTAAATGGTTAAAATATTATCAACTCAAATGTTAGCGTGAAGTTTGAATGACTTGTTGGTAAGAATATTGTAAATTTTAGATGTCACTATTAGGACACAACAAACAGATGTTAAATCCATGAAATCTACATTCACGCATCTCTCATTAGCAACGGCACATTAGCTGAAATATTGTTCACGTTTCTCTGTATCAACATTTACCAAGGTTTCGTACACACAGTGCAAACAAAAATAAAGTTTTGATCTGGCAAAAGGTTCTACCGAACTAACGACTCATGATAATCGAATCGTGCACAGATATTAAGTAAGAAAATCGACCCATAAAATGAATAGGTATTCCTAAGCAGGAGAAAAACGGTCGCTATTTTTCTATCCTTACCTTATAAAAAGATAGAAGTGCATCAATACGCACTGACCTTTGTCATTCCTGACCAATGTCAGGAAGTGGATAAATGAAACAAATATAAATAGCCAAAGTGCATGGCATTGTTAGAAGAGGACGGCCAAGCAAAAAGTTTGAATTGAAAACCACACTGAAAACTAGTTTAAAGAAAATAGTAAAATCTCTATTTTCTACCAGGTTTAATGCTAAATAACTATCTTTTTAAGATAGGTAGATTAGTTATGAACCCTCGAAAACCTAAAAATTACAGCTTAATTTTCCGTCGTGTTCGAACACCGTCAAAACAATTTTTAATTAATAATAAGAAAAGATATACAATCCAAGTCTTTAATCAAGTTTTAATGAAAAGAGTAGTTAACTCGGATTAGAAAGATGAATGGAGAAGGTGTAAAGGGACTATAAAACATCGATTTCGCGTACTCAACAAGTGTTTTCGGTCTTAGCTGCAGTTGTCTATCGCGCTCTACGGGTAGAGGTTTGAGGTAAGGAGGTGAGGTAAGCTCACTGTGATGTAACACGTAGGCGGTAATCAATATCTATATCCTATTGTTCCTCATCGATATTTCTAGGAAGAACATATTCGCAAATAGCATTTAACTAAGTTTTGCTGTTCGTTAGCGGGAATGCAATTAGTTGGACAGAGACATACACATACTTATGTTGTTAGTTCCCATTGGGATTGAATAGCAATATCGATGGCTTTGTTTGAAATTTTCGAGTTTAATTTACATTCATAAATATGTTCCTCTCTCTTATTCTTTACACTTTGAACACCTGCATTATTGAGCACAAGAAATTTGACTGCGTCTTGCAATGTGCTGTTCAATAGTCTCTGCCAAACGCAATGGTATCTAAAGTCATGAGTCATCATGGTTGTTAACGGTGAGGGAAAAAATCGTGAGGAAACCCACATGACTAAGTTGTACTTAGTCATGTGACAGTGTATTCGTACAAAACAGCGATAGGCCTGCCCCCTATCACCTGGGTACACTGTCCAAGCAAAACGTGGGTACCTTCTCTGGACACTAGATGGCGCTGCCATGTGAGTTCAGAAGTATTGGTACCTCTGCCAACCACTTAGGGGACAAACGGCGTGAACGTTTATGTTATGTTTATGACACTTTTTAATTGTAAATTATTTTTAAAATTACAATATTTTACATAAGTATTCCATAGGCAAAGTTGTTAAGTTTGATGTCCTTTATCAATATATAGAAAGGGTATGTTTTAAAGACGATGTGGGGGCCAATTGCGCAGATTACTATTTGGATGATACACCTTGATCTATACGTTCATTAAAAATTCAACTTCGTTTCATAAAGATGTCAAATATGCGCTGATAGTCTAACTCACAGTCTTGTTCTCAACACAATGTTGCCTTCTTTTAGTCCATATCTTATCTCAAGTCTATACATATTTTCTGAGTTTAGTAAGGTTTGGGGGGTTTGTGATGGTTTGTTGGGTAGTCTGGATCTATCATCACTTTCACAGGTTAGTGTTTATCAAGTAAATAGACTTTCCAGGCGAAAAAATGTAAACACTAAGAACTACGAGACGAATGTGGCATGGTATTCAGAAACATAACTGAATAGTACTTCTGCTCCCCTCCGAAGATGTACTACGTAAATGATATATTCGATATGATTAACGTATTAATTCAATAAATATGCGCTCTGTATATTTCACGAAAAAAATACATACATACTGACGGCCATAAATCCCAAAAAAGGGTAGCCAGAGTAATAGAGCTAGAAACAGCTCAGCCACATTTGGAAGTTGGTAGGGGGACAAGATGGTTAAAATTAAATATCGTTTGTGATGGGTCTCTAACCGCAACGCCAAAAAACCACTTTAAAAATCCCCGTACCCTTACTCGCCTCTTATGGCACCGCCCGTGGGTAGAAAGGGTTAGTGACATTCTGACCCGGCACTATAAGGCAAAATTTAGTTATCATTCGCGAAAGTTATGGCTGCTACATTATACTTATATGCACAAATATTGATGGTGCGTATGGACTTCAAATAACCTTAACATTCGGGATTCCGCATAAATGTTTTTATTTTAAAATTTATGCATAAAGCATCTTTTCAAGTAACGATAAAAAAACCATTCCTCTTTTCAAAACGCATATGTTGGAATTAATGTGGTAATAAGATGCGCATAATATTGAATACATCCATTTCATTTTAATCTGTTTCAGATGAATATATCAGTCAAGATCAGTAGAATTTATCAGTGTCAAATCACCATATTATTTCCGCAGCACACAAAAACTAAGATGTAAATTACGAACAACGGCAAGCAGAGAGAGATAAGGAATATTATCCACAAATGAAGCGAGGTGCGGCGATCATAGTGGGACTATGACGTATGTGTCACAAATATTACAGGAATATATATTAATCAGTAATTTACTTAACTGTAAAAGTTGTAAAAGGGCTTCTGGACTTCCTGATCGCAAAAAATATAAATAGCTCAATAATTTCACAAATTTTACAACAGCATAATATAACTTTTAAGTTTTTTTAAGTCATCGTACTCGTTCACTTTCGATATTTCTTCATAAAAATAGATTAGTAAAGTTTTGGATTGTTTTTATATTGTCGTTAAAATACATTTATTATATTTCAAACATGTAATCGTTGTGGAGATCTTTGGGGGAGGTCTACGTCCAGCTGATGATGGTAATGATGAACTTCATATGCTTCACGTAAAATATATTCTACTGACTATAATGAGTTAATAAATTTTTTGGAGAACCGCTAAGCAGGCATGTACTACACACATCAAGTATATCTTCCGCACCATCAGTCCAAAACTAAACAATAATTACAGATTTGGTAACAAACATAAAACATATCTTAGACCGTCTCTGCAGTGGTGGAAATTTGACTTGTTTTGTTTTTTGTTGAAATACGAGCAGATATGTGAAGAAAAATGACGGAATAGCATCGCAAAATGTCACGAGTCATAAAGAAGCCAACAGTAGACACTTCAACTCAAATCACATTCAAGATTGTAACCAATGGGGCATTCCAAGTAATGTGACACCAGACAAGTATAAAATAAAAGTTGAAGATTAGTTAAAATATGCATTTAGAATTATAGTACATAGTCTTAAGTTCATGTAATGTATAATTTATTTTTGTAAAAAGTTCATTTTTATTGTTTTGGTCAACTTCAACACCGGATGCTAGTCAAGCTCAACGCGTAGATTAATTATTGTCTATGTTTTAAAAACAAAAACTCGGCCATTTTGAATGTGAATCAGCGTGTTGTGAATGTGAGCTAATTAAAACATTATTAAAGATTTACTGCACAAATTATCAAGTAAAACGGTAAGTAATTTTCTATTATTATAAGCAATCATTGATGAACAGAATTACGTCCCGACCGTCACACTTTATTTCACTTTTTTTAATTCTAACCTGAAAATTGCGTGTTTATGATAAAATGAGTGTTCTGTAAGTAACAAACAGATAGAAACTTAGAGGTTTGACATTTTTTAAAGTAGCTTTGGCCTGTTCTGCTCTTTACATATTAATTTTAAGTTATGTCCCGACCGTCACGGTCCCAACCGTCACAGTCCTAACCGTCACAATCTTACGGTGCAAAAACTTGTTTTTTTCTCGAATATAGCTATTATGTGGCTTAAATATGACTATTCATAATATGATTTGATTTATTTCGCTGGATTTTAATTATTTTTGGTTATATTTGAAAGGTTGTTGTGGTGTTTTTTAGATGCCTATGGATGCGGCAGAGCGAAAACGCCTGTCTAGGGCTAGACAAAGAGAAGACCCGGATAAAAAAAATCTTTTATTAGAGAAGGAGGAAGAAAGAAGTAGAAAAAGAAGACTGGAAGCTAAGAACAACCAAGACCAAGAAACAAAATCTCGTAGTAGGGAAAAAGAGCGCCTTCGGAAACAAATATATAGGAACAAACTGAAAGCAGCCAAAACTGTCGTCGAGGTAGATGAAAGTGCGAGTTCCCCAATGGGTTCTTACAAAGCAAAAACAACACTGAAAAAAGCTTTAAATAAAGTTATGGGGGCTATGCCAGAGAGCCCAACGAAAAAACAGGCTGTTGTAAGGCAACTTGCTAAGAACATTTTTCCTTCACTGTCTTTGGAAGTCCAATGTGGCAAAGAACCAAAATCACACGCCAATAAGATTAGCAAAGAAGATGAAGAAGTGGTGCGCAATTTTTACGAACTAGACGAAATCAGTCGGGCTGCTCCTGGAAGAAAGGACACCATTTCGGTTAGAGACAAAAGTACCAAAAAGAAAATTCATGTCGCAAAAAGACACATGACAATGTCAGTGGCAGAGGCGTATCAACTTTTTACAAAAGATTATCCCAGCATTAAGGTTGGAAAATCTAAATTCTTTGAATTTCGCCCAATTCATGTAAAAACAATGAATGATATGCCTCACAATGTCTGTGTCTGCCCACAACATGCCAACTTCGATTTTATGTTGGAAACTTTAAAGAAATATATCGTAGGCTTACCATCAACGACTGCTGACTTGTTAAATGCAATGACATGTGATACAAGCAGCGAAAAATGTATGCTGAAAGACGACTGCCCAGACTGCTTTGACGTCACTGATATATTGCCTGTTAATTTGTTCACAGACATAGAAGTTGTCTGGAAGAAATGGGAGAAGTCTGAATCCCAGTATACCCCAGTGTCTCGTCAAGGCTCATTAGATGAATTAATTCAAGAGATGATGAACCAAACGCCATCATTCAAGAGACACGTATTTGTAAAGAGGCAACAGTCTAACCATTTTGAGTGCAAGAAGAAAAACAGTACTGCATCGAAATTTGTACTTCAGGTTGACTTTGCAGAAAATTTTTCTATTTTGTGCCAAGACGAGATACAAAGTGCACATTGGTCTCACCCTCAGGCAACAATGTTCACCGGATGCGCTTGGGGCAATGCTGGTAATTCCAAACATTCATATGTAATACTTAGCAATGAATTAAATCACGACAAATACGCGGTGTGGACTTTTATGCGCCAATTAATTCAAGACCTGAAGCAAAAGTATCCAGTGTTGAAGAAAGTGACCGTTTTTTCGGATGGATGCGCTGCGCAATTCAAGAATAGATACACATTGCTCAACCTTTGCTACAGTGAGTCTGACTGGGGTATAGAAGTGGAATGGTGTTTTTTTGCGTCCAGTCATGGAAAAGGGGCTGTCGACGGAATTGGTGCAACAGCCAAAAGGCTATTGTGGTCAGCCATCATGACCAGGCGTGCAGCTATTTTTCACAGCTACGACTGCTATTCTTACCTCAAGTCGAAAAACATTAGCGGTATTGACTTATTTTTCGTAGCTTGTGCGGACATCGAAGGGACATCTAGATACCAACCTGCTGCTAGTATAACTGAGTTTTGGAGGTGGGATACCTATACTACTTTAATATAACTTAATAAAGGTATAAAAAAATATGAATTTTTGTTTATTTCTTACTTGTCCCGACCGTCACATATGTCTGTCCCGACCGTCACATTCTTCTAATGAGAAAAACTTGGGAAATGTAATTTAATATCATACCGGATCTTTGCTAAATGAAAGTTTAAACCTTTAATTATACCCATTTAAATGTTTGTACTAATATCATTGATAGTTTTTTACAAACTTTAAAAAGTAGCTGCACATCTGGAGTGGACTAGAAAGTAAGAGTCCCGACCGTCACAATTTTTAATGCGGTTTTTTTCATTGAAATTGAGTCATTTTAGCATGTGAAATTCTAGTAGATTTAGCTTTAAATATTCAATTTTATATCGATGTTCTATTATATTATAACTATTAATAAAACTACGCATTTATGGTTATTTACTTACGAAAGAATGTAAAAATGTCCCGACCGTCACCATGGAATTCCCCCAATGTATATACTTTGATTTCATACATACATACACTCATGGCCATAAATCCCAAAAAGGGGTAGCCAGAGCTTAAGAGCTACAAAGTTCTCAGCCACATTTGGAAGTTGATAGTTTTGGAAGTGATGGCTCTCCAACCACATCGCCTAAAAAGCCCCAAACCCTTAGTAGCCTCTCACGACATCCGGTGGGTAGAAAGAGGTAGTGACATATTTATAACAAGGAAAGCTGAGCATCAGAATTCCACAGATCGATAGGCAACCTATTAATATTCCAATTAAGCTATCGATTTTATGTGCGGTAACTTTTTAGCCTTCGAGTATTATAAGAAAAAAACATAAGCTACAGGTTATTGCGAATAGTTTTGACGCTCTTATGATACCCAATCACATCGCACATATCACAAAAGCCCTACTTCCCTTAGTCACCACACATAGCAACGATTGGAAAAAAGCTAACCAGCTTTCTAAGTAACACAAGAAGACTATATTAATAAATATAACATAACATAACATATACTCACGGCTATAAATCCCTAGAAGGGGTAGCCAGAGCTAAGGAATTAGAAATTCCTCAGCCACTTTTGGAAATGAGTGGGGAAAAGATGGTAAAGTAAAGATTGTTGGTGATGGGTCTCCAGCCGCATCGCCCAAAAATCCCTTAAAAGCCCCAATACCGTTAGTCGCCTCTTACGTACACCCATCGGTAGAAACGGGGTAGTGCTATTCTAAGCCGACACTACACGGCAATAAATATTAATAAATATGTCGTAATAAAAAAGGTTTTACCTGGTCGAAGGGACATTGTCGTCTATGTAAATGTTGTAGGCACTGTAGGCAAATAGTATGACCGCAGCTAAGACTGATAGGGCTCCTTGGGGGAGCTCCAAACTCTCGACAACAGACAGGACAGTTCAAATAATCTGTCCATTGTGGAGCCTGAATCGGCATTCTGGAAACAAAAGTAGATAATAAACCTTATGCTTACACTAGTTTTTTTACTGAGATGTTTACAAACACGAGAAGGGGATCCTACTCAGCGTTTTTAAAGTACCAACGTATCACGTATCATGTAATTAATATCATAACATGAAAATAAAATAACAACCTTATCAAAACATCTTTGTAGCTTCGACGTGAAGAGTCAAATAACTCATGCATTTTCCAATTAATAACGGTATTACACATCACAAATCTATTGAATATATAAATAAAGGTCTATTTTACTAAACATAGTTTTTTGAGCAAAATTACTATATTTTTACACTCACGGACCAGGACAACGAGGTGCACTGACGCGCGGTTGGAAAGTCAATGAAGATAAATTATGTGCTAAAGCAAATCATAGTCGGCGTAGCATTCAGCTCGTGGCTAGGTTCGGGTGTTGAGGGTTCATTTCCGCTGAGAATTAATTATCATATAATAGATAAGTTTGCTGATTTTTCAATCTTAGACGATAAATAAGTACTGCTAATAAATATATATTTTTTACATTTACGTAAGACGATTCTGCATGCATGTGGATGTGGGAGCTCTTTGTGTGACTAAAAACATTTTGAAAAAGTTTCGTGTTTTTGGTAGGACGATATTTCTACTTTTAGCATAATATTTTCCAAGACTAAAATGCTGAAAATAGTTGATGTTCCGTCCGATAGAAGAGAATTAATTTTATTCTGAAGTCACAATATTACGATATATTCGACTCAAGTCAAACGTTAATGCCATGTATCCCCGAATAGTTGACAGAGATACTTATACTTCTGAACATCACATGATATTCATGTAACTCGGTGTTCAGAGTACCCGCGTTTTTTTGGGCAATGCACTCACGTGAAAGAAGACAGGCCTATCGTCGTTTTTGTACGAATACACTAGAACATGACTAAGTACGACTAAGGCGGGCGGGTTACGTCACGATATTTTCCCTCGCCACTGTTAACATCCAAAATGAGTAAATGTAAGGTCAGCATTATATACGACGGGGGCGTATACACGAGGTCGTAGGTTCGAGTCCTGTTGGTGTCGAAAATTTTTGTTTGCTTAATTGATTAGTAATAATATGAATCATATGGTGGACTAGTGGATCGTCCCAGCTTCGCACGGGTAGCGTTGTTTTTAAATATCTGAGGTTTCTTTCTTTAATCACTGCTCAAGCATTGTGAAATTCAGCGCAATGTTTTCAATTTATTAAATTTATAGCACTCCCTAAACAGTGTAGTTTGGTGATTTTGAATGCGCTTTAATGAACGGTTCAGTATTTCCGTTTAATAGCAAATTTTGGAATAAAACGCTATGAAGTATTTATAACAATCTAAAAAATAAATCATTACGTGTTGTAGGATGCAACTACTGGCGCCATCTAGTATGTTATATGTAAATTAGTAACGATTCGGTTTTGGTCACGGGCGCGATGGCTTATTTTATGTATAATTTCGGTGTTTCTCTACTGATTTCTATGATTCTTTTTTTATTGAATATGTAATAATGTTACCTTTTTTAAATAAGGGATGAGTGAGAGGTTTACAAACGTAAGAGTACACAAATATAATCAGAATGTTCCGAACTGCTAAGCTATCAGGAATTACACGTGTTATTGTGAGTCAACCGTAAAAGATAGACATAAACGGTAACGGATTTTTTTTTAGATAATTTTATGCAATTTTTTTCCGTCATACATGATTTCTATGTAAGTTTAACCATTAAGGCTGCACACGCGACGGAAGCTTAAAAAATGTAGTAACCTTCTCCCGTTTTCCCAAAACTTCCCAAAATTCCCCTTTACTACTCTGCTGGAAAGTATGCAAAAACCTGCCCAGGAGTATGGAGAATAATTGTACCAAGTTTCGTTAAAATCCGTCGAGTAGTTTTTGTTTCCATAAGGAACATACAAACCGACAGACAGACAGACAGACAAAAATTTTACTGATTGCATTTTTGGCATCAGTATCGATCCCTAATCACCACCTGATAGTTATTTTGAAAATATATTTCATGTACAGAATTGACCTCCCTACAGATTTATTATAAGTATAGATATAGATATACAAGCCGTGAAATCCCGGCTTACAAATTCACTACACCTTTCTACCCACGGGTGACTAAGGGTATGGAGTTTTTTTAAGTCGTATTTTGGCGATGCGGTTGGAGAGCCATCACCAAAAAAAACTTTATTTAAACTGTCCCCTATCAACTTACAAATGTGTCGGAAGAGTTTGTAAATCTAAAGCTCTGACTACCCCTTTTTGGGATTAATGGACGTGAGTATATGTATGTATGTATGTCATTTCCAGTTTTAATTGAAAATTTAAAGGTGAGACATAAATAGGTGAATGAAATGAAGTGAACACTTTAGGAACATATTTAACACAATTGCGCAAACAGACTTAGCATTTTTCACACCAATATAATGCACATCATATAATCTAATTATTTTTTAATTGAGAATTTCATTATTAATTAATGTTTAATATTATGTAGTTGAATATGTTTAACAAATGCAATGTTTTTTTTGTCAAAATCTTATAAATGCATTTTGAGTTGCCAAATAAATATAATTATTGATCTATTTCTAAAAAAAAAGTTGCGTCAGTCTTACTATTTATAATTCACATATGGCTGAACTGATTTGGCTTAGTGGAGCTTAGAACTTAGGACATAAAAGAACATACATACATACATACATATACTCACGGCTATAAATCCCTTAACGGGGTAGCCAGAGCTTTGGAATGATAAATTCCTAAGCCACTTTTGGAAGTTGATTGGGGAAAAGATGATAATAATAAACGTTTTTGGTGATGGGTCTCCAGCCGCATCGCCCAAAAATCACTTAAAAAGCCCCTATACCCTTAGTCGCCTCTTACGATCACCCACGGGTAGAAATGGGGTAGTGCTATTCTAAGCCGACACTACACGGCAAATAAAAGAACCTTAAAAAGAAAATCCAGATATGTATCATCACTCCCGTGCAGACCTAGAAGTCTACTCAATTTAATTACTTTAGTCAGTGAAACCAGTATTACACAGCAGGGACATATATATAACTGACTGAAATGCACATGCATATGTACACTATCAATAAATAATTATTTTGTCAAATTCTGTGGTATAATTTACATTAACAATTGCTTATTCTTTTGTCAGAAGAATATTTTGTCTAAAGTGAGAAGGTATATAGTCATACTAAAAATTATGGTTGAAACTTTACTACAACCTCTAGTATTCATACATACATATACTCACGGCTATATTTCCCTAGAAGGGGTAGCCAGAGCTAAGGAATTATAAATTCCTCAGCCACTTTTGGAAGTTGAGTGGGGAAAAGATGGTAAAAATAAAGGTGATGGGTCTCCAACTGCATCGCCCAAAAATCCAATCAAAAGCCCCAATACCCTTTGTCGCCTCTTACGTAACGCTTGGGTAGAAAGGGGTACCGACATTCTAAGCCGGCACTACACGGCAATACCTATATACTTTTTTGATTATAGTCAGTCTCAGTTCTTTTTGACATATAGCTAAAAAAAGGTTGCGCGAGCGTAGCTGGGACAGGAATTGCTATTATTCTGAAATAGTTGACTAAAAATTTTTAAAATTGAACACGGTTTATTTTAAAAAATATTTACAACCCTTGACCAGACAGTCTGAAAACCTTTTAGGTTTTTAGTAGACTGTCAGCTCGGCTTTTTATTTAAATACATATTTACGTATGCTTATATTCTACAGTACATTAAATAAATGTAAGAAAGACATGTGCATTTATACATCACAGGATTTAGAAAAATGTTTTTTTAATATAGATAAAACCTAAATTTTATTTTTATTTTGCAGTTTCGTTACAATAGTTTTCGGTAGATTATTAAGCATATTTGGCATGATGTATCTCCATACTCTTTCTCCATACATATTATTACATTTAGGTTTTAAACACAGCGGCATGTATGGTATGACAGAGATCTTTAATTATCATTTCCTTTGTTTCTACTTAGATTGTTAATTTGTTTATGATATGCTGAAATAATATTAATTTTTACTTCATCGAAAACATTTAATACTTTGCAGAATTCAAATAGCTCATCATAGTTGACTTTGTAATTATGTTTAGTTTTTAAAGGTACAATTAGTTTTAAAATTCTTGCTTGTAAATCATATATTTTGCACAGATATGTTTTGTATGTTCTACCATAACAAGAAAGGCCTTAATTAATTATTGAATCTGCTTGGTGTGCGGTCCCCAATTGAATTTATGGTCGATTATTATGCCCAAGTACACATGCTGATTTACCAATTCCAAATAATCACAAGCACACACACCAGCACTCCCGTGTAAACAGCTGTATTCATGGGCTTTAACTTTGGTGATATGATTTGTTTTCAAAAACGGAGAATGTATATGCAGAATTTTGGTTTTGTTATAATTTATGGCTTGTCCCATGTCATGTGACCACTTACACAGCTGATCAAAGTCGTGCTGTATCTGCTCTTGTTATACCGACCCGTATCTAAAAATATTACACATATCATTGACATAGATGAGGTACTCTGTCGGATCAATATAATTATTGAACCTTGGACTGACAACATCTTATTTATTTTTTAAACTATTACAAGTATAACCTATTACAATATTGTTTCTCTAAGGCCTCTAGTATTCATAATGTAGAATATGTTTTTCCTGAGAGTAAAAAAACATTATGTAATGGAAGCCTTTACTACAGACATGTGTGAACCCTACACCAAAAATGTCCCTTGTATTTGTACCGCATTCTAATTTTATATTTTATTATCATTTATGCAATAGGGTTGCTTATAGCACCTTTATACTGTTGTAATGTCAAAGAAAACTCTGACTTATCAGAGTTGTTTAAAGTCAACTGGGTAATGGGTCGAGGTGTACCGAAGGGGGCACTATGGTAAAAAGACTTAGAAAATTTTCCTCAAAAAATTTTTTTTTTAAACATATGTTTTTCGCGTTTTTGATCATTGGGGTCGACAGAGGGTATTAAAATAAGCAAATTAGATGCCTTGCGCTTTTCCTCTAACTCAAGTAGTTTTAGAGATATGGGCCTCCAAAGTTTCCTCAAATGTATGGTAAAAAGACTTAGAAAATTTTCCTCAAAGAAATCTCATTCTAAGCAATTCTATAAAGTAAGTAAGCATATAGGCATGCATCAGGCATTTAGGGCTCGCTCCGCTGCGCTACGCTCGCTCGTTTTATACATAATCTAACCTAACCTAACCTAGTTAAATGTGACCACCTAACTTTTCTTTGTCTGCAGGGGGCTTTCGCCCCCCGACCCCCCCAAGCAGGGGGGCTCTGCCCCCCTGCACCCCCCGACATGCAAACAAGCGAGCAAGTATACATACAAACAGACATGCATCATTACGATACCTTTGAACGGCGATATCTCGAAAACGGAGCTTCGGAGAGAATGTTCTCAAGGGAGCTTATTTGCTTCTTTTATCATTCCCTACAAGATAAGCTAAGAAAAAGGTTTTTTTTTTTCAAATTTTTTTCTAAGTCTTTTGACCATACATTTGAGGAAACTTTGGAGGCCCATATCTCTAAAACTACTTGAGATAGAGGAAAAGCCCAAGGCATCTAATTTGCTTATTTTTATACCCTCTGTCGACCCCAATGATCAAAAACGCAAAAAACGAATGTTTTAAAAAAAAACTTTTTTTGAGGAAAATTTTCTAAGTCCTGCGCCCCCTTCGCTATACCTGCTAGCCATATTACGAAAATTTTCTAAGTCTTTTGACCATACATTTGAGGAAACTTTGGAGGCCCATATCTCTAAAACTACTTGAGATAGAGGAAAAGCCCAAGGCATCTAATTTGCTTATTTTTATACCCTCTGTCGACCTCAATGATCAAAAACGCAAAAAACGAATGTTTTAAAAAAAACTTTTTTTGAGGAAAATTTTTTAAGTCCTGCGCCCCCTTTGCTATACCTGCTAGCCATAGTACGAAAATTTTCTAAGTCTTTTGACCATACATTTGAGGAAACTTTGGAGGCCCATATCTCTAAAACTACTTGAGATAGAGGAAAAGCCCAAGGCATCTAATTTGCTTATTTTTATACCCTCTGTCGACCTCAATGATCAAAAACGCAAAAAACGAATGTTTTAAAAAAAACTTTTTTTGAGGAAAATTTTCTAAGTCCTGCGCCCCCTTCGCTATACCTGCTAGCCATAGTACGAAAATTTTCTAAGTCTTTTGACCATACATTTGAGGAAACTTTGGAGGCCCATATCTCTAAAACTACTTGAGATAGAGGAAAAGCCCAAGGCATCTAATTTGCTTATTTTTATACCCTCTGTCGACCCCAATGATCAAAAACGCGAAAAACGAATGTTTAAAAAAAAATTTTTTTGAGGAAAATTTTCTAAGTCCCGTTCCCATAGTGCCCCCTTCGGTACACCCCAACCGGGTAATGTTTGTTCGGTAAAGATCAAAAGTTTTCATGTATATTTCATACATACATACATATACTCACGGCTATGAATCCCTTAATAGGGTAGCCAGAGCTTTGGAATGAAAAATTCCTCAGCCACTTTTGGAAGTTGATTGGGAAAAGATGGTTATAATAAATGTTTTTGGTGACAGGTCTCCAACCACATCGCCCAAAAATCACCAAAAAAGCCCCCTATACCCTTAGTCACCTCTTACGATCACCCACGGGTAGAAATGGGGTAGTGTTATTCTAAGCCGACACTACATGGTAATGTATATTTCAATTCCGTATATATTATTCTGATTATATGCATGAATATGCAAATCATATAAAATATATTAAAAAAACGTGAACCAACAAGGTCAAAAAATCAATAAAATATTTAATACAGATATAAGTATAGATGTAGGTAGCATATAGCTTCATTAAATATATAAATATATATTACAGTATAATGAAGCAAATTAATTTTATAGATTAACTTACACTTCAATTTTAGTTTGAAGGTAACCCTAGAAATATTAAGTTTCCCATACATTAATAACTTTAGACATTAACAAAAAACTAGCAGATATTTGTTCAAATTGTGCGAATTTTACATTCATGAGAATATTAGAATTAACAGGAAAAATACATAGCACATCGCAATTAACTATAAGACCAAAACCAAAATTTTATGTTATATATATGATGTTGTGAGATCTAAAAAAATCTATGAGTTCCTAAAATAGATAAAAAATCAAGACAATTGTACACTGTAGAAATCAGTTACTAACTCTGTTTGGTACCAGTGATCTTATGTTCTAAATAATAAACAATTATTACCCAGAAATAAGTTACTAAGGTCACATAATAAAGTCATATTTATAAGCTTTTGAAAGAGCAAAGCGTTTACTCACCGCAGTTTTTTATTTATACTTATGAGTAATCTACCTTTTTAATTACAGTGATTTTTTCAGGGCATTAAAATGATCGGCATCTACCACTATGTGTTGTTTCAGAGTAATTTGTCTTAACAGCCAAGGTTTATTCGAGTTTAATTCAGCTAGATACCAGGATTAAACCTTTTGCTACGTTATTTATTAAAAATAACAAACAAGTCGATATTAATTCTCATTATTTGACAACCGAAATTGCCACCTCGGCAAGTATTGGGGCTGCTAGAACCATTCTATTGTCGCAAGGCATATTATTCAGTAGTTAGCCATAGAATTTGTAAATGTAGTGTAGGGTACATCTAAAAAATTTTTGCATGAGTTACCTCAAAAATGACTCGTGCGGTCATCACAAAAATAACACATTTTTTCTCATTTCGCCATTTCCACTTCCACTCGAAGAAATTGAACAGCAAAATTTATTTTTATAGGTACCAATACCAAGATCAATTGGCCACTTTTACATCTGTCAAAACAAGAATGTTCTTGTCTGTCATCAGGTTTTCTTAATAAAGTTAATGTTAAAGTTTATAAAGTCACGCTTACACCTATCAAAAGTTATGTGTAACCAAAGGTTGATGCTGAAAAACTTCCTTGAAAAATTTTATCCAAGTTCATACAAATTGACATTCGAAAGTTTTATAATAAGTTTTATTGGTTTAATACTCAGACCTTAGAGTATAAACAACTAGAGAGATAAAGAATACGTCACGACGTGCAAGAAAAGGTAGCTAATTATAAAACTCTTAAAGAAAGAAAGTCTCTTTACTCTGAGGAATTCCTAATTCCTTAGCTCTGGCTACCCCTTCTAGGGATTTACAGCCGTGAGTATATGTATGTATGTATGTTAAAGAAAGAAAGAGCTAGTACTGTGATTGTTCCCTTACGGTGTAACCTGATTTTCATTGTGGCAAGCGTTTATTATTTGTCTTAAAAGATTGTGGCAAAATGTCACTTTAGACAGTTTGCCACAATCGAAAAACAGGTTACACCGTATGGGACAAAAGATCACAGTACTAGCTCTGTCTTGCTCGTCGTGACGTATTCTTTATCTCTCTAGTTATACAGGGTGTAATTGTAACGACTGTTTTCAATGAAAAGTATGATTAATTATCACGTATAGAGGCAGAATTCGTTGAAAAAAAACACACTTATTTTTTTTCAAATTTTGTCAAAATTTGCACTAAGAAAGTAGTACTATTGACACCAACACGCTCAATGTGTGCGTGAAACGCGATGACAAGGCGGGCAACTCAGCTGACAGCTGCGACCCGCCGTGACCCTTAACCGGCGCGGCCAAATCAAATCAAGGCCAGTAAAGTAATCAATCGAACTTAGCTTCTAATATCTTCTTATTTTTTACATGTTTTTATTTGACGTGATAAATTTGAATAACACTACCCCATAGTTAATACTGCGTTGGAATGCGGCAGTATGTTCAGAGAACAATTCATAATTCGTAAATATCGCCGCGAAATTCAAAATCTGTATGTATCAAGTCGGGCGGGCTTGTCGGCATTTCATCAAAGGAACAGCATTAGTACTAAGTTAGTTGTTTGTAGCTCATTGTGTTTGTGTTGCTTATGATTGGATGTCACTTTGATTTTTCGCATTTATTTTCGGAGTGTGAGTTCAGTTTTAGTATCTTGTGTTGTGATTGTGTTGAGTAAATATGGCGTACACGAACCAGTAAAGTTCAGTGTTGGTGTTTTATAATGTTAATCCTCAAAATGTTCTGCGTTTTGCGCAAATAAAGGTGATAGCCCGGATCTGCCACTGCCAATCAAAACGGGGTGAGTTATTTTTATTCATATTCCTTAGTTAACTGTGATAGAGTACGCCCTTTAGCCCCGAGAGAGTTTAGTAAACACCAAGAACTCCTCCAATTTCGATGTCGGTTAATGAATGAATAGGCATCTCTTGCGCACTTTATTTTATGCCACGTAAATGCATCGTTTCGAGGGTCTCTATTTGTTTTTAACTTTATTATCTTACGCTCATGAAGTACATACATTACATACATACTCACGCCGTTACTTCCCATTGGGGAGGCAGAGATGTAAAGTAAAACAAAAATAGCGGTAGCTGATTATTTGTTGAAATATAGTACTGGCCTGCTAGGCTATTAGCTGTACAATGTCATGAGTTGTCACATTTTTAAATTATTGACACAATAAAATTACTTAAACAATCAACATCTCGTTTACTATTTTAACACGTTATCAGCACGAAATTGCTCTAATTTTACAGTAAATTGCATTATTAATAGCAGTGTAATATTTTTACGGGCAAAGTAATAAGTGATTTGTAATATTTTTCATTATTTACAAAAGATGCCTAATACCGAGATTGTTGAAAGGTGTCATCATAACGAAAATCTTCGGATGTCGAAGTATGGTATGAGTTCCAATATGAATAATACTCCATCAATATGCCTAAATGGCAAGGACGGTTATTCCACATGGAAATTCAAAATGCGAAATTATTTATTACATGAGGACCTATGGGAAACAATTGCTGGTTATCCAGAAGGTGATAAAACTTCCCAAGCGATAAAGGTTCGTAATGATCGTAAGGCTCTTTCCAAAATATGTCTCACATTGGACGGTCCAGCAATTACGCACGTGCGAAGTTCAACCTCAGCTAAGGAGGCGTGGGAATCTTTGAGGATTGCGTACGAGGACAATGGAATGGGTCGCAGACTTGCTCTCGAACGGAGACTCTATAGATTAAGTCTCGCAGATTTCGAAAATGTCGAATCCTACATCAATGGTGTATTAAGCACAGTTCAGGATTTAGCTGACATAGGCAAGAATATAGAAGATGCTTCAGTTGCAGCAATACTTCTTGGAGGTCTGACGGAAAGGTATGAACCTATGATTATGGGACTCGAGAATAGTAACATTAATATTACCACTGAATTGGTTAAAACTAAGCTCTTGAATGAGATTTCAAGAAATACTGAATCTGAAACCGCCATGAGGATTCAAGTTCGCCCAAGAAAGCCCAATAAACCTATTGTATGCTATGATTGCAAAGTACCAGGACACAAACGTCCTGATTGTCCTTTGAGGAAGCAAAAATCCAAAAATAAGAAGCCTAACTCTAAGGAAACTACAATGCTGTCCTTAAGTGAAAAAGGATATCGTGACAAATGGATTATTGATTCCGGAGCAACAAGACATATGACTTCAAGGTCTGATTGGATCAAAACGCTGAGATACGACTCTGGTAAAGTCATTGTGGCAAACGGCGACGAATTGAAGTGCACCGGTAATGTTGACGTCTCTATTAATACGAAGGAGAAAGATATCAAGTTAGTAGATATTGCGTTTGTACCAGATTTAAAGGCCAATCTTATATCTATCAGCAAAGTGGTCAACAAAGGTTTCACAGTGATTTTTGATAAGAGTGGTTGTAATTTTTATGATTCTGATGATGTTTTCTTTACAGGTGAATCTATAATGCATGGTACTCAGAGTGGTGGACTGTACACATTGGATTGTACTGTAAATATTCCCGAAAGACTAAACGGTGTTTGTAACATAATGGTAGGTGACGGTGACTCATCACAATACCAGCTCTGGCACAGAAGGTTAGGTCATCTCTGTCGTTTTGCTATGCAATCTCTTAAAGATCAGAAGATAATTAATTTTAAACAGGTTGACAAGCAACCATGTATACCCTGTATAGAAGGTAAGCAGTCTAGGAAACCTTTTAAAAGAATTCATATGAGAAGAGCGGTAGAACCACTGGAAATTATTTCTTCCGATATATGTGGTCCAATGTCAGAAGTTTCTTTTCAAGGAAATAGATATGCGCTTTTATTTATAGATGAATTTACTCGTAGAATTTTTATTTACTTCATATCTTCAAAGACTGAAGTCAAGTCTAAGTTTATAGATTTTAAGGCCTTAGTTGAAAGGCATCTGAATACTTCCATTAAGATCTTAAGAACCGATAACGGGACGGAATACGTCAATAAAGAATTTACAGATTATTTGAATTCTCAAGGTATTCAGCACCAAACGACCGCGCCCTATAGCCCTCAGTCAAATGGTATAGCGGAGCGTACAAATAGGTCGATAGTGGAGAAGGCTCGCAGCATGTTAGCTGATAGTTCGCTTTCAAAGGCTTACTGGCAGGATGCTTTTGATTGTGCTGTATATCTGAAAAACAGATGTCCTCATAGCGCCCTGAACTTCCAAACTCCATATGAAAAATGGTCTGGTGAAAAACCTAATTTGAACCATTTACGAGTTTTTGGATGTAGAGCAATGGTTCATATTCCATCTTGTACTAGAAGGAAATTAGATCTTAAGGCCGAAGAACAAATATTTGTTGGATACACAGATGATCCAAATACGTATTATTTTCGCGATCCTTCCTATCCAAGGAGATTAATTAAATCTCGTGATGTTTCTTTCTTCGAGAATCGTTTTTCTAGAATTAGTGATGGTGGTAATACTAATAATATTAACCCTGTTGTTCCTATAGTTCTTTCTTCGGATAATGATATTAATCATGAAGCAGTAGAAACAGCAGAGGATGAATTAGTTGTAGAGGAAGGTTCGGCTGAAACAAATTCATCGCATAGCATTGAAGATGAACAGCCATCTGAAGGTGAAGAAGAAACTGTGATAGTTGAAAATGAGCAAAGGTACCCTAGTAGAGTTAGAAAGCCACCTAATTTTTTCACAGCTTTGAGTTCTTCATTAGAACCTGATGAGCCTCGTACTTACTCGGAGGCAGTTAATTCTAAAGATGCTGATAAATGGCGAGAAGCAATGGTGAATGAATATAACTCTTTGCAAAAATTTAATACGTGGAAACTCGTAAAGAGATCAGGTCAAAAGGCTATTCCATGTAAATGGGTTTATAAAATAAAAAGGGATGCTCAAGGTAATGTTGTGAAATACAAGGCGAGACTTGTAGCCAAAGGTTTCACGCAAGTAGCCGGTGTAGACTACTACGAAACTTTCTCTCCAGTAGTCAGGATGTCCTCTTTACGGACATTATTTGCTGTAGCAGTTGAGATGGGGCTTAAGATGCGCCACATGGATGTGGATACCGCCTTTCTAAATGGAGAACTCGACGAAGAGGTTTACATGGAACAACCTCAGGGTTTCTCAGAATCTGGTGATAGAAAGGTATGTCTACTACAGAAGTCCCTCTATGGACTCAAACAGGCGGCACGGGCTTGGAATATTAAGTTGGATCAGACTCTATTCAAATTAGGGTTTTCAAAAACTCCTTCCGAACCTTGTGTGTATAGGAGACTTTTTGGCACTGAATTGGTTGTTTTGGCTGTATATGTAGATGACATTATTGTCTTTTATAAAAATGATTTGACTTTTGACACTGTCAAAACAAATCTTGAAAATTATTTTAATTTAAAAGACCTAGGTTGTTTAAAATATTACCTAGGAATCAATGTAAATGTAGATAATTCCACAATCCGCATAAACCAAAAATGCTATATAGAAAAGTTGTTGAAAATGTATGGTCTTGAAGACTGCAAGTCCGTGAGTACTCCATTATGTAATGTTAGTCTTACTATGGCAGATTCTTCTAGTAATGTGGAGTGCTCGTATCCTTTTCGGGAATTAGTTGGTTCCCTGATGTTCCTGGCAGTGAATACTCGCCCTGACATCTCATATGCTTGCAGCTATCTGAGTCAATTCAACTCTAAATATGATAAACGTCATTGGCAAGCAGCTAAACGGGTCCTACAGTACTTGAAAGGTACAATTGATTATTGTATAACTTACAGGAAAACCGGCAAGTATCTTTATGGATATACGGACGCGGATTGGGCTAATTGTACTGTCACTCGTAGATCCTATACAGGATTTTTTATAGAGTTGGCTGACGGTCCCGTATCTTGGGAATGTAAAAAGCAACCTACAGTGGCCTTGTCTTCGGCGGAGGCTGAGTATATGTCGATGACAGCGGCAACTAAGGATGCATGTTATTTGAGGCGTTTTCTGTGCGAGGTTACCGGTGAGTCACCATCACAATGCGTTATATTGAATAGTGATAGTCAATCTGCGATTAAGTTGGCTTCTAATCCAGTGTACCACTCTAGAACCAAGCATATAGATACACGCTACCATTTTATTCGTGAGAAAATTATGGATAACATTGTACAGTTTATATATACCCCTACTGAAGAAAATTGGGCTGATATGTTAACAAAGCCATTAAGTCACGTTAAGTTTAAAAGATGTGTTTCTAACGTACTTCACGTAACTTAATTTTTTATGTTTTGTTTTTTTTTTGATAGCCTAGTTTTGTTATTTATTTTTATTTTGTAATCTTCAATTTTGAGCTTTCGATTAAGAGGGGTGTGTTGAAATATAGTACTGGCCTGCTAGGCTATTAGCTGTACAATGTCATGAGTTGTCACATTTTTAAATTATTGACACAATAAAATTACTTAAACAATCAACATCTCGTTTACTATTTTAACATTATTTAGGACGACAGTTTTGTTATAATCGTCGGTGTTAATTAATAGAGATAGATTTTTTACATACAATATTCTCACGCCATTAGTTCCCATTGAGGTAGGCAGAGACTATCGATCGCTACTTCGTACGATCATGGCAAACCTCTCTAGCTTTGTTTACATCCATCAATCTTTTTACTTGAAAATGTTTGAATTACACTACCCCATATTTAATACTGGATTGAAATACGAGGCGACTAAGACCACAGCCTCACCAGGCGCGGCGATAAGTTCAAAGAAAAATCAAACATAGCCGCGAAATTAAAAAAAAAATTGCATTGCTGTCATTGTGCGGTTTATACGGTCACGAGCAAGTGTGCGCAAGACTAGATGGTCACATGACGCGCCCGCTGTTCTCTGTGTGTGGGTGAGACATTATACGGGTAGGAGTGTGTGCGCTAGGCTAGTGTAGATAACCACAGTTTTCCATCTGATGGAGAAAGTAAGTTTTTCTGCTAAAGCGGTTTTAATCTTTTTGTTTATTTCATATGGTGGATATTAAGCTTTAAACTTTAATATACGAATTAATATTGAAGTAACAATCACCGTCAAACTAACACGCTGTATATGCTCGAAGCTTTTTTGATCCCAGTTTGTTCTAGGTAGTGACACTTTTTAATCATCCTTTTACTTTGAAAATTACAGTATTTTAGATAGACATTCCATAGGCAAAGTTGTTTAGTTTGATGTCTTTTAGCAATTTATAATATAAAAAGGGTATGTTTTGACGTGACAACGTCTTATAAATTTGTTTGCCGGGTGACACTTCAAGAAACTGCGTTATGCGCTCACAATGAGAGCGAGTGAGAGGCACGCGTCCCTTCCACTCGGGCATGGTTAGCCCGCCTAAGAGCGAGAGAGACAGACATAATTTCATCCTTCTTCCTACTGTACGAATGAATATTCACATTAAAATTATTTTACCACTCAAAGTCGTTGTCACGTAAAACTTTCACCCGTATACCGACTTTTACAGGCAACCAATTTTTTTTTTAAAACGACGTGGAGGCCAATCAATGTAGACGCGGCAGGTACTTCGATAATGCTGCTTTAACTCTAAGGGTCATCTATGAACCAGGAGATAATAGGCATACTTATATCTTCTAACCCTTATTAAAATTTATTTCTTTCTCCCTCGCACGATCGAATATTCGTATTTTTGACATTTCTTATGTACCTATGAGAATACACGGTGATATTCGACGAATCCAACGATACCTAGAAAGCGTCAATAATTTTATTATTCTATACATATCAAAATGTCAAAATCCGAATATTCGATCGTGCGAGGGAGGAAGAAATAAATGTCGATATGGGTGGAAGAGATAAGAATGCTAATTATCGTTCTCGATGTTCCGAGTTGACCCTCTCTCTGTTCAAGTATACTAAATCCAAGTTTGTTTGGCGTTTTGAAGAAGAAGAAGAAGAAGAAAAATAATTTATTTGGCAAAAACAAAATTAAAATTACAATAAAAAATCATACAAATATCATATTGCCGAATTGGTTCTGGCTCAGCATATGTGCCTCAGCCGCGTGTCTCGCAGGACACGTCAGCTGCTGCACGCTGGTTTTCAGCCAGCACCAGTCAGTCTGACAACATTAAAAACATGATGCTCTATGTAGCGTATATATTTATACAAATAAAAAACCAAACATTTACCGTTAACATTCATACAGTCCAAATACATAAGGACACAAAAATAATTAGGTAAGAATGGAAATTGGTTCAAACATCAAACATAAAAGCACAATTGTTAAGTTTTATAAATAAATAACTCAGCAATATCTCCGCCTTGCACAAACGGCACCCTTCCATCAACCAAATAAAATAAAACCAAATTCTGTTCCATTTCAAAAATAGCAAAAGATACTCGTGAAAATATTAAATATATTATAGTAATGAAGTAAAAATTATAACAAAATGTGACGATTATATTTTGTGTATATATATAAAAAATAAAATAAAATGGCAATTTAAATTTATAATAGATAGGTGCTATATTATATGATATGAGGTACTATAGTAAAGATTGAAGTGATAATAATAATCGTTTAAGTTTAAATTTAAAAGTGTTAACAGAGTTGAGATCGCGTAATGGTGGTGGTAAATCGTTCCAACACTTTGAAGCTGCAAATCGAAAGCTTCCCCGAAACGCAGTAGTGCGATGCTTTGGTATCACGAGCAGATATGAGTGACCTCTCGTCTGATATTGGGATTTTGCCAGTAGGAATATTATTTCGATAGTGTTAATCTTTGATTAGAATAAAGGTGTTAATACAATGGTTGATACTTTTGGCAATACACTTGCATACTATTTAAAATGGGCTTGCATAGAAATATCCCAACAAACCATGATCGACGTCGAGAGTTTCTAATGGCTCTACTTGAATAGATGTAAATGCAGCATAATACAGCCCCCAGTACACAATGGCCATAATGGCGCACTGCACGCCATCGCCATTGTACAGGGGGTAATGGTAAATGATGGCGGAAAATTGACAATCGTGGTGCGCAATCGGGAAGTTGTCGGTTTTTCGGGCACACTTCAAAGGAATCGTGGCGTGGGGTGGCCTGCGGTGTTTACACAGTGGGCCATTGTTTAGTTTGTCACCGGCCGCTAGATACTTATACTTTTTTGGAATATTTTATTGCAAAATGTATTTATAATGACTATATTGCGTAAAAAAAAATAGCGACATAAATAAAATAAATTACATAAATGATATAATAAATAAATAGCTGCAGCCGTAATTACTTCGACGTCCATCGCAAGTGGGTTGCCATGCCAGTTAGCAATGAGCAATGGGCCATTGTGTGTGTGAACACCAAGTCATAAAAATGTCAAATACTTGATTTTTCAAAATTAAGTTAAATTCTATCATTTTACGAACGTCAAAATTTTAAATTTATTATTAATCCAAGTGATTGTGCAAAGCGTGGCCCATCACAGGCCTTGTGTCGTGGACAGAGAATTACAATAGACATCTGCATATATTTTGTTTCACTCGCACTAGACGGAGAAAATAAATATAAAAATACTAAGAGCAAGTGAGACATGACCATATAACTTGCTGTCCCTTACTGCTGGCCAAGCCGGCAAAGTACTTTGCTAAACAAACCGTTTGACATTTTCAAAATAAACAAACCGTTTTTGAATTGAAAAGCAGAAAAAATAAGAATTTCGTTGATTTTTTAGTTAATTATTTATGTGAGATCGGTTCTGGCAATAAGTAGAAATATAATTTAACATTAGAAATAATTAAACATTCAATAAAATGGTCAGGTGCAGTGTTATATCGTGTAAAAGTAATAGCGAAACTCAGCAACCAGATTTGTCTTTCCACTCGTAAGTACCATTTAGTTTTAGAATAATAACAGTGTAAGATTATTATATTTTCTATTTATGACTCATACATATCTAATTTATGTAGAAAAATAAACTGCAAATGCATGAAAATTATATTTAAAATTTGATAACCTAAAATCTCTATCATTGTAATGTTGCCAGCACAAGTATTTTATTTACCCTAAAACCCTGGATTAAATAAAAAAATATGTATTTCAATATACTAATATAAGTTATATAAAGGATGTTTATTATTTCGTTCTGAAAAAGGATTCCATGGCATGTACTATTTTTCTTATTAATGTGGGTATATGAAGAGAAGATTTTTTTACAGTTTTCCAAATGAAGATAATGTTATCTTAAGAGAATGGATTCTATCAAATGGAAAAATTAACTGGACTCCTACAAAATACTCCAAAATTTGTCTTCATTTTGAAAAAAAGTATTTATTTAAGAAAAAGAAATTAACTTTATTATTACCTGGTGCTGTTCCAACCTTAGTAAGTTAAAATAATATCATCTCATACTTGATCATATTATTAAGTAATTTAATGTTTTTTGACATGAATTCCTCATCGAAGGTCGCGGGTTCGATCCCCACCAGTGTCGAAATTTTTCTTTCCTTTAATAACATCTTTTATTTATGAGGAATAATCCCCACATGAGGAATTCATGTCAAAAAACATTAAATTATGTGATAGTTAGGCGTTTCCAACATTTGCATTCTATCTGAAAAGGTAGACAAGTGGCCGTCCGAATTAGTTAAAAATTCGGAGGTAGGAAACGCAAACACTACTTGAACGTGTAAAAAAGAAACAAAGGATAGAGAAATTTCGCGCTGGATGCCAACTGACACTGTAGCTCAGTTGGCAGAGCGACGGGGGCGTATACCCGAAGGTCGCGGGTTCGATCCCCGCCAGTGTCGAAATTTTTCTTTCCTTTAATAACATCTTTTATTTATGAGGCATATTATTAAGTGTTTAATCCACGTCCCCAAGTCCTATACAATAATTATATTTTGATTTCAGATTAATGAATCTAATGATAACATTGATACAATGGAAAGTTTTCAGCCTACTGCGTCATCATCATCTTAGGCTAAGCATAAATATTGGATTTTCTCGCCTGCTCTTTTACTTTCAGTTTTAGTTTCTGAGCAGGTGGTAGGTTATGCAGGGCTTGTGCATGACGTTCATTTAGTACTTTTTTGTTTATGATAAATAAAAACATTTTTTTTAGATCTTGTTAGCCCCGTGATACGTACAACTTAATGACTAGTGTAATAGGAGAATGCATTGGAGGAGTTTGTCGCCTGTACTTCTTCTTTAGTTAAGTGATGCGGTAGGCATTATGACGTTCATTAAGTGCTAGAATTCATCATTATAGCTATGTAATATTTACACCCACACACACTTGTAATAATGTACTAATGTAATAATGTTAAAGAATTAAACCTTTTCAGTAATACATTCGATTGTTTTATTTATTTCGCAAATACATATAGTACTATGTACTTAATTAAACGATCTGCATTCCCTTCGGACCTTATTTTGATGGATAGTAAATATTTTTTGCTCTAATTTGATATAGTTTTCGGATGTGTGTGATCTATGCGCGGGACTCATCAGCCCCCGATGACGACGAGCATGCAGATCGTTTGGATACACGGTTCATAGGTTTACTTCTATATGTTTTGGACTTACTTTGACTAATAACCAATAAAAAAACTACTATAGAGATAACAATTATCAAATAATTGATTAGAAAATTTCGAAGATAAAGTTCAAAAAAAAATTACCCACAATACGGGGAAAACTATTTTGAGTAACAACACTATTTTGTATTACCCATCTCACTTGCCGACACGCTTCCCCTCCCCTGGGTCTATTGTAATTCTCTGTCTACGCCTTGTGTACTAGGGACTTACAACCGGCATGAACTCATCAATATATTACTTCAATAACATGTCATGTCAGTTATCTAAACAATATTACCAATCAATAACAAGAATTTGTTCAACAAAATTTAACCAAACAACAAGATTAATTAAATAGATTTTAATATTTATTTAGCACGTATATTACGTTTTTTTTTAAATATTACATGTCTGGTGCATTACATATCATTACGTAGAGTGATATAACGCAATGTGATATGATATGAATCAAAAATCTTGTTTACATTTTAAGTTACACTGCTTTGAATATCACTGGCTTTGATTTTATTAGTTTGAGACATACAACGTGTACATAAATTCGTTATGTTGGTGTTGATATCTAGCCTATTAAGCTTGCTGATTGTAAATGCAAATGTAAGTTTATGTAAAGCTCATATTTTAATTTACTCAATATCTATTCATAAGTTATAGAACTTATAGATTATCAAAGTTCAATTTAATATAGCTCCTGTGGTAATCATTGCCATTTCAGAGTCAAATGTATGAAGATAAAAGATGCAGGTGTATTTGCCCCAGTGTTGCAGCTATTCTGAATTCTACTAGCAGTACTGATCGCAAGTTATTTATTGCTAATGTGCCACCTAGTCAATGGTATGTATTAAACACCTATTTTTATTTTATGTGCATAATAAACTAAACCCATATATCATCTAAAGGCAAAGGCACTGGGCAGGGCAGATTGCATGCAGAACTAATAACCATTGGAGCTTGTAGGTTCTTCCCTGGTCACCACTTACTGGACATTGCACTGTGGCTAGGCCTTCCATAAGATGAATTAATAACATGGGGTTGGCACAGTACCTCCTTGGTGGCTGCCATGCAAGAAGATTTTAATCTTCCTTGTAGGAGCCTCTCAAGGAGATTGAGATGATAAAATAATTACAGATATTGTTGCGACTGATTTTTAATAGTATTATTGAACTATTACAATGTGTCTTAGTGTCTTGTTACTCCTTTTGTGAATTAGAAAAAAGAGGATTGTTCCAGCCAGCATGTGATTTTTTTTATTGTGATATTGAGATTCTGACAGATGGCCAGCTGCCACAGTGGTCAGCTTTATATTAAGACTAAAGCTGCGTTGACAATGGTTAGAACAGCTCGAACATTTAGTTACAATTATTTATAGGGGCAGCACAGGTCCTATTGTGGAGATATGTTCCTACAAATTAAAAATAATAAAATTGAATTTTATCATTCTATTTGTTAGATATTTATTGGAAATGTTACTGGAATGTACCATACAAAAATAAATGACCTATTTGAAGATGGTATCACCCTTTTTATTAGTACAGTGTATTTGAACAATTAGAGTCAATACTATTCAGGGAAAAAATAAAAGTTTTTTTGAATGTAAACATAGGTTTACTGACACAATTGATTTGGCCCAAAGTGACTGGGATCTAATTATTGAGAGTGTCAGTTGTGTGCTCTCATGTGACTGACATAGCTGATCTCACAACAAATGTTCTATGAGATATAGTAACCTTCTGATAAAGTTATAATTAATAATTTTGCTGTGTATTGTTAGCTTAGATTGCCATGTAGTGTCGGCTTAGAATATCACTACCCCATTTCTACCTGTGGGTGATTGTAAGAGGCGACTAAGGGTATAGGGGCTTTTTAAGTGATTTTTGGGTGATGTGGTTGGAGACCCGTCACCAAAAACATTTATTATTACCATCTTTTCCCCATCAACTTCTAAAAGTGGCTGAGGAATTTCTCATTCCAAAGCTCTGGCTACTACGTTAAGGGATTTAAAGCCGTGAGTATATGTATGTATGTTATAGTTAATAGCTACAGCTCATCTCTCTTTGCATCAAGCTCATTGTACTCACTAGATGCTTCCAACGGCAACTAACTTATACTCAAGTCTGTCTGTAAGTTTTCATCTACGCGCGGCAAGGCCGAGCCACGGTGAAGCTGAGCACGCACGACACTCAGTTTTACTTGGACTTGAACATAGACCGCCCAACTAACACACAACGAATGAGCGAGGCAAAACACTAACGTCTTGATTGTGCGCGGCAAACGTACTGAGGCGCTTTTGATCTTTGATAAAAACCGAAACTCTTGGCTCGGGCCGCGGTACGCTCGGGCGAGGCAGCGCGGGCGTTTGCCGCGGGCGCGGCACATCTTGACTGCCTAATGCCTTCGATCATGTAAAATAAAAATAAAATAAAACACTTCACGGACAATCGCTTGCTAGATTTTGCAATAAATAATAGGATTTAAGCGATTGCGGTAAGGTCTATAATTGTTAATCTATCTATACTTATAATAAATCTGTAGAGAGGTCAATTCTGTACATGAAATATATTTTCAAAATAACTATCAGGTGGTGATTAGGGATCGATACTGATGCCAAAAATGCAATCAGTAAAATTTTTGTCTGTCTGTCTGTCTGTCTGTCGGTTTGTATGTTCCTTATGGAAACAAAAACTACTCGACGGATTTTAACGAAACTTGGTACAATTATTCTTCATACTCCTGCGCAGGTTTTTGTATACTTTCCAGCAGAGTAGTAAAGGGGAATTTTGGGAATTTTTGAGAAAACGGGAGAAGTTACTCCATTTTTTAAGCTTCCGTCGCGTGTGCAGCCTTAATGGTTAAACTTACATAGAAATCATGTATGACGGAAATATTCTTCATAAAATTATCTAAAAAAACAGTTTATGTCTATCTTTTACGATTGACTCACAATAACACGTGTAATTCCTGATAGCTTAGCAGTTCGGAACATTCTGATTATATTTGTTTACTCTTACGTTTATAAACCTCTCACTCATCCCTAATTTAAAAAAGGTAACATTATTACCTATTCAATAAAAAAAGAATCATAGAAATCGGTACACAAACACCGAAATTATACATAAAATAACCCATCGCGCCCGTGATCAAAACCAAATCTTTACTAATTTACATATAACATACTAGATGGCGCCAGTAGTTGCATCCTACAACACGTAATTATTTGTTTTTTAGATTGTTATAAATACTTCATAGCGTTTTATTCCAAAATTTTGCCAATTAACGGAAATACTGAACCGTTCATTAAAGCACATTCAAAATCACCAAACTACACTGTTTAGGGAGTGCTATAAATTTAATAAATTGAAAACATTGCGCTGAATTTCACAATGCTTGAGCAGTGACTGAAGAAAGAAACCTCAGATATTTAAAAAAACAACGCTACCCGTGCGAAGCTGGGACGATCCACTAGTTGTATAATAAATATTTAATTGTCAAACAGTCTCGGTGTTCTCGCGGTCTAATTTTGTGCGTTGAATTTGTATGGAGTGATGCATTTTTGGTATATATATGATCGAAGGCATAAAGTGCTAACAGACGATCGAACATGTACGGCGCGAACCAGTGTTCGTGGTACGTGCCGTACCAAAAACGAACGTGTGTAGCGTGGTTCGCCGCACATAATTATTATTAATATTGGTGCGCGCTGGTTCGAAGCGCTTGCGGTGCACTGTGCGATGGTGCGCGCCGTACATGTTCGATCGTCTGTAGGCTAGAGCGCACCGCACAGTTCGTAGTGCGCGCCGTACATGTTCGATCGTCTATAAAAGTGCTAATAGACGATCGAACATGTACGGCGCGAACCAGTGTTCGTGGTACGTGCCGTACCAAAAACGAACGTGTGTGGCGTGGTTCGCCGCACATAATTATTATTAATATTGGTGCGCGCTGGTTCGAAGCGCTTGCGGTGCACTGTGCGATGGTGCGCGCCGTACATGTTCGATCGTCTGTAGGCTAGAGCGCACCGCACAGTTCGTGGTGCGCGCCGTACATGTTCGATCGTCTATTAGCACTTTTAGCACTTATATGCTTACAAGAACATCAGCTAACTTATTTTACCAATTATTATTTAATTTAGGCCTGCCCCCTACGTTTTGCATGGACGTGAGTACACTGTCCATGCAAAACGTGGGTACTCTGAACACCAGGTGACAAAGTCACGTGATATTCAGAAGTATTAGTACCTCTGCCAACCCCTTCAGGGATATTCGGCGTGAACGTTTATGTTATATGTTATGTTATTTTACCAAAAATACTTATATAAACCTATAGCCATCATGTGTTCGATTCGAAAAGGTGTTATGATTCAATAATAAAAAGATTTTAATCTTGTTGTATCGGTTTAGAATATTAGTAACGTATTTCTTCTCCTTGGAAGTTGTTAAGGGTATATTTAATGAGCGATGTCGTTAGAAGCCCGTCCTCAAATGTGAACGTATTTATTGGTTGGGCTAGAATTGCACTTTGTAAAAAGTATTTGTGTTACAATAAACTGATACCCTACTTTAAGCTCAGTATATAATCTCTGTCGTCTCGAAGTCTTTTGAAAGACAAAGGAATCCTTTACGTCAGATTTCTTTGAACTGAAGTCTTTTGTAGTTTTACTCAAACAGTGAGTTTTTAATAAAGTTCTGTTCTTATCTCAACGCAAGGTTTTCTCTATAAAATATATTTCAATGGTAAGAGGTTTATTTACTCAAAAGACTTGTTCTTTTCTGTGCGCTCTGGTTCTTATTTATTTACAGTATTATCTAGTCTTGTGTATTATTCTACAACATTTTAAGATATCAAATATTCGGACCTGTAGCAGTGACTGCAGTTAAGCTGTGGCTATCATAATTAGTATGATTGATGATATATGAATTATGTTTCTACTGAAGGATGCTGTTTGATAATGTAATTAATAACTTAGCTTAAATACCGATGGTAAATGAATATTTGAATTCAGTTCAGAATTTTCGGAAATATTACAAAAATCGCTCTTCTTTATATAATACTGGAGCACATGTAGTCGCATAATTTTATCCGCCCTAATTTACTTTGTCATAACAAATATAGCATACCCATTAATGTCATTTTGATAAACTAACATATAAGGTTTTCGCATAACATGTGTTTATCATACTAGTTTGTGGTACTTTTTGCAATTGATTCTTAGCAATATAAAATTTTACTGAAATTTATTTACTTTTATAATGGCAAAGGTGCGGGCCTCGGGCCGCCCATAACTCGCAAACATTATTATTTGGTTATCTTTTTTCATTATTTATATATATATAATACAGTTAATGGGTTACCTATGCCGTGTAGTGCCGGCTTAGAATGTCACTACCCCTTTCTACCCACGGTTATCGTAAGAGAAGACTGAGGGGCGTTTTTAAGTGGTTTTTGGGCGATGCGGTTGGAGACCCAGCACCAACGATACTTTATTTGTACAGATACTAAAATTACAGACGATACTTTATTTGTACAGATACCTGTAGGGCAAGCACGAACACTATTTTATCGACACGATAACGGTTAGAATGAGATGGCAGTATACGATACTAAGTAAGTGCGTAGAGATGGCTGCTTTATCCCACGCGATAACTAGTTTAAACACGGCTCGTGCTTGCCCTGGTGGCATTTGGTTATGCTTATAAAACAAATGTAAAAACAGTAATGATTTTAGTTGTCATATTTCATAGCGTCCGTCCGTAGATTTTGACATGATGCAGTCCTAAAAACATTATTCTTTATAGTGGATCGGCCCAGCTTCGCAAGGGTAGCGTTTTTTTTGGTAACATTTCGAAAATTCGAATATCTCAAATCCGAAATTCACTATTCAGAAAACTGTTCACATAATTTACGTATCACAGATGCTTTATTTTCCACAACTTCATTGGTACATAAATACATTTTCTAGAAGTATCACTTCCCAGAAAAACTAAAACCAGATTATTAAAATGATTTTTTTACTTTTACCAACTATATCTTTTACTATAATCTCGTTATTCCAAAGGTTTAAAAGACCGAAGTAACTTTATCTATAGTCTTAAATATCGTAAATCTCTTTAACCAGATATTTTTTATGTTAGAAAAATTGTATAAATAGAACGCGGATGCCTGTTTGTATGTATACTTGCTTGCTTGTTTGCATGCTTGGTTGCATGTAGGGGGGGTGCAGGGGGGCAGAGCCCCCCTGCTTGGGGGGGTCGGGGGGCGAAAGCCCCCTGCAGACAAAGAAAAGTTAGGTTACATTCAGTTAGGTTAGGTTAGGTTAGATTATGTATAAAACGAGCGAGCGTAGCGCAGCGGAGCGAGCACCTAAATGTCTGATGCATGGTATAATAACGGGGAATATATAAACGGGGTATACTACTTACTTAAAATATGCCTGCAAAATTATTCATAGCAGTAGGTATCATTCGATACATCTGTATTTCAAATATATGGAAAATGATTTTTTGGAATAGTGATTATTCGGAAAAGCAATATTGCGGAATTAAGGTATATCTGGTTTTCGATTCTTCGGAAATCCGTTCTAGTGGTTAATCAAAATGATAGTAAACAAAAACAAAAACCAAACGATAATCTGGAATGTAAGAATATGGTATATGAAATTTCGATGAAACAATATTATGGCAAATAAAAAAAAGGCGATTAGTTTTCGGTAAAATAATATTCGGGTTTAAAAGTTTCGGATATACAGTATGTAACCGTTTTTTTTAATTAACTGAGGTTTCTTCAATCACTGCTCAAGCTTTGTGAAATTTAGCGCAATGATTACTACTTAGAGCACTCCTGAATAGTGAAGCTTTGTTATTTCTGTGAAAGCGCTCATATGAATGGTATAGTATCTCCGAACATAAGCTAATTTTTACAATGAGTTGAAGTTGAGTTGAGTAAAATGCTATGAAGTAATTATAACAACTACAACTACTGGCGCCATCTAGTATGTAATATGTAAATTAGTAATTATTTGGTTTTGGTAACGGGCGCGATGGTTTATTTAATGTGTAATTTCGTTGTTTCTCTACCTATTTCTATGATTCTTTTTTTATTGAATAGGTAATAATGTTAACTTTTTTAAATTAAGGATGAGTGAGAGTATTATAAACGTAAGAGTAAACAAATATAATGAGAATGCTCCGAACTGCTAAGCTATCAGGAGTTACACGTGATATTGTGAGTCTACTATTAAAGATAGACGTATGATGTTGCACATTTGTTTTAGTCAATTTTATAAAAAAAATATTACCGTCACATACGATTTCTATGTAACTTAAACCCTTAACGTGACCCGTCACTTAACGTTACACGTGATGGAAGCTTTCTTCTTCTTCAAGTGCCTCTTCAATTCTGAAGGTTGGCCGTCAGCTTCTTGAACTCCTCTTTATTAGTAGCCAACCGAAACAGTTGTTCGACGGAGGTTATGCCGGTCCATTCCCGTATGTTCCGGAGCCATGATTTTCGCCGGCGCCCAGCGCGTCGCCCAGCGTTTCGTTGAAATCAGTCGAGTAGTTTTTGTTTCCATAAGGAACATACAAACCGACAGACAGACAGACAAAAATTTTACTGATTGCATTTTTGGCATCAGTAGCGATCACTAATCACCCCTTGATAGTTCTTTTGAAAATATATTTCATGTACAGATTTATTATAAGTATAGATTAAATAACGACGAAAGTGTTTATGCGAGATAATATTGGCCCAAAGGTAACATCAGTCTGGCAATGACTACGGTAGCTATACAGATTCTCTTTTATTCGTCTCAAAGTAAATTAATTTTTATTGGATTAAACTATTGTTTCCAGCAACTGTGACGGAGTGGTACTACCTCGGATCGGTCAAGAAATTAAGAATAATGAACAAATTTACTGTCCACATTGTGATTGCAAGTACGAAGTTAGAAACACAGCAGTAATAAAGGTAATATAGAATTTTATTATGTTAAATATATATTATACTAGCTTCTCGTCGGCTCAGAATAGCACTACCCCATTCTACCTGTGGCTATTCGTAAGAGGTGACGTAGAGGTTTTTTAAGTTATTTGTGGGCGATGTGGTTAGAGACCCAGCACCAGCAATTATTTATTACTATATTTTTCTTACTCAACTTCCAAACTGGCTGTGTAGTGTCGGCTTAGAATAGTACAACCCCATTTCTTCCGGTGGGTGTACGTAAAAGGCGACTAACGGTATTGGGGCTCTTAAGGGATTTTTGGGCGATGCGGTCGGAGACCCATCACCAACATCCTTTATTTTTACCATCTTTTCCCCACTCACATTTCCAAAAGTGGCTGAGGAATTAGAAATTCCATTCAATTCAAAGCCAGAGCTAAGGAATAAGAAATAACTACTAAATAAGTAAGACTTGTATTATGGGATACGATCTCAACTATATATTTAATATTATATAATACACATATAAATAACACCCAAGACTAAGAAAAAAATGCTCATCACATAAATGTTGCCCTCAGCGGGAATCGAACCCGCAACCTCCGGAAATTACACATTCCAAAAGTCTGGCTACCCCGTTTAGGGATTTATAGCCGGGATCCTAAGCTCGCAGGTTTAGTCCCCATTAAGGGTAATTATTTATACGATGAAATAAGATATTTTTGTTGGAAAAAATGTTGTGGTTACCCTCATTATAAAAAGTGGAATTTCTCTCAAACTTAGTATCTTCTTTAAGGGAGCCTCAAAGCTATTAAGCTTCTTAAAAAAATATGTTCCTATTGCTTTTATTATTAATCATAAGTTCTTTTCCGCGACCATTTTGTGAAGAGACAAAGAACATAATGGTGTAGCGATTTATGAACTCCGATTTTGCCGAATTAAGTTTGAGAGGATTTTTCTCTAGGCTGGAAATATCCTTAATCTATAACGTAATATTTCATTTATCAATAATCAATATTTCGATACTCTTAAACCACTTAGATGTCAAATTAAAATACATGAAATAAAACATTTTTTTACTAACCATCCCATCAGGGTATGGATATCAAGTTGTGATAAATATATTTGTCAGAGGAATAAAAAAACGTTTTTTTTATTAATTCAATAAAGGACACTCGTTGATCCTAACACACTTAAGCACTCTTGAATGTCCACTTAAAAGAAGGGCCAATTAAAAAAAAATGATAGACGTTTCAGAGACGTTTTCTAAAGTGAGATGTTATTTGCTTTACAGGTGGTTGTTATTATGGTAATATGGATGATAGCCTTGCTGCTAATCTACATGCTTTTTCTGATGTGTTTGTATCCATTGATGCACAAAAGCAAACCAAACCGAAGTGTGGTCATAAATTGTGAAGAAGTAAGTTAAATTAAATAATTACTTGACTAAAGCAACCAAGATAGCTCAGTGGTTAGAATATGCGCTTAGCATGCAGAGAGGCTCCGGTTCGATCCCGGGTCAAGCCTACACCAATGTGTCTTTTCTAAAGTTATGTAAGTGGTTAATTTATATTAATTATTATTGAGGGAAACATCGTCAGGAATCCCTACTTGTACGTTGTACTCTGTAATTGTACTTAGTCATGTGAAAGTAAATTCGTATCGTAATAGGCCGGCCTCCTTTCACGTGAGTACACTGTCCGTTCAAAACGTAGCTACTCTGAATACCAGGTGGCAATGTCACGTAATGTTCAGAAGCATACGTACTTCTGCCAACCCCTTCGGGGATATACGGCGTATTTTTTTTTGGTTTGAGTACTTGACTTAAGGTTATTATATTTGTGATATAATAAGCTAGTACTCGTATGATATTTAACGTTCATTTTAACTCAGAAAATAGCTCTCGTTAAAATATCACTCCAATTCAAAATAAATAATAATTATATGTAATAATTAGAATGTCACTTACCCCATTCTACCCACGGGTGTCGTAGGAGGCGACTAAGGGTGTCAGGGTTTTTAAGTGGTTTCAGCAACGATACTTTATCTATACCATCTTGTCCCCTATCAACTTCCAAATGCGGCTGAACAGTTTCTAGTTCTAAAGCTCTGGCTACCTCATTTTGGGATCTATGGCCATAAGTATATGTATGTATATTATATTATTTCTCACCTCTAGTCCTCTAGTGTTATTTTATCTCATCGGTAATGTTCTAAATGTTATTAAATCAAGGGAAAAAAGAACAACGGCGCAATGAATGATTATGGCCTTATTTTTATTTGCTGTTTGTACGATACCTGAGAATAATATAGTTTATGTTACATTATTTGACTAAATAAGCTCCTAAGACTCTCACATGTATATTTAGAGTATAAAAAAGATACTCCTTTCTATATCAACTATCTACCAGTGAGGTTCCGTTAAAATCGGTTCAGCTGTTTTAGAGATTATCCGGAACAAGACGGATAAACGAGTAAAAATAAAATGTGTTGGTGTATGTACCGTATTCATTTATATGAATGTTTTTGTTTATGAAAACCTCATGTGGGGATTATCTATACTTATAATAAATATGTAGAGAGGTGAATTCTGTGCATGAAATATATTTTCAAAATATCTATCAGGGGGTGGTTAGGGATCGATACTTTTTGTCTGTATGTCTGTCTGTCAGTTTGTATGTTCTTTATAGAAACAAAAACCACTCGACGAGTTTTAACGAAACTTGGTACAATTATTCTTCATACTCCTGGGCAGGTTATAGTATACTTTTCAACAGAGTAGTGAAGGTGTATTTTGGGTAATTTTCGGAAAACAGAAGAAGTTACTCAATTTTTTAAGCTTCTGTCGCGTGTGAAGCCTTAATGGTTAAAGTTACATAGACATAACGTATGACGGAAATATTTTACATCAAATTGTCTAAAAAATAATTCTCAACGGCAAATGTCTATCTTTTATGGTTGACTCACAATAACACGTGTTATTCCTGATAGCTAAGCAGTTCGGAGCATCCTGATTATATTTGTTTACTCTTACGTTAATAATACTCTCATTTATCTTTAATTTAAAAAGTTAAAATTATTGTCTATTCAATAAAAAAAAATCATAGAAATCGGTAGAGAAATCGCGCCCGTGACCAAGTCCTTATTAATTTACATATTACATACTAGATGGCGCCAGTAGTTGCATCCTACATCGCGTTATGGTTTCTGTTTTGATTGTTATAAATACTTCATAGCGTTTTACTCTCAACAGCTAGCTAAAAATTTGCTTATTTTCGGAGAGACTAAACCGTTCATAAAAGCGCTTTCAAAATCACAAAGTTACACTATTCAAGAGTGCTATAAGTTGCAATGTAATCAAAGCGCTGAATTTCATAAAGCTTGGCAGTGATAGAAGAAACCTCTACATTTTTAAAACTACGCTACCCGTGCGAAGCTGGGCCGATCCACTAGTTACTAATAAAAAAAGGAAAGAAAAATTTCGACACCAGCGGGGATCGAAGCGGGGTTTTATTTATCCTTTATTTATTAGTATATGAATGTAGTTAAAAGCAGTTTTATTAATAGTTCTATCCGTGATTAAATAACTTTTTATTTTCTTGTCATTGATATGCTATTTTGTTTTCAGTCGCAGAACCTTTTAAGCGAAATCGAAGATTGAAGTCATAACTTTCAAAGACGTCGTTTATTGGAATAATCAAAGGCAACGCTTAACTTAATGCTCCTCTATCCGCCGTCTCTGTTTACGTGTGTTTTTATTAGTATATCAAATAACAAGCAATATTTTTTTGAGAATTTTGATGAGGCTTTTTAATAATTGTATTTCTATGCATTTTTACAATATTGTGATTTAGTTTCAAGATAAGAATGATAGATGCATTTAATGCATTTTAAGTAATAGAAAAAGAATTTAAAAAAAGTAGTAGAGAGCTTTAGAAATTGCATATTTTTCTCGTTTTAAAAAATTAAATTATAAGTATTAATCAAAGCATGCATTACGCCTTAAATACTGAAAATAATATCTATTGTTTAACTTAGCGTAAGCTATTTATTATTAAGGTACTTTTTTTAAAGTTTGGGTAAGTGATCGACTAGTGATATATATGTTCAGTTACGAAATAGAGTCTCGATATTTGCAAATATATTTTCAAAGAAGTAACATATTTTATAGAGGGAAGTTAAGAATTCACGGAATTTATCGTGTATGAAATATTGTGTTGTTATATTACATGTGATATTTTGGAGTAGAACAATGAAGTGCGTTTTAGTATGAGATGATTTGATGGTAAATATGTATTATAAATCTTTAAACTCTTCATGAATATAATGATTTAATTTTATCGGGTCTTTATGATGAATCCATAGAGAACTTATAACTAAATAGAAAAAATTTAAGCTTGTTATATCCGTAAATGATTCAGTGCATTTCCACTTACTTAAGCGAAGCAAATGTATGAGGAACAAAAGTTTGAACATTGAATCAACCAATCAGGGTGTTAACTTATTTTGGTAATTTTTTTAGAAATTTTGTATTGAACTGCGTTTGGTTTCCGCCCGATTTGTTTAAGTTCTCTATTGATAAATCTGAGTTGATAAACACTTTTCTTACAAAATATAAGTCACATCTGTGAAAAGTTTGGGAGAACTCAGATTTTAATATACGTTGATGTTGTACATGAAATAGGGTAAACAATGTGAGCAATTTTGTCTTCTTTAAACAGTCAATACATAGAAATATATAGGCCATACTTACTTTTTGCTATACATATATGCAAACTTGCCTATTCATTAATTTTCAAGTGTGACGATTTCACAACACAATCAACAAAAATGACATATTCCTGTCCTAATTACAAACTGTTTTGTACACATACTTGTATTTTTTAAAATAATTTGATCGTAAAAATATGAATGCATTTACTTTTATTTTTTTTTAACAAGGTTACTTTCTTATCGAAAGTTGTTCTTTGATTCAATACCTACTTTATTCGTGCACGCTGATTTAGATTTAGAGGGTTACATACACAGACCATCAGTTGTAAGATTGTATAAATAAAATAAAATGGAGTATATATACTAATCAAAATTTCAAGTCACAATATGTAGCTGGTCCTTCCCTGTCACCTTTTAACCTACCTTGAAAATATATTAAATGTCTTTGGCTGATTAAAGTGACGATTTTATCAACCGACTTCAAAAAACGAGGTACTCAATTCGATTGTATATCTTTATTGCGATTACTCCGATAATAGTCAATCAATTTTTAAAAATGCTTTACTGATTGGTTAGATGTGTTTTCAAGGTGGTTTCATTTAATTTTTTATCGAGTTTGGTTGTGTGGTTAAAAAAATATTTCAAAATTTGTTAATGCGAATATAGTGTTTACGAATTTTGTATGAATAATTGGGTTTCCGCCAAAGGACGAAGGCGGTTCTTTTGTTGTTCAAAATTATGTAATTATAATGACTAGTCATTAGTTTTCAAGCAAAAACTTTGTCGATCTTTTTATGAATGTTACTGAGATAGATTTATACAATTTCGCACACTTATAGTTTATATACAAAAAAATCAAAAGTCAAGGCAAAACATGTTGTTTTTTAATAAATGATGCAGAAAGAGTACATCAAAGCATGTTTTTAAGTAAACCTAAGTGCTTAAATAAAAAATATATTAATCGAAGTCTGTGATCAAATTGACTATAAAATAGAATAGAATAAAATAATATGATCTAACAGTTATAATATTATTATTATTGTTAATCAATAATTATACTTGTCTGTACCAAGGTATTTTCATATCGTCTCCTTACTGGTAAAATGTAGTAAATACATATTTTGTTAAACGGACATATAGGGTTTACAAAGTTCAAGTATTTTTTTTACTAACATCTAAATAAGATTTTGCAGAAATTTATTAAATAAATTATTGGAAATTTAACGTTCTTATTTGCGGTAGCATATTAGAGGCCATTTTCTTATAAATATTGTGGAAAAAAAATATATTTTTAGCATGGGTGTGCACTTATCATATTTGACCTGTAATTGAGAAATGACCTGTAATTAACAGTCCTATCATTTATTGCGTTTTTCCAGTAGAAAGAGCGTCGAAAATTATATATAAATGCATTATTACCTATTTTTTTGTAAAAAACGCATTAACTACATTTTACCAGTAAGCAGACGATATTATAGTCAAATAACGGTTATTGACGATATCTAGTTTTCTTAAATTTGCATATATTATTTCAAAACTATGGGGAAACCTACGACAAGAATATGAAATTTGGCATGTTCATGCATATTAAACTAACAGTAGTAGTTTCGTTGTCGAGGTAAATCTTTAAAAATACGATATTTTAATAATCACTTTACTTTTTATTAAAATAAGCTCTTCATATATGTGACAATTAATAGTGCGTTGCATATATTATCTCGCTACTATTACTTTGGTCTCAGGTAGATAAGTTGTTTGTCGTTGTAAAATTTGTAGAATTAATAAAACATATCTTTGTTAGTGTTAGATATAAGATTGTACGTCAAAGACAAATAATGAGGTTCAGAAAATGTCAATAACAAATATTTTACTATTCCTAATTATATCCCAGTGATTCCCGCAGGGCAAGCACGAGCACTATTTTATCGACACGATAACGGTTAGAATGAGATGGCAGTATACGATACTAAGTAAGTGCGTAAGAGATGGCTGCTTTATCCCACGCGATAACTAGTTTAAACACGGCTCGTGCTTGCCCTTCTGGAATCCGCAATAAGCTAGATAAAAGCTATGTCTATTATAATATATGTATCCCAAATTGAACCTTAAAATATTGTGACCCTTGATAGCCACAAAAGTGTAGTGTTTAAAATTGTTATTTTATTTAACAACATTTAGTACAATAATGCAATTTTTTGGTTGTTATTCGGAATAAAAAATGCGTCAGCTGTTTAATTGGTTTCTAAAGTAGCTGCATTAAATAATCTCTGTAACTCTTTTGGGTAGTGGTCTAAGAGTAAATTTTCCCTGTTATCGTAAATCTTTATTGCCTGTGAGAGTTTTCCGTTTATAATATTTAAAATAAGAAAATAGTGTATTTTGATATAATGAACAAATACAACCAGATTTTTTCCCGGCAACTTCATATTGATGGGATTGTATAACATTATTTAATCACACTACACTTCCCTAATCTCAATGTCAATTCAATTTGCCTACCCCTTCTAAATACGTTTCAATATATTAATTCCGAATTTCAACCCGAGAGAGAGCCTATGGAGCGCTCTTTGTTTGTCAGGATTTAAAGGGGGCTTAGGGTTAATCCGATGCAATCGCAGATGAACACGGTTGGACGGTCCGAGTTTACAATAGGGTTAATTTTCAGCCTAATAATATTTGCGTAGGTGACTGTGGACATTGTACGTGATTGTTATTGGATATTGTAATAGTGCATGGTGCAAATTGCATTGTAATAAATATAATATATAAATATTTATTCTAAATCATAAAATGTATTTTTAAAAATTGCCGTTTTATAATGCATTAGGTCAGGAAAACATATTTTATTGAAATTGTATATTTATAGCTATTTTTGTAATTAAGTCATATAATGTATTCTCTGAATGTATTCACAACGTTATTTTGGCTGATTTGATTTTATGAATGCATCAAGATTTAGAACCTTAGAATCTTCTTGTTAAGTATTTGTTATTAAGACAAATAATATATTTTCAGTATAATCTTTGCATGATAAGTGATGTTGTAAAATTCAAGAAGTGGGAACTGAAATGTATACTATTATAGTAGGAATTGTTATCCAAAACTATGTATTGGATTATTTTGCATTGCTTTACGTTTTGTATGAGCATATATTTACTTATGAATGTACCAATACGTGAAAAAATGTAAAACTGTTGCAATTTCCATTATATTAAATTCATCAATAAAATTTAATTATTCGTTTACTACTACATGTTCATATATTTAAGTATGAAGTTATATTTGCCCGTTGGTATTTGATATTTGTTAACTATCCATACATTAATAGGCGAAACGAAGTCTTAAGGATAATTTTGTCGAAAACTACAAAAGTGCATAAAATCTATAGAAACTGTATTACATACACGACTATGTGTTTTACTAACATACATTATACTTTTATTTATTGTTTAAATTTGTGGTCAAATTAAAGTTAAAATATATTGTTATTGTTTGTTTGTCATCATTAATAATATTCGCTTATGGCAAGGATATTTGATATTAGCAGTTTAGTGAAATATATGTTTGAATTTCGCATAGATATGTTAGTGGCATTTCGATCACTGAACGACCTCCAGTAGGTTATTAATCAAAATTTAAGAGATTTTTGAAATATGAAATATAGTTAAATAATCGCTGCTTCTGATAACACGTTTCTTGATGTATTAAGTTATTCTCAAGTACAATCTAGTGTTATAATTATTAGTTATACAATGATCATTTCATTTTAATACACGATATTATGTGAGTTTTATACTTAATTTATTTTCCATAATAAAGTTGTGATTAACCCTTTATGAAAGTATCTTTGATATAGTTTGAGTGGTTTCGGAGACTACTTATAACAAAGAAACATACAAATAAAAATATTTCCTCGATATTTTTTTTTACAAACATATACATACATTTATATATACACGCCTCCGTGCTAAGCTATTTCTTAAAAAAATATACTTAAAACATATTGGAGCCAATGGAAAAGCCGAAACAAGACAATAATCATTTATATATGTAAGTTAAGGAGTTATTTATTGTGACTTTCAAAGTATATTAAATGTTGTTGTGAAATAAATTATTTTAATATTATCACTTTGTTTCATTAAAGTATGATAGAGAAGAAAGGTCACAGACTGGTGAGTGATAGCTACTGCAGCCTATGCAAAACGTTCATTCTAGCCCGCAGATGTCCCCACCGAGAGGCTGCAACCCATTTGAATAGTGAATCGAGTCACAGACCACCACACTGGCCTACTACGGGTTGGTAGACTTAACGACTACTACCTTGATATTCACCGGGACAGCCAGTTATACATGCCCCTTTGAATCATGGAAGTCATTCTTCCTGAATTATTTTACATGACAATTCGGTATGCAAAGTTTTTTTTGGTGTTTATTAAATATTTTTATTCGATAGTAAACACGAAAATAAAAGACTAATTTGGATATTTTCCATTTAAAATGAGTAATTGTAAAGTTATGATTTTTTAAAGATTGTTCAACTTTTGTACTTAATGACGTCATCGATCGATAAAATCACGTAGCGTAATGCAAATAAAGCGAAATGTTTTATAAAAATGTTGCTGATTGCAAAACATATCATGAATTTATGATGTCAAATGAAATTATTACGATATTATACTAAACATGATATTCGATATTTTATTAATAAACTGCAAAACCGTATGTCTTTGAAACAACATGAAGGTCAAACACTGTTACAGTTATTTGATAAAATAACAGTCATCTTAGCTTCAATTGATATAATTTCAAGAAAATATTGTTTATAACCATAATATCTCGAAATGGTTTTGTAATCAGCATCACTTTAGTAAAACTTTGCCTACCGAATTATCTCAAGGCTTATCTAAAGCGTTTTCGCTATCTCACCTAGCCGATAGCATACTATGTGGAAAATCCCATCCACACTTCCAGAACATTAAAGCAGAGACTGGACGAGCGACTAAATGGCGAAACAATTAAAAAAAGTAACAACTAATGGGAAACCCAAATGAAAAGTAAGACTCTTAGACGGCTTTCCCTTTCATACTATTATGCCTAAATTCGAAAAATGTTGGACTGTCTACGTGGTCTCGAAGGTCTCGGGTTCGATCCCTGGGGGGTGGTAACCTTACATATTTAATTTGTAAGATTTAACCCAGTTTGAAGGATATTGCAGGCTTGAATCACTTGATTATCCGAAAATTAAGATAATTCCGTGCTTCTGAGGGCACGTTAAGCCGTCGGTCCCGGCTACTATTACGTTAGTAGTCGTTAGTCTACCAACCCGCAATTGGCCAGCGACGTGGACTATGGCGTCCTCTAAATCGTCCTGTACAGGGTAGGCTCGAACCCCTTGGTGGGGACATACCACCCTTTGATGGGCTGTGAGGAGCAGATCTAAATTTGGCAGCCATGGGGTGCTAAAAAGAAAAAGGGAAAGTAACTCCGTGCATACATAAATATACTCAAACCATTAGTTCCCACTGGGGTAGGCGGATGCCACCGGTTGTCATTATTTTTATAGGCTCTGCTTTATGTCTTCATATGCCTACCTTTTATATAGTATGTGCTCTATTTCATTTTAAAACGTCCTACGTGGTTTTCCTCAACTGACATTATCATTCACACCTTTTTAAAAAGGAGTTCCCATATCACTAAGGAGCTCCTTAGGAGTATAAAAATCTCGAACAATGTCGGTCACTGACTATTATTTTAGGCTCGTCATTGTTTAAAATTTGGTGTATTTTTTTGCACGAGTTATTATTTATTGGTGCTTTTTTAATCTTTTAGGTAATTGATTATATTTTTTGTCAAATATGATGGTGGTATCAAAAATTCAAAAATTCAAAATTTCTTTATTTGATAAAAACAAGTATTTGCAAACAATTGGTTTGGGGTCTTCTTTTAAGCTTAAAGCCTGTGTTAAAAAATAAATAACAAAGTACGCAGCAATATCATCCGAACAGCAGAAGAAGAAACTACATACATATACTCACGGCCATAAATCCCAAAAAGGCGTAGCCAGAGCTTCAGACCTGGAAACTCCTCATCCTCAGCCACATTTGGAAGTTGATACTTCAATTTGAGTGTTATTCAGTATCTTTTGCGTTTCGTCCTAGTTTTTGGTTGGTTTTCTCTAATGTCTGTATTTAAAATATGACATCAACTATTTCTAACTTAGCCAGTGTGGTCAAACATCTCAAAATCACTCTTATCAGAGAAGACTATAAGATGATGATTACACTCACAATAACAAATATTTCTTAAATAGACATAGTTAACCACCTAGCTTGACCCGGTTTGCTATCTACTTTAAAGTTATAAACCAAAATAAAGCTACTTTCAGTTCTAAATCATTGGTTACATTCGTTTTACACAACCATCTAACATTAGGTGCTTGTGTAAAACGAATATGTATATACTGTGTATGGCGTAAGTTTTAAATTTAGTCTTAGTTTTGTTTATTTTATTTTTTAGGCATATTAGCAATATTCATGTTAACTTACATTAATATATTTCACCTATGTACTTATTATTTGTAGATATAAAGCTGTAAATCTTCCAAACGAAATAAAATAAAAACTTGAGTAAAAAGATTAAAAAGATAGATCAACTTGGTCACTTGAAAACAAAGTTTTATTTCATCCTGGAAAAAAGAAAATTAATTAGTTTTCGCGCCAAATGTTTTGAGGATTTTCTTTGTTGCTTCGAGTCGCGCGCGAGTAGCAAGGCGTGGGCGCTGCTGTATGATCGGCAGCTTCACTCGCGGCGTCAGGAGAAAGTATTTCCCTCCCATTCTTTTTATGGAAAGACAAGTAGGATGGAAATGTTCTCCCGCGCAATATGATCCAATGGTGGGGATTGGCGCCGGTAGGGCGCGACACGGCATTCGATGAAACTAGACTTCATTTCACTTCCATTTCATAGAGTTTTGTATTATACTACGACTTAATGTGAGTGCACGCGCGCGTTTGAAAATAGTTTTAATTGTTAGGTGAGTAATTATCATCTATTTATTGTGTTTGTCTCGTGTGGTGAATGGGCTTTAATTTAATAACAACATTACAACTTCTAAATAAGTATTATGCATACAAGCTGTTTATTGTATAAAAAGTACTTCGCGCCATTTGCAAAAAATGAATATCTAGGGCAAGAAGCTTAAGAACTCTCTACTTTTAAGTTAAATCTTGCTGATTTCACTTACATCTCTGCATCTAAGTCATTATGAAAATGTTTAATCTAATATTGATTAATAACAATGATCATTACAGATTTTTTTAACATAGAAATCAGAAAATGAGAGATGTTTTATTTAGTGAAATAAGAATGAGATTAAATTATTTATTTTGATTTATCGACCCAATATGAAGAGTGAAGATTTATAAACTTATATATTCGTTTAGGTATTATAGGGGAATTTACTGTATTTTGTAGCTTACATTTATGTCTTGTATGAGTTTGTTGATCTTACCATGTTATCAATATTGTCTCCGTCTAATAGGATCTTCTTTGAACAAGTATAAATTTTAATGAAAAGCATCATTCATTTGTTTATGTAGTGTAATATTGGACAATTGTTGTACTATTTAAGAATTACATGATTACCTATTAAGTAACCTATCATCCTATACTTGCAGCTAGTATCTCAAATAAAGATAATCAAGGCTCTAAAAAATATCCTTAGCCACGTTAGGGCAAATTAAAAGTTAATACGGGATGTATGAAAAGGATTCGTTGGTTTGGTCTTGATGCTGTTTTGGCAAAATCGCCTCAGGTTATCTTTTTGCGACATGATAGTCCAGTGGATAGAACACCCGCCCGGAAAACAGAAGGGCGTGAGTTCCAATCCTGGGACGGGCCTACACCAGTTTGTCTTTTCTAAAGTCATATGTGTGGTTAATTTATCATGGTTGCTAACGGTGAGGGAAAACATCGTGAGGAAACCCACATGGCTGAGTTGTACTTAGTCATGTGACAGTGTATTCGTACAAAACGGCGATAGGCCTGCCCCCTATCACGTCTTAGCAAAACGTGGGTACCTTCTCTGGAAACTAGATGGCGCTTGCCATGTGAGTTCAGGAGTATTGGTACCTCTGCCAACCCCTTCGGGGATAAACGGCGTGAACGTTTATGTTATGTTATGTTATGTTATCTTTTTAGTTCGTTTAATATCTGTGGGGAGAGTTGGGTTAGTGTTCTAAATATTGTTTAATATTTCATGGCCGTGGTTTTACTAAACCAGCTTATCGTGCGGAAATTTACGTTGGCCACTATTGAACTATCACAATTTTTTGAAGTATATTAGTTATCAGCAGTAGATATAAACAGTTGGGCTTGTTTACGAAGATGTTCAAAACTACTTTAACGTTTTAAATAAAACTTATTAGTTTTCGATGTTAAAAAGATTGTAAATTAAAGGAAAGGATGGTGGATTATGGTGATGGGCCTCTGCCACATCGCCCAACAATCACTTTCGCTCGATTTCTGAACTGAGTATTCCAGCTGAGAACAACTTAAGTATCGTTCTGTCTTGAAATCTTAACAACCGAATGAGACAAAACGATACCTAAGTCGTTCTCAGCTTGAATACTCAATTCAGAAATCGGGCGTTAGTCCCAATAGTTTTACTCTTATTTATATCATACCAACTTAATGTCTGAGATGCAATATATTACGTTTTGGTAAAAAACATATGCTAGCGTACACATAATACAGTAGCGTTTCCAGTATATACTAGGAAGAGCATTTGTAATACAACAAAGCGACTAAAAAGTGAAAAATATACGCGGTTCACATATCCGTGAGTTTGACACACTTCTCATAATGTTTGCACTCGAGCAATCGAGAATAGACGTAGAATATGGAATCTTGGAGGCAGATAAAGATGTGGATTTATAATGATCGGTGTTATTCATTAAATGAAACTCCTGACTAGTAGCGGTAACATGAAATGCGGCCAATTGGATAATGAAATATTTGTTTACTTGGTGATATTTTTTATTGATTGTACTCTTGATGATTTCAGTATAATTATGGAAAAATAATAAAAAAAACAAATTTGATAAAACTAAATTTAAACAATGACTTGGGAATATATAAAAGCGTATTTATATATATGCATTAATGCATGAATGATTTATCAAGTCATTAAGAAAAAACATAGCGAACATAGTTACGATACTAAAAAAATGTTAGGTAAGAGGAAAACTTTATATTATTTAAAAATATATTATTAATGTGTGTCATCTATTTAATTTTTAATTATACACCGATTCAATTGCTCAAAGTACTAGGCGTGGTAAGTTAGGAAAGTGTCACTAATCTATCAACACTATTTAAAATGAGTATTAAATTATGGATGTGTTGTATCAGCTCAGAAAAGCATTAACCCATTTATTTTCACCGAAGTCATAAGTGATGACATAGGGTTGTTGGCTTTTTTAAGTTATGATTAGGTGATGAGCTATAAGAACATCACCAGTCATCCTTCATATTACAACCCTTTTGCCTTTCAAATTCCAATAATGGCTGAGGGATGTCTAATTCTAAAGTTCTGGCTATCCCTTTTTTTGGATTATAGCCGAGTGTATTGAAATTCGCAAGTTTTCTCAGAAAAATAATACAGCAGAAATTAGGGCATCCTATTGCGCATGAGCAATGCGACCGTATGTAATAGCCAATAGCGGCGCGGAATCTCAGGCGCACAAAGTAAAACGAATGCGTGCGCGCGTTGATGTCGTTTATTTGCAGTTACAAGTGAACATCTGACTTGAAGAGGCGAGTCATTGCCTCTGCGCTTGCGCTGCCGGTTTATCGTCCGTAACATTAATTCGCTTACTGTATTCTATAACCAAATTATTCGCGAAATTATTAATCAAACATAGCATTATTATTTTTGTGCACCGTTAAGAAAAGTTGGCTTGAAAAAAGGTATGTTAAACCTTTAATTTCTATGTTTGCGGATGTAAACCGCATAGAGTTCTTCTTGACAGTTACTCTCGTCATCTTTTGAGTAATGCACCTTGGATTGGATGGAACTTTAGTATGCAAAAAGCTAGATGAGCTCAGCAACATTAAAAGCAATGTTTAGTTTTCCAATGGGTATTAAGTAGGTGGAAGAAACAACGTTTTACTATAATTATATGAATTTTCGAATTTTATGAATATCAGATTTAATGTGTATGAGACAAAGTTTTTATTGTATACTAGCTTTTTGCCCGCGACTTCGTCCGCGTGGACTACATTTTTTGCATCCGGTTTACATCCAAAATACTGAAACACTATCTCATATTCTGCCTTTGATATTTATATTCCCGCGGGCGTTAAAATGTTTTGTAAAGGACATAAAGGACATTGAGGCTTTTATGAGATCGTTGGGCAATGCAGTTGGTGACTCGTCACTAACAACCTTTATTTAACTACCTTTTCCCCAAATTATTTCCAAAAGTGGATGAATAATTACTATCTCTGAAGCTATGGCTACCCTTTTATGGAATTTACGGCCGTTAGTTTATACTTAGTTAGTATATACTCATGAATGATTGATAGAAGAATTTCATAAATTCAATTGCACCAAGTTTTATGCTTCTAGATACAAAAATCTCTATATTAACTTTCATTTGCTATATCAACAACGTAGGGGTTGAGCTCTAAAAAATCCTTTTTAATTGTTCATAAGAATCATGAAAGTAAACCATTATGTACCATGTTTCTATGTTCAGAAATGAGAATATCTTTAGTAAGTACCCTGCCCCCTACACTGACCGTTGGTGATAGTGGGAGAGTTAGTGGTGGATCTCTATCCAAAGTAATCGCTGAAGTGAAGACATAATGCATTCTATTATTATATATATTGTCATTTAAATGTACATTTATTATGATGAAAATGGATGAAACCACTTAATCTTTCCAAAATGACCATTAACGAAGAGAGCCTTATGTGATGAAAAAAAAATCGCTGCAATATGTTGAGCCTTATATGAGTTAAGGCTTTTTGATGCTCCTGTGGGAACCCTTGCGAATACCTCATTTTCGAGGATTCATCATCGTATTATTTAGCTTCTAAATTTACATGTTTATATTCGTTTGCAATATATTACCTTGTTTTAAACGACACGCAGCGCCATCTCCAATCCCTCCAGCAAGCAAACAATATTTTTAATTTCCCTCGGGAACATCATTTTTTTCGGGATAAAAAGTACCCTATTATTTAATCTAGGCTTCTTACTATACGTCTGCAAGTTTTTAAAACAATCGGTTCAGAAGTTAAGGCGTGAAAGCGGAACAAATAAACAAACAAACAAACTCACTTTCCGATTTATAATATTAGTATGGATTGACTGCGATTAATTTTAATCAAACAAAAGGAATACATACTAGTGTATGTATTCCTTATTATTATCGCCGATTATCGATTTATCGCCGTGCACATGTGCATACATGCATGTATGTATGACTTACTGATACTGACAACTGACTAGTTTACAAGAAGAGGTTATACTTGTAATAGTTTAAAAAATAAATAAGCTGTTGTCAGTCAACTATTTCAGAATAATAGCAATTCCTGTCCCAGCTACGCTCGCGCAACCTACGCTCGAAAACTTTATAGACTGTACTGAGAACAGTACACTAATTTTTGTCTGCTAAACATTTACTGAAGCTACAGTATTAAACTAATAAATACTATGTCATTAGAGTTACCGCACAATTGTACAACTTACTAATGGCACGAAATGTTTAAAAAATGCAGTGAAAGCCTCTGGGCCTATAAAAATATGCGATTAAACATTAAGCTAAGTTATCTTTATGCTAATTGTGGTTATACTTGTTAAAAATGGGCGAAAAATATATATGCATTTATACATACTGGTGTATGTATTCCTTATTAAATTATTCAAACATTTGTTATAGTGCTATTGGATATATAATAAAGGAGGAATAATACTAACCTAACATGTACAGGAGTAATGTGAAAAGTAGCTAAGCATGCAAAATAGCTGAAAATCTTCTTGGATTTAGATAAGTAGTTAAATAGCAACATAGAACCTAATAATAAATCATACATCTAATATAATATTGTCTATGAGTGCTGTATTACATTTCCATTAAAATACTCCCATATCTGTAAATATGACGCTCTGAATTTCTTATCTTGAATTTATTAAAACTTATGGAATGTGAAATTTATAATAGCATACAACAATATCTAAGCAATCTTAGATATTGTTGATCTAAGTTTGTAATATTGTATTAATTTATCCTTATGTGCTTAGTAAGATACGAAAAACGTTACAAATTCAAAAACTGGACCAAACGATGATAAGATTTCTATTATTCAATTAACATGCCTTATTTAAAAAAAATTCTCAACCATACTTCCGAAAGAGTGGCTTAAGAATTGTCTTATACGAATAGCACTTTTTTTTCCTTGCAAGTTGCTGCTTAAATGGAATAATGAGAAATTTGACATGGCCAAATTAAGGTGATTTTTAAAAGAGTACAATTTTAAAATGTGGGTTTCAAAACTAACGTAGGATGAGAATTAACATAGGTAAGTTCTGCAGTTGCTTTGCGATTGGATTCGGGCGTATGAATAAGTATTAGTTTATAATGTAATGTTTGTAAAGCACATATATGATCCCTTGAGTGAAAATAAATCAGCTGACATACCACCTCTCCTCCTCGGTATGTCACCAAATTGTTCCACCACCAACATCATAATCCGCGTCAGTATATCTCGCGAAGTTTTACATTGTTTTACGTAAAAAGTAATTGTTTTCCTTATTATATAATTGTTATTTATGAATTGTTGCCGTGTAGTGTCGGCTTGGAATAACACTACCCCATTTCTACCCGTGGGTGATCGTAAGAGGCGACTAAGGGTATGGGGGCTTTTTAAGTGATTTTTGGGCGATGTGGTTGGAGACCCGTCACTAAAAGCATTTAGTATTACCATCTTTTCCCCAACAAACTTCCAAAAGTGGCTGAATAATTTCTCATTCCAAAGCTCTGGCTACCCCGTTAAGGGATTTATAGCCGTGAGTATATGTTTGTATGTATTTATGATAACATGTTTTTTTCTCTATTTACCTAACTGATTCTTAAGGGGCAACGAAAAAAGTTTTCCCGTTTGGAGCTTGAAAGTCTTGACACAATCCGAGAAATGTTTCTATCTCGTTAATATCAATTATATATTGCATAGATAGTGAAATAACTATTTAATTAAAATTGGAATAGTTTCTCCTAAATTACATGCATTATGGCATATTCATATTGTATTACCTCTATGTACTCTTTTACTATCACCTCAATGAATAAACACTATTGGACACAGGACACAGTCTCTTGAAATGCATACGATCTATTCATGATTTGCCTTAATAATATATTATGTGTAGGTCAGCGGCATGTCGGATTACATGCTCATAAAAACGCAGTGTCTGGCCACCCGGACGCTGTGGCAAGACCCAGAGTTGCCGGCGACGCAGTACTCCGTTTTCTACCATGATCTACCGAAAGTCGAATTCACGTGGAAACGAGCCAAGGTATAGTACCATGATCAATACTGATTCTAGTTTCTTTTTTAAAATTAATGATGTAGTTAATTGGATTTTTATCATATCACACCTCGCTCCGCTCGGTTAATTCTGTAAATCACGAGTTAACTCTTCTCTTAAGTTTGTTTTTGTGTACTATTACTATTGTTGGTTGGCAGTATAAAAGTTTGCGCGGAGTATACTAAAGATAATATATAATTATTAGATAGTAATTCTTTATCCACTTTTGGAAGTTGAATGAGGAAAAGGTAGTCAAATGGGTCTCCAACTGCATCGCGAAATAATCACTTAAAAAGCCTTAATGTTATTTATATCTATAAATAATACTGTTGCAAATTAAAATATATATATATATATATATATAAAGTATATAAATAAATATATATATCATTATATTAATATATAACCCACATGGCTGAGTTGTACTTAGTCATGTGACAGTGTATTCGTACAAAAACGGCGATAGGCCTGCCCCCTATCACGTGAGTACACTGTCCATGCAAAACGTGGGTACTCTGAACACCAGGTGACAAAGTCACGTGATGTTCAGAGGTATTAGTACCTCTGCCAACCCCTTCGGGGATATTCGGCGTGAACGTTTATGTTATGTTATTATAATATAAGTTTTAATTTATTGTATCATATGTATTTATATGTTTGTTAATAGTTTACTATTTTATAACTAGATTTAACTATGACTGGATTGTTGTATTGTTTGAGTAGATTAACGCATAGTTATCAGTTTCACCATGTTGTTGTACATCTATCTCACATGACTCTAATTTATTGACTTCTCCATTCAAAGGTTGTCTGGAAGAGATCGCTTTTAGTGATAAGACCGCCAATTTTACTTTTGTCAATTCATTCTGTGTATTTGTAAATGTTTCTCCATATTTGATGTGCAATAAAGAGTTTTCTATTCTATTCTATATCTATTACAACGCCCGCGGGAATATAAATATAAAAAAACAGAAGTTGAGATAGAGTTTTAGTATTCTGGATGTAAACCGGATGCAAAAAACGTAGTCCACGCGGACGTAGTTGCGGGCAAAAAGTTAGTTTTAAAATAAATTTCCAAGCTTTTAAAAAAAGCATTATACTAAACGTATCGAAAATTTCAATTGGAATCGCATGGGGGTCGTTGCTATTTTATGTTAAGAACATTAAAAGCTGTATTTGAAACTAAAATACAAAAGATGGCAATTGTCACTTAAATAAAACATCAGTCTAATGACTTCAGAGAGATATCTTGAATAATTTAAATTAAGACATGTGTGTAGGTAGACACACCCTAGACATACCCCACCCGCTGCATTTTCTGGATCTTGCTTGACATAGTACTTTGCGCTTTCATATCATTACAAAATTAGAGAATTTCGTATATCTTTTAGTTCGGGCCTTCCTATACTGTTTTATACAAACGTGCTACTTAGTAATGGTTGCCTGGCATACACTCATTGTTCGTTTCTTTCAGAATAAAATTGCTCGGTTTCCAAACATTGACCCTATAATCAGTCACGTTGAATTTGACGTTGGTCAACTTAACACGGCTTCCATCTTTTCACAAAGTTATAAACTACGTTGAAATCATTTGAAAAGATTGGTATTACAATGGACTTGCGCACTCGTTATTTTTCTTTGTATGTTCAAGTTTAGTTTGTAGTGTTTCATTTTTCTTATAATTACCCTTTTTATATCGTTGTTTGCGATTGCTGTTGTGTTTTTATGATATTAAGATTTACTTTAATATTTTAGACCTGGCGACAGTTATGATTTAATTAAATTGTAAATATTTAGTGGAGATGAATGACTGAATGAATTGACTTTGATGGTAAATGTTGATAATAAAATATACAACCGTGATAGATCAATGGGTGATAGCTCACGCCTTCCATGCAGCCAGGCGTGGGTTGAAAACTCGGGGCGGGCGTACATCAAATCGGTTTTTATAAAGTACTACATACATACATACATATACTCACGACTATAAATTCTTAGCAGGCGTAGCCAGAGCTAAGGAATTAGAATTTCCTCAGCCACTTTTGGAAGTTGCGTGGGGAAAAGATGGTAAAATAAAGGTTGTTGGTGATGGGTCTCCAACCGCATCGCCCAAAAATCCCTTTAAAAGCCCCAATACCGTTAGTCGCCTCTTACCCAGCAAAATAGTTCTATGTGTAGATAATTTATTATATTTGTTAGCTTTTAGCGAATCGTAAGGAAACTCACATGGCTAAGTTGTATTTGGTCATGAGGCAGTTTATTTGTACAAAACGGCGATAGTCCAAGCAAAACGTGGGTGCTCAACACCAGGTTTCAAAATCATGCGATGTTCAGAAGTATTAGTACTTCTGCCAACGCCTTCGGGAATATACGGCGTGAACCTTTGAGTTGAATTGAATTTGATACAATCCCCATTCAAAATCGGCTACTTAATACATTAATAGTCGCATAATATTTAAATTAGGCTAAAATAACTTTAAAAACCTCCATCATTCACTAGACATATGAAAACAAAAGCCTCAAACGAGAAAGCATTGAAAGCTTGCAAATCTCTGTGAAAATTAATTCTATGCGGTAGGATTAAACCTGTTTGCTTTAATTAAGTATAGGCGCAGCCGGAATTTTAGTCTGTTCTGCTAAGGAGTTCAAGTGTGCCAACAAGATCGCCGTCCACTTTCCCTACCACGACTGATACAAGAAATTTCAACGAATCTAAAAGTAACATTTTACCTGCCGTGATAGTATCATCTCTCTTTTGCGTATGACATTGGACCACGTCTGTGTCAGAAATAATGGATACTGTACCGGCTAAAAAATAAACTTCCCCTCTTGAATATTTAGTATTCGTAACAAGTATTAGAATTAACTATTTCTATTCAAAAATATGTAAACGTTAAACATTACAAGAATAAAGTCGTAGGAGTAAATGGCACAAGCTGTTACAGAAGGCTTTATTAGTATCGCAATACAAGACCATTTGAAATACAGTTTGATATAATCGCCTTTATGTCAAGGCTATTACGGTCTCTTTAAAAAGTATTGATAAACTAAAGAGAGATAGTAACTCTGAGTTTGAGTCATGTCGCTTGAGCTGTTGGCGAGTAATGACCTCGTTGTTGTGGAAACCAGTGATCTACTGCGATCTTAGATTTCGATTCTTTGTTCTTTAAGATATACATTAAGACGCCCTAAACTTGTCTAAAGGACTCAAAGATTCAGGAATGAAAAGAAAAACTTAATATAATTCACATACATACATATACTCACGGCTATTAATCGCTAGAAGGGGTAGCCAGAGCCAAGGAATTATAAATTCCTCAGCCACTTTTGGAAGTTGAGTGGGGAAAAGGCGGTAAAATAAAGGTTTTTGGTGATGGGTCACCAACCGAATCGCCCAAAAATCCAACAAAAAGCCCCAATACCCTTAGTCGCCTCTTACGACACCCGTGGGTAGAATGGGGTAGCGACATTTAAGCGGGCACTACACGGCAATCAAAACAGGCAACCAAACCCGACAAAAGTTAAATGGAATCATTTTATAAATTGATTGAGTATTAACGGACCAATCGTGTTACTCACATACAAAAAAAAACAATCAAATTAAGTACCTCCTTTTTTGAAGTCGGTCTACAATATGACAGTATTAACTAAAGGTCACACACTATTAGCCATTATATATACCAAAGTACATAGAACCACTGGATTTGAAATTAGGAAATCGAGCCCTGTGGACAACAAAATCCTAAAAAATGTAAGAGAGTTGTAAGAATTCATAGTTACAAATGAAGTTTTTAAAATAACTTGGGTAGTAGCACAGCGTAAGTCAGTTTTAAGTACACGCAGTTATTTATCTGCCGTAACTTAACGGGACCGAAACAGCAATTGTAATTAACCGATCAATTTGGCTGATTTCTCAATTGAGTGATTGCTGTTTCTTATGCTTCAATACATTTATGGACATAGTTTTATATTATTACTAGCTGACCCCACAGACTTCGTACTGTCAAAAGTGTAGACTTTCACGTCGTCAAACTGAAATATTTAACTGACCTGTTGAGGGTCTCTGTCATGCGATGAGAAAAAAGGTGTTTTTCATAGTGTCCTCACAATTTTTTCACTTTATAAATTTTAAGTTTATAAGTATAGTAGTTTCGGCTGAGCATTGATTCTTAGTCTGTTTAACAATTTTTTAAGAAAATTTATTGATCTCTTAATTTTTCTGGGATAAAAAGTGTCCTATTGTATTAATTGGGATCATTATCTGGCTTCCTGTAAATTTTATTTAGCTACAAACACACAAACATCTAAACTTGGAGGAGGATGAAGGATGAGGCTTAAACATAAGCTTCTCGCGCAGGTGACCTCGCTCGCCGGCCAGCGCAGCATCTTGTCTTGCGCTTCATGCACGCGTGTAAATTTTGTTACGGAGTAATTTTTATCTTCTAAGATGTTTATTTAAATTAAGTGATGTCAAGGACAATTTTGTTCTCAATTAAATACTCTCAATCAACAACATATTTATTTGGATAAAGATTAATATTATGTTCATAAAACATTATGGCAATTATGCATTAAATTCGACCAATTTATTTACCATAAAAATGGTTATAGTAAGTGAAACTTAAAAGTTAGACATATACTCTCGCGGGCATTTTTTTAGATCATTTAAAGAGAAATAATTCTTTAATACATTTTTTTTGGGTAACTTAAACCGTTTACGCAGCGCACACAACGGAAGCCTTAGTATGAATAATTATCCCCGTTTTTGCAACATTATTCGCTGATAGTTTGCTCCTGTTGGTCGCAGCGTGATGATATATAGCCTAAAACCTTCCTCAATAAATGGACTATCCAACACAAAAATAATTTTTCAATTTGATTGGGTAGTTCCTGAGATCCTAGCGTTCAAACAAACAAACTCTTCAGCTTTATAATATTAGTATAGATTATATTCGGGCTATACTAGGTCGCATTGTAGCTTCAGTTAAAGAATAGAATTATAAGTCAGCTGGAAAACTTCTGGAAGGCATGTTTCGCTAGTGCTCAAAAAGTTAGGCGTCCAAAGTATGAAGAATAAAAGAGCATGTATGAAAAAGATGATGGATTTAAACGAAATTAGAGAGCTAGTCTTTGCCTACCTCAATGGGAACTAATGGCATGAATATAAGTATGTATAAAAATATTGTAGAATGTATAAGAAGCGTGAGAGGTGTTGATGGATCATACAAAATCAAAATGAATAGTCTTCATACCCCGACAGAAACTTTGTTTGAGTTTATGCATAAAATATGGAACACGACGGTGACTTCGAGCCACGTTGCTCGCTAATTAAAAATAGTTAGTCCTTTAACTTTAGACATCTCTCTACCTACTGAATAATAAATGGGATCTTTCGGAATTGCATTTTGCTAGATTGATGACTGTAGATGATGGCTCTAGAGGTTAGCCAGGATCGTACTAAGTGGCGATCGATAGTCTCTACCCACCCCAATGGGAACTAATGGCGTGATTCAATGTTGCTCAGTATAAACAAAATAATATATTCAGAGCCTTTTTATTCAAATATTTTTTTTACTGACGTATTTTAATACCTACATATAATCACGGCTATAAATCCCTAGAAGGGGTAGGCAGAGCTAAGGAATTCGAAATTCCTCAGCTACTTTTGGAAATGTGAGTGGGGAAAAGATGGTGAGATTAAGGTTGTTGGTGATGGGTCTCCAACCGCATCGCCCAAAAATCCCTCCAAAGCCCCAATACCGTCAGTCGCCTATTACGTACACCCACCGGAAGAAATGGGGTAGTGCTATTCTAAGCCGACACTACACAGCAAACGTATTTTAATGTATGAATATATGTAAATACTAGTTGACCCGCGCAACTTTGTATGCGTTACAGAAGACCCACTTATAAATTAAATTGTCTGTAAGTTAAACAAATACCATGCATATATGTAATAATTGATAATTGATGATATCTATAATCTTGCCGGGATAAAAAGTATGTGTAGTTCAGACATAATTGCGTAACAAATATCCAAAAATAATCCTACTATTTTACCTATTTAAGGAATATTTTCCCTGCCTTTCTACATTAATTATTTTAAATTGGAATTGAAAACATACATACCATTTTTAAACTAGTCTAGAATTGAGAAAAAATATATATTCAAACTTCAAATAATTTTTTACCACTTATGGGTAATCAAATTGATACTCCTTGTTAATTGCTTTTTTATATGATAAAAGGATCCCCTCCACCACACTCAAAATTTCTATGTATTGAGAAAAAACAAAATTTCATACCGACTTTACCTCTTTATTTTAAACATACATATACTCACGGCTATAATTCCCTAGAAGGGGTAGCCAGAGCTAAGGAATTATAAAATCCTCAGCCACTTTTGGAAGTTGAGTGGGGAAAAGATCGTAAAATAAAGGTTTTTGGTGATGGGTCTCCAACCGCATCGCCCAAAAATCAAATAAAAAGGCCCAATACGACACCCGTGGGTAGAAAGGGGTAGCGACATTCTAAGCCGGCACTACACGGCAACTTATTTTAAAATGTAATCAAAAACTTAAATGGGGTTGTATATATAAAATTACACAATAAAAGACCAAATTTTAAGTTTCTTGGTGCTATAGTTTCCGCTGTACGTTGATTCTTAAGTTCAGTTCAGTTAGTCAGATAGTAAAGTTTCAAACGGAATCCCTACTCGATTCACTAAAGTTAGTTATAGGATTCGTTGATTAATCATCAACTAGTCATAATTTGCGGTTTACTGAAAGATCTTATTAGTGTACGGAATCTTAAAGCAAACACAAGTATCGAAACATTAAGTAGTTGAAAAGAACATGGCCATGGGCTTGTTGCACCCAACACTGCGGAAATTTGCCGACATTTGCACGGTCATGTAAAGAAACTCTGCCAGGGCAAACAGGGTGAAAGCCTCCGCAAACAGGACGCCCGCCCCTACAATAGAGACTTCGGAAAAATATATATATTACAAATACCAACTAGTAAACAAAGTAAGCATCTTTCCTTTGATATACTTTTTGGCTTTACCTACAGCAATTCTTCTCGATCTACTCGACTTCACAATAATTTATTTATTGAAAAACTCGGATGAAACATTTTTTTTACTTTATTTGGAAAATAATTTGGGGCGAGGGGGCTCCACACCTTGGTTGCCCCGAGGCCTCTGGACCTCTAAATCCGGCCCTGAACTCTGCACCTGTATATCATCAAAATGAAAAATGTTATTTATAAGATTTAACTTTGAATATTTATGTATATCATGAACACATATTTTACAATCTTCGATAAGTCATAAATAATCATGATGCAGCATCTTAACCAGCGCACCAAACCGGGGCGGGGCGGCGTGCAACCAACCCATTCGTTTTCAATGAGGCTTTCATAAACTATCGATCGCCAATTTGTACCATCCTGGCAAATCTCCAGAGCTTAATAATAATTGATTACTCTTTCCATAGATTTCTATTAAGCCCTTAAAACAATAAAAAAACAAAATAAATTATAAAGCTTACAAAGGAAAATAGAAAGATATTGAAATGATAAGAATGAGTTATTCCAATTGATGTCTGTCTCCCGTTTACTCGAAATAAACGAGTTGCATTCGCAATTTTAACGAGCTTTGACTAACTTTTCAAACTAAATTAAAATACCTGAGTGAACTTGAAACACAAAGGTTTGAGATCGTTCAGCTGAAATCAAATAACGAACTTCTGAAAACTGCTATGCAAGAAAGAAAGACCAACTTTATTCAGTGCACGTTCAATACACTACCAATTAAATTTATTCAAACGAAAATTTTGCAAAATAATATAACAATAGCAAAATATAACTAACACACAATTTTATCATACAATGAAAACGCTACTTACACATGTATAGGTGTAGACATATTCTATACAACTGAAAGAAATAAAACAACAAATATTGCAATACGGGACGTTTTCACAGGAACTAATATTGGATCGGAATGTTTGAGTCTAGATTATTTGATGAGTCCCGACTGTTAGTCGTTCACTATCTTTAATTATGCGCTTGCTATCCCTCCAGGCATATTGGATTTCACTCTCCGAGCGCTTTGCAATTAAGGAGTCTAGAAGCCACGTCTGTTAATTAAATTTCAAAATTTTTTTGCTGCTTAATTCTAACACACTATTTTAATTTAATAATATATAATAATAACTAATAATAAATAACATTTGCGTTTTTGTGGTAACAGACAGAGAACACCATCAATTTGTATAACTGTACATGTATTCTCCTCTTTTCCTAACCGACTCAGCCTATTCAATGCCTTTTTGAAAGTATTGTCACCTTCGCAAACCCGTCCTAGAATTTTCCACAGGTGGGGTGGTGGGCAAAGCAAACGCTAGCCGGATCAGCCAGTTTCCTTTGAATAGCCTGTAATCCTATGAACTATTATCTACGACATTTATTTCTTTTATAAAAGCGTGATCGTGTGAGAAATGACGTGATTCGTGAGAGGTGCGGCGTGAAAGATGAAATTGTAAAAAAGATAGAAAAAGGAATGTTGAGATGGTTTATGCACATACGGAGAATGAATGACAATTGGTGAAAGAAATCTACAGAGCCAATGTGGAAGGTAATGTAAGTAGAGGACGACCACGGAGGACACACCTGGACCAAATAGAGTGTGTGCTCAAAAAGGCCGGCGTCCGAAGTATGAAGAATAAATGAGCATGTATGAAAAGATTGATGGATGTAAGCGAAGCTAGAGAGGTTTTCCAGGATCGTACAAAGTGGCGATCAATAGTCTCTGCCTACCCCAATGGGAAATAATGGCGTGAGTATATGTATGTATGTATAAAAGCGTATCTGTGTGTAGCGTTTTACAAAGAATAACACATAATACTGATTAAATATTTGCTTGCAAACTATGTGCCATTCAATCTATTAATTCAGAAAAATTACCTAAGCTTTTCAGGATTTATTAACATAATGCAAAGCAAAATTATGTTGAAATCATCAACTTTTTGAAAACTGTAATGTAATTAAATTCTCACATTTGCCTCATATGCAGGCATTTGCATATTGGAAAATATGGTAATAACCAGGGCTGCGGACGCCCCCCGACAGCTTTTGTGTGCAGTACCTTTGAAGCGCTTTGTGTTGTCGTGCTTCAAAGTTTTTGCTCATTTTCAAATTTGTATTGACGTATATTTTCCTTTTTTATTGAGTTCGGCAGCATCCCGCTCGGGTCTGGTATTTTTTAACACTTTTGTTTACGAATATTTTTCCCGTTTGTGCAAGAATTTTATTGATGCTTCTAGCTTCTATAACGCCCATACGTCATGTTTCTAACGCAAACATTATAGTGTCTGTGTTAAGCGCAGCAGTAAAAAACTAAGCTGCTTCAAAAGGAGGATCGAGTTACTTTAGTTCAGCAAAGAGTACAAAAAATAAATATATATCACACTGTTGGTCTTAATTTTAGTCCAAATTTTATAATCCGGTTATGAAGTGCAGTTTTGATCTCGATGTCTCATCATCAAAACACGATATTTATCTGTCTACGGACGAAATAAAACTACTAATTTAACAATATTTTTTTATTTCTAGGTACTTTATCCAAGACCATCATTTGTTCAAGATAAATGTAAGCAGTTCGACGTAGTTCCAGGGCTCATGGGTGAGATATTTTATCATGTTCTAGTTAACAATGCGTGCCTTTATTCTGCTAAGTTTTTAAGATCTTTGAAACTAAAAAACAAAAACTTCTAATTAAAAACTAAACAGAAAAAAAACAAATATTGTTACATAAAACTATATTATTATTTTTTATTTAAAAAAGGACCGCCTTCAAAAATCCAACTGAAAAGTATAAAATAATTTTTATTTATTTTATTATGTACAACTCTATTCAACTTCTTCTTTTTGAAGTCGGTGCCAAACCAATTTTCATGACAAAGAAGAACGAATATTAGTGGCCCGCCCAAGTTGAGTGAGTTCTCCACCCCATCAGCGTATGTCATCCTTATAAACCTTCCTTTTTAATCAATTAATAAAAAAAATCGCATCAAAATTCATTTCGTAGTTTTACAGATTAAAGTATACATAAGGATGTCCCTATATCCCAGACATGGAGAGAGAAAGCGACTTTGTTTTATACTATGTAGTGATTTAGATTCTCGATCGTCTTTTTACAAAGTGTTAGAAGTTTTGGTTGTGCCAACTCGGTGCATGCATGTCTCTGTCGAATTGTTAATTCGTTAGTTTGAAATCTGATAATCTTACATAACCTAACCTAACGTTAGTTTACTATCTCGCTATCTATCTAAAATTATAATTTACTAGTATTTACAGTTTTACGGTGACATGTATATTATGATAATTTCTCTGCGGAGTGCGACGCATGCGCACCAGGCTAAGCACCGCTCACTGTCCCCCACCTCCTATAAAAGCGACGTCGTTGCGAGCGGATGAAATTTCTTGATTTTTGAGCGCGATTGTGTTACTGTTGTTGAGGCACTATCGATTGATTTATTATTCGTATGGTTTTCTCTATGTAGCAATTTTCATTTTGGATTTGTCTGTTTGGCACCGACTTCAAAAAGAAGAAGTTGAATAGAGTTGTACATAATAAAATAAATAAAAAATATTTTATACTTTTCAGTTGGATTTTTGAAGGCGGTTCTTTTTTAAATAAAAAATAATAATATAGTTTTATGTAACAATATTTGTTTTTTTTCTGTTTAGTTTTTAATTTGAAGTTTTTGTTTTTTTTTTATTTTATACTTTTTAGTGATAAGTTCTTAAATCACTCTTAAGTTTTTTTTAGTGAATTAGTGATAGTTTTTTAGAGATAAGTTTTACTGTCCGTTTATTTTATAGTTTTTTTAACAGGTAGTTATAATATTTGTTATTATGACTTTAGCTTACTTGTTACTATTTTGTTTACCTGCGCGGGCCTAGATAGAAAATCAAAGGATGCTTTAAGGAAAAGTCGCGTAAGGGAGAACGAAACACGCATCGAAAAAAAACAAAGACTTCAGCAGGGCAAGCACGAGCCGTATTTAAACTAGTTATCGCGTGGGATAAAGCAGCCATCTTTTACGCACTTACTTAGTATCGTATACTGCCATCTCATTCTAACCGTTATCGTTTCGATAACTCGTGCTTGCCCTTCAGAATGAGAGAGATTGTCAGCGTGCTGCTCTTGCTGCCGAAACAGATGAGCAAAGAGAAGTTCAACTATCACAAATGCGAAGAAACACTCTTATATATATTTAGCGTTGAGTCGTGTAAAATCCCTTGATGAGATGGCGTTAAGTGATATAGATTCAAAGAAATTACTTAACCATCCCCATGACGAAATAGCCTTGATTGAAATGACCAGAATGAGAAACATGATGATGCAATATATATTTTTTTCTTCAATATAATTAAGAGTAATTTATTCATGTTTTTACATACTTTTTTGTTTAATAATTTAGTAAATCTGTTTATTACTAATGATAAAACTTTATTAACATATATTGATAAATCTCTGTCTAGTATTGATAACTTTGCATACATACTTATATTTCAAACTAAGAAACCTCCTTTTTTTCGAGTCGGTTAAAGAACTTAAACCTTCTCCTGAATGTAATAACATAAACTGATAACTCTTTGTCTAATAATAACTAAGAACCTTCAAACTTACATACATACTTATAGGTGAAACTCAGAAACTCCTTTTTTGAGCCGGTTAGATCACTAAAACCTTGTCCTGAAAGTAACAAGTACTTTTCTGAAAATCGCATCCAAATAGCTTAAGCGAAACGCGAGATAATCGCCGACCAACATACATACATGCAGGTCAAACACAGAACCTCCTTTCTTTTAGAGTTGGTTAAATTACTTAACCCATCTTCTAAATGTAACGAATACTTTTCTGAAAACCGCATCCAAATAGCTTAAGCCAAACGTGAGATAATCGCGGACCAACAGACATACATACAGGTCAAACACAGAACCTCCTTTCTTTTTTTGGTCGGTTAAGGCACTAAAACCTTCTCCTAATTGTAACGAATACTTTTCTGAAAACCGCATCCAAATAGCGTAAGCCAAACGTGAGATAATCGCGGACCAACAGACATACATACAGGTCAAACACAGAACCTCCTTTCTTTTTTTGGTCGGTTAAGGCACTAAAACCTCCTCCTAAATGTAATGAATACTGTTCTGAAAACCGCATCCAAATAGCTTAAGCCAAACTCGAGATAATCGCGGACAATTATACATACATACATACATACAAACAATCGAACTGAGAACCTCCTTTTTTGAAGTCGGTTAAAAATAGAAAACCAAGACATGTTTGGCATGCGAATCTTATAAAGTCAATCAAATGCATACATACATATACTCACGCCGTTAATTCTCATTGGGGTAAGGAAGAGACAGAATGTATCCAGCAGAAAATATATTTTTAAACTAGTGGATCGGCGCAGCTTCGTACGGGTAGCGTAGTTTTAAAAACATCTGAGGTTTTTTCATTCACTGCTCAACCTTTGTGAAATTTAGCGCCACTTGTAGCACTCCTGAATAGTTTAGCTTTGTGATTGTGAAAGCGCTTTAAAGAACAGTAAAATAAACCCATGCAAACAAACAATCAGAGTTACAAACTTTGCATACATCATTCATATACTCACGACTATCTTTTGCCCGCGCAACCATTACAAAAAAATAATTCAGCATGATTCAGTACTCACATGCGACGACAGGACGCGATGGCTTATTTTATGCATAAGTTTGGTGTTTCTATAATTGAGACACAAGGATACTTAACATAAATGTATGTATGAGTAAATCATCCATATAGGAGATTCCTATTATCTTAATATCTAATAAATCTATCTTTGTATTTATAAATTTAAAATAAAATTCTAACAAAACATAAATGTGAAGAATCAGAATATCGTCAATGTATTGAATAACAACATTAACTGCTTTTTTTAGTTATTTTCTAGTTGAACATAAGTTGTCTGGTATGAAAGCGTAGGTGTAATTAAGTTATTTCGAAGTAGAGTATAAACTAGATTATGTTTGCACTCAAGTAATTCACTTTGGCAGGGCTAACCGGAGGATAATCTAATGAATGCTTGCGTTCGCTTTTACAATAACTTGGTTCACAATATAACTAGCATTAAGAATACGATACCTTCAAGGTAACCGTAACTAAAATTGACTCTTTTTACTTTATAAGTATGGATAAATTTATGCTGTGTAGTGTCGGCTTAGAATAGCACTATCCCATGATGACGTGATCTTTGGGCGATGTGGTTGGAGACCCATGACAAAGACGCTTTGTATTACAACCTTTTTTTTACCACTTAATTTCCAAAAGTGGCTGGGGAATTTCGTATTCTGAAGCTCTGGCTACCCCTTTTAGGGATTTATAGCATATGTTCATACATACATACGTATACCCAAGGCTATAAATCTCTAGATGGGATGGTCAGAGGAATTAGAGATTCCTCAGCCACTTTTGGAAAGTTAAGTGGGGAAAAGATGGTAAAATAAAGGTTATTGGTTATGGGTCTCCAACCTCATCACCCAAAAATCCCTTAGTAGTACGAGGGGCATGCCAATAGAAGTTAGATACTTTTTTCTCATTTAATTGATACTGGCAAGCTATACACCATCTTATAGGCTGGTTTTTTATTGACATATTTGAATATAGAACACACTTCTTTTTTTTATTTGAATGAGCATCATTTTTCCGGGAATCTGGCGGGAATTCACTTGCAACAATGGAGCTAGAAAAATCAAAGAAAAACTAAAGGGGAAGAGGTTTGAAAGCAAAGAAGATGCGCTGGTTGCCTATAATTTCGAGGTTTCTGAGGCGTCTAAAGAAGAGTGGTCACATGTATTTTCCAATTGGTTCAGACGTATGGAAAAGTGTATACGTGCTCAGGGTGAATACTTTGAAAAGATCGATACTTGTAATAAAGAATAAATTTTATAATTTTTGAGTATCTAGTTACTTTTGGCATGCCCCTCGTAGATACCGTTAATCGCCTCTTACGTACACCCACCGAAAGAAATGGGGCAGTGCTATTCGAAGCCGACACTACACAGCAATGTATATGCATATGCATGTACGTAAAATAATATTAATGTATGAAAAAATATTAGTTTCATATGATGACATACTATAACTACGTAGAATGTATCTTTATTCCGAAGTATACATTCATAATAAAGTTAAACTATAAATTTAGATGTGGTCTGTCAAAATCTAAGAAAACAATTTATTTGCCTCTTTCATCAATTGAAAAAAATACAGTTAAACACTGCAACCTAACTTTAAAAGGTCGAAAGAAAACCTATTTTATACATTGAGTTTACGAAATACAAAGTTCCATGGGCCTAAAGTATTTACAGTCTTATAGTATTTAAAAGTTACACAATTATCCCCACTGTGAACATTCCTATTTTCTAAATTATCAATTTTCAGAAAAAACAGTAGTAGTACTTTTTGAAAAATTTAGGCGAAAAATGGTGGTGAAACAGTTTCTTACGAGTTCCAAAAAAATATCGTCTATCGGTCGTTATCAAGAAAAGTGTGGTGTGAAAGATGATATTGTTGGTTGGATGGTTTGGGCACATAGAGAGGATGGATGATAGAAATTTGGTAAAAGGGATCTATAGAGCTGGATGGTAATGTTAGTAGAGAACGACCACGGAAAACACACTTGGACCAAATTGAGAGTGTGCTCAAAAAGGCAAGCGTCCGTAGTATGGAGAATAAAAGAGCATGTATGAAAAGATTGATGGATGTCAACGAAGCTAGAGAGGTTTTTCAGGATCGTACGAAGTGGCGATCGATAGACTCTGCCTACCCCAATGGGAACTAATGGCGTGAGTATATGTATGTATGTGAAATAACAGTATTTCCACACAAGGATTTCTTCATTATAGTTTAACGGTGTAAATAATATATCTTGTAATTAAGACAACCTGTGTTTGCTAAATATGAAATATACCCTTTTAATTATAGTCGGCTTTGCCTTGTGAGCTAGAACAGAATTTATGATATCATTATTCTTTCAATTATTTTGCTAAAAGTATCTTGTAACTACATGGAAAATTCCTACTGGAATCTATTTTCATTAATTGTAGTAATGCCATGCGCATGTTAGATTTTTAACGATTTTGTCCCACAGCCCACGCAAGAACAAAATCAGATAAAATCTAGGTCTATTTCTTGGAAAATTCTTGATCTCTATAAAAGTTCGCGTTATTTTTCTTTGTGATTTTCTTTGTGATTTGTTATATTGTATTTGTGTATGTTTCATCTTTTTTATTTAATTTTCTCAATTTGGCGATGATATATACTTGGAATGCTGTTGTATAGTGCCAAACTATTTGTTTCTCATAATTTTATAATTCCGTTTTGAATTTGATAAGTCCAAAATTTTGTAACGAAGGCTATCATAGGTACATCGGAAAATTACTTGCTATTTTGTCACCTGTTGAGAAAAGTACCAACGTTTTTCTTGAATTGTACTTACACGTATTCGGCAGACATTTCACAACTATGTACTTATACACTGAATAAAGTTCCGATCTGAGAATTTCAAATAAACGCGCTGTTATCATTTTTAAAAAATAATATTTTTACTTTGGGTATGGATGTTATAACGATAATTTTAAAGATAGAGTAGAAGGTGATGTCTGTAACCGGTAACCATCGTTCATCAATTTATAATAGGCTATCTCGTCAAAATTTACATGTAATTGTAGCTAATTTTACATATATGTTTACTCTACAGGCGATGAGTGGCTGGTATCGTGCTTAGGAGTGCTGTATCTTAGCAAAGGATTATTCCACCGCGTCGTACCAGCCAATCAGAGATTCAAGGAACCTTATGCTGGAATTTTCAGGTAATTCTTTAAAAAAATATAGTTGTAAGCCGGACGATTCAGTTCACAATGCTATGCAGTCTAAAGACGTTTTGTATTTTGACATGTATACCATAATTACGTTTATGTAAATGGTGAAGTCGGTAAAGGACATCCTCGAAGAACATATCAATTTAGGCAGATAACTTCTTTACAAGAACTAGTGTAAAAAAAAGAATGTATAAAATGTACGATAAGTGTTAATCAAGACCAAAACTACCTTACTTAATGGTGTGTGCATTTGTGATTAAACCTAAGCTCGTAATGCAGCTTGTATCGTGATTTAATCATTTTTAACCCATGATGATCTTTCTATAATCTTGCCATATATGTATATTATTGCATTATCTATTAGAAAAAGTACATTACGAGGAATAAGAATTGGCCAACGCACCCTTATGTGGGTTCCTTTACAAAACTACGCTAAAACTTGTTGAATTGTTGTGAATAAAAGAAAAATAATTATATTTGGACAGTATGTGCATTTAAGTGGAAAGTAACAAATAGGTCATTTGTACATTTTGAAGCTGACGGTTTCCCAATTAAGTACTCAAATAAAATGATTTTATTTATGCAGGGTTAACAACATGTGCACTATGCCATGAATTTAAAAACATAATTATAAGCTCATTCACTTACTTCCGCACATTTTTATTACAAGTATAATTGCATTAATAGACAGTTCACACTATAAAATACTATTTTAAATTATTAATAAACTTAACATTAGATTGCTCAACAGAAAAATAAACCTAAACCTAAGTCGGGATTTAGATTCATGATTTTCTATTCTGTTGGAGTCCATTAAATTATAACGCTATAATATACACCATAAAATTTTAGTCAAAATTTTTAACTAGTTGCTGTAATGCTATTAAGGTTTCTTAGAAGTAAGACCTTTTTCATATTATCTTCGCCATCACAAAAAAAACTATTTTATTCAACTTGTTCGTTTCGATATTATTAAATATACTGTTAATTTCAGATTCCGAGTATGGTGGTGTGGTCAGTGGATGGAGGTTTTGGTGGACGACCGGCTGCCGACGGTGGACGGGAAACTCAACTTTCTGCAGTGTAGTCACACCAAGCAGCTCTGGCCTGCTCTACTAGAGAAGGCTTATGCCAAGTATGTATGACGATAATACTATGCGAATTAACATTATGAATTAAGTTTAGGCTTAGTTTAGCATTTTATAGTATCGAGATATAATATCTACTTCAAGTTTTCTGTGTCTCGCTTGCAAGTCTAGCATCTTGATCTGGAAGAGAGAGCTTTAAGTGAAAACACGTACGGTCTATTGTATTTGCAAAAAAGAATTTACATTATATAATGAAAATAAACACGGAATAAAATCCAATTAAAAAGTAACCACAGTTACGGTATAATGAACTTCGTCATATTCGGAGAAGCGAAAATGGAAATGTATTTTAAATATTAAATCATTTTCGATGCACGTAAAATAAATCGCGTATTGTTCAAATAACCGAAATGCGGCGCGCCGGCTCACCGTCCCCATGGCAACAAACGAAGGGAATAATGAGCCGCCAGTCACAACTAGGTGCCCTAGGGCTGGCACTAGATATTTTTAATTTATGTTTTTGAAATCATATATTCTTGAATGCTAGGACCCGAACTGTACTTATTCTTTTAATAACAAAGATACACATGCTCACGGCTATAAATCTCTAAAAGAGGTAGCCAGAACTTCAGTCTTCGAAATACTTTAACTAATCTCGAAATTTGAGTGAGACAAGGTTTGTAAAATGGGTTCCCAACCACATCACCCAACAATACTTAAAACTCCCTAATACCCTAAGTCGCCTCTTAGGACACCCGCGGGAAGAAATGGGTTATATTCTAAGCTGACAAAGTTACAGTCTTATCGCGCATCTACACTCTAACATTAAAATATTGCTATTAGCTTGAAACACTACAGTAATAATCAATTTTACTAATCATTTAATATCTAACTAGGAATCATTGATGATGTTGTATTTCTCCGTATCTTTTATTTTAGAAATCATTAAATTGGTATTCGTATTTAGTAGCTAACTAAATAATTCAGATGATAAATAAAATCCCCTACTAAATGAAAGTACAGTATAAAATAAGTCACAAGATTAAATAGTTTTAATCCAACTATACAAACTGGTAGCCCTAAAATTAACGCATCTATCAACATAAGCATCTGTAGCAGAATCCATCTAGGGTGGTCCAGTATGCCTATGTCAAGCGAATATTACACAGAACCGTAACATTGATGATTTATCCCGATTCCTGTTACCACCTCCCTCTCCCAACATGGGGTTTCAATTTGCTTTACCAGAAACAGTAAATTTATCCTAACAAATATGCACAAAGGCTACCGCAGTTTTAATTTGTGGGTTGTTTCCGATCATGCTTCCAATATTAAACTGATCTTGATGACATGTTGTACGAGCTCGAATTGGATCTCGGTTAGGAAATATTACAGTGTTAATCAATGTATATGCGAGTGCTTTATCAAATGGCTTTACCACACTCAAACGAATGCAAACGTTGATAGCAGCATAGACAGACCGCAGAACTCTATTTATTCATCTGTGATTACGTCCTAAACAAAAGGGGGAAATTCACACTAAGTGACTTCAGTCTATGTGAGTTTACCCCCTCACCCCCTCCCTAGAAACTAACCCAGGTCACGTTTATAACAGAACCTACCTCTGACCTTTATAATACAAAGTCTGATTTAATAAGCTATTATATGCTATTAACTAAACTAATAATTTATCACTTTATATTGCGGATTCATAAATATTTTAAAAGTAGATAAAAAATATATATTTATTTCAGACTTCTTGGATCGTACGAGGCTTTAAAATATGGTAACATATTAGATGGTTTCGTCGAACTAACGGGGGGTATTGCAGAGTCAATTGAGATGTCGAAAGTTGACGATCATCTGTTATCTTCATTGCTGGAGACCTCGAGCATTGTAACCTGCTCACTACAAGTGCGGGGGGTAAGTAATAAGTATTGTATTATGAGTGCAACGAGTAATACCATGATAGCTTAACTCTGCACACAGATTAACTCTGAAAGGGTTAGTGAACATTACGTACGTGTATGTTTTAATCCTTCTATAGATTGTGGGGATGTATAATAGTGTTGTAATAATATTACTTTTTTCAACAAAATGGAACCGACTGCAAAGCCATTTGACGGTAACCTATTCATTCATAGAAAATTGGAACCACGTAGTTATTTTTATACTTTGTAATATTTTTATACCCACGCAACCCAACTCCATTAAAATTAAATGGGACCACCTTGGTAGCATACCCAACAGAACAGATCAACAACTTGAGAAATCAACTGACTATTGACATAATAATAATATATATTTAAATTCAGAGCCTTCTCTTTAGAAACGGTTGAAAACCTCAAGTCGTATGGTCACATCTTTATTTCAATAATGATAATGTACAATACTAGGATTTGTTAGTCATATGAGTCCGATTCCTTTGAGTTCTTTTAGCAAGTCTGAGTCATGAACTTAATTGGCGTATTAAAATTATTAAATACTGAGTGAATTTTATAAGGACATTCATATTTACTAACGTATTTGTTTGGAAGTAAAATAAAAAATTCGTTGCTAGTTAATCGCATTGTGTGACAAAAAACATGCTTTGTAAATATTTGACAGGTCTTGAAATTTCCGAAAATATTGACCAAAAGTACCGAACACGCAATTAATTTGCTGTCCAGGGCTCAATCTATTTATGGACACACTATAGTTCTCTTGCAAATGTGCAATCTAGTGTTCAGAATGGCGTCAGGTGGGGGCAAGTGCACGTACACGGTCGTACGCGTATGTGTGCGTGCCACCTTTTGAGTGACGCACATAGAGAACGTTGCCATGGTAACGGCCGCCGCGCCGCATCTCCCCGGGAGCTGCCGGACGGCAAGCCCGGCAACAATTATGGATTTACTTTGTACTCGTTACACTACAACTATGTATTTGAATTAACAAGTACCTATAGACACCGGTCACCCGTAGAAATAAGTATGTTTCTGTAGTTGAATTTCCCGGTATTAGAATCAGAACAACCCAATGTTTACGCGCTATGAGTTGAAATTAAGACTCAGCTGTGACGCAAACGTAGCATAATTCAACTGATTGTGAAAATTTTGATTTAATTGTTTTGTAAACAATTGAACCAAAATTTTTTCTAAAGTAGGTAAAAATAAGTAATTGTAAAATCAATATCGGCGTTAATTATAAAAAATGGGTGCGGGTATAGAAAAAATGGAAGTTATTTGGTTGCAAAAATCTAATCAAGAAAAGAAAATGCAGTACCTTTTCATTGAAATGTAAAAATGCATTCCCCTTTGTTTTATGCAGTATAGTGCGATGCGAAATAGAATCGACCTTTGACGAATTCTTTCATCTGGACAAACACAGCGGGCTATTGAAAAATCCTTTATAATAAAATTCAAAGGGATAACAATAGACGTGTCGACGGGTGCTAAAAGAATAGGTGAAAATATTCCAATCAAAATGAAAATAAAAGCGTGTATTCCTAGCAAAATGGCGTGCCAAAAGCAGGCGGAGCCGTTACCTAGGTTTCACAGGATCACCTAGCAACGGCCGGGGGTCGGCCCGGATAGTGTATTGTAGCTCAGTATAATCAATGCAGACTCCCTGGATTACAAATTTGTCATGCACAGCCATTAATCAACATCCATCGTGTATTTGATTTTGGATTAAATTGGAGTATTAAGTTCGGCCTAGCCGAATTCTCATTTTATTTTAGTTTTGATAGGATGACCTAGTTTAATCTTTATTTTTGTTGCACTTATGCGCATTTTAATATACTTATAGGATAGGTCTACTAATGGTTTTCTAATAATAAAATATTGATATATATTAATTTTTTCAAAAATTAATAATAATAATTATCCCAATTGTTTTGTCCGTAAACGGCTAAACGGGCTAATTCCAACCAGCCTTGCGACCAACTTAAGGCGGTTGGATTTCTGTGGCGTGTCGGTTCCAGCACAAATGCAGAAAGCGGTGCTGCTCGATACGGCTCGGATCGTCCGTCGGTTCTTGAACCTTAGTCCCTGACCCCGACCGACTGTCCTTTTGTCGGGGACTACGACCTTTCCCATTGACATCGACTCTCACCCTCTCATACGGCCATGGGAGAGGTGAGAGTCGAAAAGACATAACTAGAATAATAATGAGAAATTAGATGTACGGACATATTATACACAGATCAAGCTAGCCCCAAACTAAGTTAAACTTGTATTATTATGGGATACTTCCTCAATGATTTATATAATTATCATTTAAATAACATCACAACATAAATGTCGCTCTCAGTGGGGTTCGAACCTGTAACCTCCGGACCGAGAAGCTAGTCACCTTTCCACTCGATGCTGTCACGGATGCTGTCATTAATATTATTCATTAGAGATCCACCGTATATTTATTTGATATTCGGCAGTTACCTTTTGTATTCGGCCAAATAATTTAGCTTTGTTGCCGAATATATTCGATTTGAGTAATTTAGTTTTATTGGCTACATGACACAGTATACACAAACGTACATCATTTCTGATGTAATATATATGAAACCAATAGGCGTTAGTGTAACATTAAATGACTAAACATCCAAAAGAAAATAATACAATAATAAATATATACCCACACTAGAAAATAACTTTGTTTCTCCTTACTAAATACATTATTTTGAATTTTAATATAACATATACATTTTGAGACTGCTAAGTCCAGAATAGATGAAAAAAAACATACAAAATCTTCTTACCCTAATTTCACTCCTTAACAGGTTAAATTTTTAAAATAAGTTTATAGAAGCTCACTAATATCATAAAAGAGAAACACTTTCAACAATTCTCAAGTTTCAAAGTTTCGAAACGAGAAAATTTCGTACAAATATGATTGTATTTTTACATCTTTCCAGAAAATATATATATTTTTCCGGTATATTGATAAACCTATACTTGTTCAGTTTTCTTTATTTTAAGTTCACAATTTAAAAAAATACTTATATACTTCACACCTCTTTTTCACCATTTTAGGGGTTTAATTTAAAAATGTAAATACTCACTAGCTTATAATAAAAAGAACTCCTAGTCAAAGTCTGGGTGCTGTAGTTTCAGTTGTGCATTGATTCTAAGTCAGACAGTTTGGCCCTTTGTACATATGGAGCTAGTCCTATTAAGTACTTACAGTACATATTAGAACATTTTTATGCGACAAAACAATGAAATATAAAACTGAATAATTCAACTGATTATGGTGTCCGGTAAATGCTACACATATGACCGGCGCATATATATTATATTATATATTATCAAAATTTTTGTACATACATACATATATACATATATTATGGCTATAAATCCCTAGAAGGGGTAGCCAGAGCTAAGGAATTAGAAATTCCTCAGCCACTTTTGGAAGTTGTGTGGGGAAAAGCTGGTAAAGTAAAGGTTGTTGGTGATGGGTCTCCAACCGCATCGCCCAAAAATCCCTTAAAAGCCCCAATACCGTTAGTCGCCTCTTACGTACACCCACCGGAAGAAATGGGGTAGTGCTATTCTAAGCCGACACTACACAGCAAATTTTTGTATTTTTTTTTTTTACATTGTTCTAAAGGTTTCATAAGTTCACGTCTCAAGACCTCTACAAATAAACAAATTAATGATGCCTTGAAGTAAGACGCAGAGGCGTAAGTAGTCTTGAAACATGAGTAGAAGTTTTGTTGCTATGGAATTATGCAAAGATTTCTAGAATTTGCCCTATTAGAGGGCTTTGTTCAATTGTGTCTGAACGAGCATAATTCCGTAACTATGGTAACGTACGTAGTATCCTCCAGCAAAACTGATGATACCCACTTGACCCAGGTTTTACGAATAAGTACAGGCCAAAGCGGGGAACGCGGGAACGGTGCACGGACAAGTATTTTTGAAATCTAGTCGGACAAAAACCCCAATTACGAAATTGCCATTATGAACCTAAAAACTAGTTCCAAGTAGAGATAACAAACCGATGAACTATGTTTAGGCACATCTACCCTCATATTTTGTCCGCCGCGCGCACAACGACAGTCGGAACTCGATCGTTTTAACGTGTGCATTGAATCAGTTCTCGGCGGCCTTAAAAATCGACAACTTTAAGGATTTTTTTAAAGATTTCAAAGTTTACCTTGCAGTTTAAAAGTGATGGATTCTTATAGAGTAGGTAAGTGGCTTTATTAGTGGTTTTAAAGAACAGTCATAACCTAATTAACTATGTCTTTTTTTGAACTAATGAAAAACCACTTAGTTTCATACTCCGATTTTGATACATTTTGTTCTTTGCTAAGGTTTTTGTTTGGGTGCCCGGATATACCCGGCTATGATTTTTATTGAGGGTTGTTTTAGACATTATGAACCTAAAAACTAGTTCCAAGTAGAGATAACAAACCGATGAACTATGTTTAGGCACATCTACCCTCATATTTTGTCCGCCGCGCGCACAACGACAGTCGGAACTCGATCGTTTTAACGTGTGCATTGAATCAGTTCTCGGCGGCCTTAAAAATCGACAACTTTAAGGATTTTTTTAAAGATTTCAAAGTTTACCTTGCAGTTTAAAAGTGATGGATTCTTATAGAGTAGGTAAGTGGCTTTATTAGTGGTTTTAAAGAACAGTCATAACCTAATTAACTATGTCTTTTTTTGAACTAATGAAAAACCACTTAGTTTCATACTCCGATTTTGATACATTTTGTTCTTTGCTAAGGTTTTTGTTTGGGTGCCCGGATATACCCGGCTATGATTTTTATTGAGGGTTGTTTTATAATTTTTATATAAGTTTTTTAATACCCTTCTAAAATACAATGAAAACCCATCCGGATACGTCCGGATACATGACTTTTTTTAAACCAAAAGAAGATAGTTTTTCGATAAAATGTATTTTTTTTTTTTTTTTTTATAGTTATTTTTGTATTATATTTTCTTCTTTTAGGATCCGAAGGTACTTCAGGAGTAAGGGTTGCGACCCGACGCTACTTTTGTTATCGAATTAAAATGAAGATTTACCCAATTTGGATGCCAAATTAGAATTTTTAAGAGAAAATATCTTAATAGACCAGAATTTTAAAAGGGACCAAATTGTTTTGACCCTGGGTTCTCCCGCGCTATGCTGGATGTGCAACCGGGTAACATTCTAAGCTAAATAGAATCCAATAAGACACAAAAATAATTTTGTCCGACTAGATTTCAAAAATACCAGTATGTGCGGTGGTTAAGATAGACAAAGAATCTTAGACGAATATGGACTCTATTTGTAAAGCAGTAACAACTATACTCAAATGTGCTGCGTTATTCAGTTTATTAAAAATAATATTTTCAAGTAAAACATATTGCAATTTACTTTATTGAATGCTTGCGCTCCGTCCGCGTATGATTTTACATTTCAGTTAGCAAAAGACTGAAACACTCCCAAGTGTCCTTTTATTTTTTTTCACTTTTTACTCGACTCGGTTTTATAGAAAATTAGATTTTATTTCTATTTCGTGTATTTAAAAACATTTAATGCATTGCTGGGGTTGTAAAGGGTATGTTTATAAAATAACGCGTTCATTTTTTTTTATTATAAAAAAATCTCTTTTCTTACCGTTTTTGGGTTTCGTACAGCAAAAAACTTTATTTCCGAAACTACAGAGACACCGTAGTTGAAAATTAATGTACTATCATCTATAATACTCGTTGTTTATTAAGATCAAGTAAAAATTGCGTAATAATTACGTTTGTTGTATTGGAACCCACTTTAATATTTACTTTATTGTTATTCATTTATTTATTTTGTAAGGTAATATACAAGTAAAGATTCTATGAAAATTTTAAGCGTCCACTTTTACCGTTTTTAATATTGAGAAAATAAATTTTAATCTAACAGCGAAAAAACCACGTCTTTTGTATGAGAACCCACCTTAATATTATTTTTTTGTTAACGGCAACGGAAATACATCATTTGAGAACTGGAGACAGACAGACAGACAGTGGAAGCTTAGTAATAGGGTCCCGTTTGACTTTCTAACTATCAACGAAAATTGGTTTACAGCAAAATTTATGCAGCAGGTATATAGCACATTTTTTGAAACTGGAAATGTAACTTAACACTATGAAAAACGCAGATAAGAATGCGTTTTAAAACCAGGTAAAAAATAATACTTTCTTGTCGCTTTGCTTGCCTATACTTGCTACCTACGAAACCTTCCACGCGCTACCCGACTCGCACTTGGCCAAATTTTGATTTCGAAGAGATATTTGTAAAAATTAATGATTTCACAGATTACCAACCAATTTTCGTAGAATTACATTGGTTGATTTTTGTTATATCAATAATATTCGTCCTAATTAGTAAGGTACTAAGGCTAGCCATTAATTTCGTTTGATTTCCGTTTCCCTTATTATAACATGGATTTCGACTGTTCGCTGTTTATAAGTCAGACCGACACTTACAGTACAATTTATATAAAGGTATTGATAAAATCGTCTTTGTACTACACGTGAACGAGCAAATTCTATTAAATGCAGAAATATCCTGTATGTCACATGCATAATTTTCTGCCGAGTGGGGTTGGGCGGAGGGAGGGAAGCTTCTTCATGAACAACTTTGTTACATGAAATTCTATTAGGAACGCAGTGATGAAGTTTCCAGTATCACGATGTCTGCTTTGAAGCAAATATTTCCTTCGCTTATTAATATAGTGGAACCACACTGAAGCATTTGCTTCGTAGCAAATATTTCCTTTCACTATTAATATAGTGGAGCATATTCGAAACTACCTCAATATTGAATTTAATAATGCACTTTCAGCGTCACGTAAAATGTATACATAGAACAGAACAACATTTCTGTTTATTCATGTTCTCAAAGGAAAGGAGAATCAAATAACTAGAAATGTTCCTCGATATTTGACAAGCGATCTATATACGGCTACGTGACGGCTACGTATAGCAACATTAATTTCACAACCACAGTCGACAAGTTAAAAATCGTGTTAATTCTTTATAAAAATTCTAAAAAATTTGTGCGATATCTCGTTAGAGTCGGAATGACACATGACGCCGAGAAAAAATATTTGCAAAGTATTTTACTGCAGGATAAAAATTCCAATATTTATTAACAAATTAAGATGAATATTTACAAATTTAACATGAGTACATTGTTCCATTATATAACTCCTTACGTTACTTAATTGCAAACATATTAGTGATATATTTATGTCATTCAGCATTCAGCTTATTAGCGGTAAAAAGGGTCGAATTATTTGATTTGTTTTTCATTCTGTTTGTGATGTGTGCATATTAAACTCTGGCTAGCATAAGTCTATTATCGCAGTTATACTTATTTGCAATGGTTAGTTTAGGGTGATAAGCCGTGATGGAAAACATCCTAAAAAACACTAATATCTAAGTTGTTTTTATATTTTACCATCTTATCCCCACTCAACTTTCAAAAGTGGCTGAGCAATCTCTAATTCCAAATACCTGACGACCCACTTCTGGGATGCTACAAATGTTGTCAATTTCTTTTTTGTTTTATTGCTGGCATGTGTTTGTAGTTTTATTTCATTGTTTCAGGCAAAAATGAACGAAAAACGCCATGGACTTAGTGTTAATATGAGCTTCCGAATATATTGTATTGAACAGGTACTTTTGCTCCGCATTTCTTATAACTTGTTACGTCCTAATTAGTTCAGTTATCTGTTAACTTGGTATTCATATTTTATTTGGAATATTTATTAATATGTGTGTAGTAGCAACGAATGCACGTTGTACATTCGTAAAATTATTATTCGATCGTACGAGTCCGGCATTGAAAATGAATATGAGAGGAACAATGAAAATAATCCATTCCCGATCATTTTAGTACAGCCTTCGTATAACAATGAGTTGTGCATAAAAAAATGGTCTATGTAAAAACTCGTACATTTATAGATTCAGATATTTTATTATATTATGTCATATACTTTTTAAGCGATATTAGTTAGATTACAGTACAAATTAATTCCAGATTGAATCGGCTGAGGGTCCAATACGTCTTGTTAGACTATGTAGACCACCAGCTACTGAAGATGTGACATGCAAGATTTTTTCATTGCCTATGTCGCAGTAAGTATATTTTATTCTGACAAAAGAACTTAATTCATTTGGTTCTAATTATTTTTTTCCATGTTGTGTTGGAGAGAAGTAGCTTAGAATAATTGATATTGTAGGAGAAAATATACTGTTTTCTATTCCAGTAGTCGCACCAATTTTAAATGCAATTATAATGTTTTCTTTGTATTATTACGAAATGAAACGACTAAATATCCTCAATCAAGACATGAATTAGGTCACTCACTCTCACCGTACTGAAGTTAAGTGAACTTAATCTACATTCAACGTCTCTAACAAAGGCTATGTACACAACAATGTATTGAAATGGAAAAACGGTTATCTATAAAATCACAAAAAGTGAGTGAGTTTCTTAGAAAACTTGTATTTTATGTATGTATTAGTTGCGCCAGGAACAAGTGTGTCAATAATAAAAATTTTATATAAAAACTATGAATTTTACCAATATAATCTTATATACTTACTATGTATTGCAGGTTGGATGCAATAACGCTTCTAGAACAAGACAGACTACCAAAGACGACTCATCCAGGTTTTTGGATGTTCTACTCAGACTTCAAAACCCTTTTCAGTCATGTCGTTGTAATATATTTAGACAAGGACACTTGCAAAGACGAGCCTTCTCTCACTGACAAAAAAGGCTGGCAAATGTCGACTTTTCAAGGAGGTTGGAAAAGAGGTGTTACTGCTGGTGGATGCAGAAATTTTATCGGTAAGTCTTCTATCTTCTGTAACCATTATTCCGCCTTTACTTTATTCCTACGGCTGCATTCAAATATATTCAAGTAAACCTCAGAAACAACCATTCCAACCCATTCTGTCTATTCAATTGTCCTAAGTTAAGTAGTTACAAAATGGCTTCAAAATGTTTGTGTGTTTGAACTCTCTAAGTAACTTTCAAGTAAACCTCAATGATCAATAAAGAATAAAAGGAAAGAAAAATTCCGACACAGGCGGGATTTTTCTTTCGAAATTTTTCTTTCCTTTATTTATTCTTTATTTATTAGTAATAATCCCCACATGATGTTTTCATGAACAAAAAGATTTAATTTAAACCTCAATGATACTTGTACGTAATGTAACCGATTGTCATTTTATAGACTATAGTCAATCCAACTACCCTACTAGCAAAATCGTTGTATATTACATACCATGTCATAGCCGTGTAGTGCCGGCTTACAATGTCGCAACCCCTTTCTACCCACGGGTGCGTAAGAGGCGACTAAGGATATTGGGGCTTTTTATTGGATTTTTGGGCGATGCGGTTGGAGACCCATCACCAAAAACCTTTATTTTTACCATCTTTCCCCACTCAACTTCCAAAAGTGGCTGAGGAATTTATAATTCCTTAGCTCTGGCTACCCCTTCTAGGGAAATATAGCCGTGAGTATATGTATGTATGTATGTATATACTCCCTAGAAGGGGTTGCCAGTGCGCCAGCAAAGGACTTCCAGCTATATTAACATTGTATGAACGGTTATTGCTAACTCTTAGCAGTATTACAGTCCACCGAATCCACTGAAATAATAGCACTGATGTGATGAATCCTCTGTTTTATCACAGTGCCTCTGCATTAACTTAAAAAACTACTTCGCTTTTTAAATATATCAAAATGTAATTACTATTTCAGCTTAAAAAGAACAGTACTTAATTCAAATATAGAACTCATTTTTTATTTTATGTAAAATGAATCATTTACAAGATATAACGGATATAACTACTACTGAAATGAGAATACGAAAATACACAGTTTTGTCAGAGATATTCCCAAACATTAGTGTCAACTGAAATGATACATTTTTCAGGTCATAAATTAAGTGCTTGTTAAATGTATAAAAAAGGAGATGAACAAACCAAATTCCATTTTTTGATAAATCAAATTATCATTTATTCACGTACACATCGATCTAAATCCTAATTATGAATGAATTCACGGGTGACGGCATTTAATGAGTGGAAAGAAGATGATATTATAAACCTAAGATTTAAAAAAAAAATAACGGGTCTTTACTGAATGTTTTTTTTACCACTGTCCTGGTATGTACATGTAATCTACAAAAAAAAAAAATATCATAAACAACCATGCCGCACTACCGTTCTCAGGATTGCCATGTTTTTTTATGCTTGTGTAAGTCACCCAAATAAACGCTTTCCTAATATCCTGCTTACGGACCCAAGAACACTTCATAATATGCCAGTTTCAAATAAAAAAACCGTCCCTCTTCATACAGAATTACGAGCAATATATAATACATTAAAATAATATATAGACGCATTAATTGAAGCAGAAATGTCAGATGCAGTAAATTTGAATGTGAACAGTGACTGTAACATGACGGTTTTCCAATATTCAATCATTTGATACAACATTGTTGACCGTTTTATATAACGTTCTTGTACTTCCAGCCTTTCCACCTATAGTAGTTACAATATATGCAGGAAAAAGCGATTGAAAAACGTTTCTTAAAGAATTCGTCACAGAAGGTAAAGATGTAACATCTCATGGTTTTCCACGGCCATCTACATACATACTTATTTCGTGTGATAATTTCAGAACTTGTCTACGTCTATAGATTGGTTCATTTGGTCCAAGAACTGTATTCGAGAAACCCCAAATATTTTAGAAATGGTTGAGGCTGAGGTTAAATAGATAATAATTTACAACTTTTGGTCACTCAGAAGTTGTAAGAAGTACTCCTTTCATTAAAACTATTTAATAGGTCGATTAAAAGTAACTACGCAACAGGGACAGTAAACTAATTTAATATATATATATATATATATATATATATATATAGATATTCCAAAGGAATATCTAGGAAAGCCGCTGCACTAAATTATAAATATTTCTTAATACATACATACACTACATACATACACACTCACGGCTATAAATCCCGAGACGGGGTAGCCAGAGCTAAGGAATTAGAAATTCCACAGCTACATTTGGAAACTTGAGTGGGGAAAAGATGGTAAAGTAAAGGTTGTTGGTGATGGGTCTCCAACCGCATCGCCCAAAAATCCCTTAAAAGCCCCAATACCGTTAGTCGCCTCTTACGTACACCCACCGGAAGAAATGGGGTGGTGCTACTCTAAGCCTCTAATACATACGAATATCACGAAGTTCCCATAGTATCTACCGTATGCTACACTGTGTAATGACAATAGGTGAATTCTAAACTCATGGGTAACAATTCCTCACAGCCCATATATGTCCCCACCAAGGGACTCGAGCCTACCCTATATAGGGTGATTTGGCCTTAGCTGGCCATGTGCGGGTGGCAGATTGGTAACAATGATAAATATGAATGAAGACTTACCTTCTCAGATACGTGTACGTGTAGACACGTTGATAAAATATTACGACAAACATAGCCATAATGACAGTGGTCTTTTAAAAGTATCTTTCTTGTCGCGATCCGTCGTTAAGATCGCGTAAGTGTAGTCACTATCACCCGACTTTTGAGTCCACAAACGCGCTTTTACCCTACTAGAATACAGCTGAAATTACTTCCACTGAAATTTGCATCTGATTTCCTATTTTGTAGACGTAATGCCACCTCAAAGTGACGCATAAACGTGGCGGCAATCACTTTACTACTGATGTTTGCTTGTTGGGTAGGTACAGGATACCCGTGGGGGTTAATCAATAAAAAATAAAAAAGTTTCTTTAAAACAGCTCGAGCTGATTCGGAGAAGGCTCAGTTAAAGTTTTATTTTATATAACTACTATATTAATTTCTCAGGTACTCGGATTAATAGAAAAAGAAAACTTAGTGAGTCTTAGATCGGATTTCAGCAGCGCTTTATCTATCTCGACGTCGTCTTATCAAGTATCGCTGCGTGGGTTGAGTTCGTCGAAGAAATCCAATCAGCGCTTCTCTTGGAATACTTCATTATGTTCAATCCTAGCCAGCTGTTTATCTGTAGAAATTCTCTCTAAAGAAATAAATCTATACGAGAACTGTTGGAAAGTTTTCTTCTTAGAAATAACAATACGTAATATAAAACTAGAGTTTTTTTACAGATACGTTCCATACAAATCCTCAATTTAAATTGGTCTTAGAAGAAGACGACGAAATTGTCATAGGACTCAATCAGCATTCCATAACAGAGCCTAAAGTCATTGGTTTTATCGGTTACAAACTGCAGGAAGAAATATTTTCAAACATGGCTCCAGCCTTTTTCATGACAAACAAATCAAGACTTACCTCACACTACACAAACAGTCGTCAAGTTAGTCAAAGGTAAACGTTGTAGTGAAATATTTTCCACTTTTTTTTTAACTTCTCAAATAGCGTCTTTGTATTTTATTACATTTAAACAAAAAACAGAATACATTTTCTTATAAAAAAAAATATGTGTGACCCATGAAGTATTTCATAGTAGCTCGTACAAGTAAGCAATTGGACAAAAAAAGTAAAAAGATATGCCGGAATCAACGCAACTTATCCTTATTTTTCATAGTATTTGTTAGAAAGACAAAAAATCATTTGCATTTATAAAAAATGTGCTATCTCTTAAAAATGTCTGACTGTGTTATGCTCAAACTAATTTTGTTGTTTGTATTTATTAAGATCTACAACTGTACAACATATATTTTATTTAGATTATTCTGTTTCTTGTTATTTAAGTTAGTTTAAAGGGGATGGGGTACAAATGTTACCACATTTGGAGTTTATACCCTTTCTAACTATACATTTAGAAAAATATGGTATGACGAACGTCGATATCTTCATAAAGACCTAATGATAGACACGCCACATGTAGTTTTCATAAAAAAATATATTTGAACATAATCTTTTTTTTTAACATTATTTCAATATTTTAGGTATAAATTGGAAGCCGGTGTTTATCTTATAATGCCAACAACTCTGGGCCCCAGACACGAGACGAATTTTACTTTAAGAATATTATCCACTAAAGAGGTTAAAATGTCCGGCTTGGATTTTAAACCGGAAGTAACCAAAAATGTGATTATTCGAGCTCCACCCAACACCCACGCCGTCAACTTTTCTCAATACGAAGCAATATTTCTAAGACTAGCCGACGAACACAAATCAATAGATGCTTTCGAGCTTCAAGAATTGTTGGATGATTGTCTACCAAACGATTACATCAAGAGCTGTGCAACAATCGATACTTGCAGACAGATCGTGTTAACCTTTGATGTATCCTTTACATGTGTGAGAGTTGTTTGAACGTGAGTCTATCATAGACGGGTGGAGAGGGATGTTCATATTCGTTACTACTACCACATTGCACTTTATTGTTTTGTACGCTGTCCATTGCATGTCGCATTTGTCAAAGCGTTGGAAACACAGAATTTCTGATTAAATTTGAGCAGTGGTTTGAAATACGAGTGCGCCTTTGAATACAATTTGTGTTGTAAAATACTATTTTAAAATGCATGTGGAAAGGTCTTCGTCTTTAATGCATATAATATAATATTGTACAATAGGCTATTTGACTGTAAAAAAAATATATATTTCTTATATTTCATTAGTCTTAATATATATATCAGTTTTGATTGTAATTTATTTCCAATATTGTGAAAAGCCACAATTTCTGTATATATTTTTTAGTTGTCATTGTTATAAAAATAAAATACAATGGTTTTTCGTTTTATATACTTTGTACAAATTCCTTAACTTTATAAACAGAAACGATCCAACGGGCGAATATACTTAGCTGAGTTTAAGGATTTTATGTGCAGTCTCAAGAAATGGCAGAGCATATTCAATCACCATTCCAAAGACCGAATGGGAGTACTTCCTGATGATCATTTGAGGGATGCTTTAAAGGATGTAGGTTTTGTTTTGACTGAGAAAATGATGCATCTAATTGTTCTGCGATACCTGAGGAAAGATGGGACACTTCGGTTCGGAGATTTCGTCTCTGTTATTCTTTTGCTTCATCGTGCTTTCAGTAAGGATATTTTTGTATTATTCTCAAATTCAACAATTTGTCAAACATCGCTCTCATACTCACCTCGGCTAATTATTTCTAATATTGAAAGCCGGAGCTGTGATTTAGTTGTTTCTTTTAGTCATCCACTTTTGGAAGCTGATTTGGAGAAGACTCAAACGTTCACACCGAATATCCCTGAAGGGATTGGCAGAGGTACGAATACATCTGAACATCACGGGACATTGTCAACTGATGTTGTTTTGTACGAATACACTGGCACATGACTAAGTACAAGTTGGTCGTGTGGGTTTTCTCACAAGTTTTTCCCTCACCGTTAACAACCATCATCAATTAACAACATGTTTGTCTTTAGAAAAGACAATATGATGTAGGACGAGCCGGGATTTGAACCTACGCCTGTCACATTAGCTACTCTCCTACGCCACAAGTCTCAATTGTTTCGAAAGATTTGTTATAATGACATAAACAAAAACGTTCACGCCAAATATCCCCGAAGGGGTTGGCAGAGGTACTAATACTTCTGGACATCACGTGACTTTGTCACCTGGTGTTCAGAGTACCCACGGTTTTGCATGTACAGTGTAATGTAGGGCAGGCCTATTTGTACGAATACACATTCTAAGTCTAAGTAAGTAAGTAGAACTCAGCCATGTGGGTTTCCTCACGATGTTTTCCCTCACCGTTAACAAACATGATCAATAACATACTCGTTTAATAAGCATTGTTTTACTTTGCAGGCGTTTTTGAATCAAAGTCAAAACAGTCGCAGTGTTTTGTGGCACCATTAGAAGAGGTGAGTCTTGTATTTTAACGTACACTATAGATTGTATGAACGTTATTACTCCTTAGCTCCAATGCCAGCCAATAGACTTACCGTATTTCGTCATTCTACGAATAGGTTATAATATAAAATAATATTAAGGCACTATAAAGATTTCAATTTTACACAAAGGTTACTAAGAAGCTCAGAAAGGAAGTTATAAAACCAAATAAGTATAATTAAATTTTATGATAATAATCATGATAATCATGAGCGCATAAATTACTGTGTAATGCCGACTTAGAATGTCACTACCCCTTTCTACCCACGGGTGCCGTAAGAGGCGACTATGGGAACTTTTAGTGGTTTTTGGGTGACGCGATTGGAGACCCATGATACCTTATTTCTACCATTTTGTCCCCTATCAACTACCAAATGTGGCTGAGGAGTTTCGAGCTCTAAAGCTCTGGCTACCATTTTTTTTGGAATTTATGGCCGTAATTATATGTGTGTATTAGCAGAAAAACTGCGAAATTTCAATATAATTATTTTTGTTTCAGTGGCTACATTTGTTGTTGATGTGTTAGAAGAGAATGCATCAGTTTCTTTGGCCGGGATTTAAAACCCACCGAATACGATTACGCTGGTAATTAAACATGTGTAATTACTCATATTTAATAACTAGCTGAATATATATGCGTATATAAATACTGGGGGGTTCTGTCAATAACCAAACCGTATTAATAGATCATCGGCTGATTGTGTGTAACTAATGTGAGTGAGGTAATCTCACGATTGTTCACTAAAATATCCTTAAATGGTTTCGCGGCAATAAACCAACATACATTTCTTGATTGATTTCAAACGACCAAGAACATCCGAGTGTGCCAATTCGTCAGGTAAGTGTCATTAATAAATATATAATTAAGTTTGCTCCTGTATCAAAAACACAGAAAATAAAGCAAAATAAGATAAGAATAACTAAAGAATAATATATTGGATTAAAAAAAAATATAATAAAAATTTAATATAAACAAACAGAAAAATACAAGTTTTGAAAAAAAAATATTTTCTTCTGTAATAGATGAATATTTAGGCTAAGACTTAATTACAAGACTGATAAATAGAAGTTTACACATCAATATTTTTCGTCATTATGTCTCTTATTGTAACATCTTAGTTAATCTAATAACTACTAAAAAAATTATTAAATCTAGATTAAGAAAATTTGTAAAGATGATATTAGGAAGCCGAGACAAGGTTCTAATGTATCTAGCAGAGGTGATATTTAATATATTTCAAAGTTTATTTGCGTTACATGTTAACCATTATGTACATTAAATGCATTACCTATTATTTAAATTAGAATGGACCTAGATAATAACAGTTATTATGTTTATGTGATCAAGTCATGACATAAAATTTAGTTATTAAATCGTTATTTAGTTTTTGTATTGTTTTTTTAATAATTTAGCAATGATGCTGAGTCCAAGTAAAGATTCATTGACATAGACGACATTTTTCGTTTAATATTTAATTTTTTATTGTTAGATTCTTATCAGCAGCATTTTGTTGAATATTGACATTTTTTTTTCCATTTTGACCAACAATTTTGTTTTATAGGAAGATTATGTGACAATATTTTTTATTACATGTGTTGTGGATTACTTGTTTTGTTTTGTTATAATTTGACTGTTTACTATTGCAATTATTACTAATTTGACTGTTTACTATTGCAATTAACTTGTGATTCCAATTATAGTGTTTTCTTATAGAAAATTATAAAGTTCTAAGCACTAAGCGCTTGTGAACGCGAATAAGAACTATACGTTCTTCAATTCTTATATTAACATGTTTTCTTTTTAATATTTAGAAGATAAATGATTATATTTTTAAAATAATGTGGTGTTTTATTTAGACATGCTGCCAGGACAATAACACATAGAATATCCTGCTGGTTTATTCAACTCTTTCATTCTAACTCGTTAAATAATATTATACATATATTGCAGATCTTTTTGAATTTTCCCATATTATCTGACACATTGTTACTCAAATAAAGGAATGTATAAGGGATATCATATCACCACGCGATCAAATCCATAACGAGGAGATCCGTCGAAGAACAGGCGTAACTGACATTCTGTAAAGAGTTGCCGTAAAATCTCATCTCATTTAATTTACCGCTAATCCCACAAATAAATTAATGATTTTCTCTCGTTGATACCATGAGAATGACGTATTATTGCCGTTCTATCCCAAGAGCAATCGCCGCTGATTCCCGAATTATTGAGAACAACATTATCATAAAGTAAGGTTATTGTAGACACTTTTGATGTGTGTATATAATTTTTTTGCTAGATGTAATATGATGATATTTAAATTTATTATTAACGTCACTGAACATAAAAATTTATTTGCCGTGTAGTGTTGGCTTAAAATAGCACTACCACGTTTCTACCGATGGTTACGGTATTGGAGTTTCTCGGCATACAAGGGGACGTATTGAAATCACTATCGAAATATTCTGCAATAATTGGTAAGTTTTTAAATTGGTAAGGTTTAAGTAAATTATGTGTAGGCAAATTATGTTTTTCCTTTCCAAACTTAGTCATCACAAAGGGAGTTCAATATATTCTCGATATAGGCACGAAAGATTAAGCAAAAATTATATTATTATTTTTCTCTGTAATGCTCTAAGACCAGAGCACATTTAGTTATCCTAAAAAATACCTTTACCATCCCTTCCACAAAATATTTTTCTTCCTAGCCAGAAAATTATCCTATATTGTTGTTATTTAACTTATCTCGGAAAATTTTGGCCGCGATTATTTTTTTTATTTGGGAACAGAAGGTAATTCCTAAGAGATAGGTGTAGGGTGGATGATCGATTTCTTCGAAGAGCTATGATCTGATTCTCCTGATAAATTCCCATACCTGCGGACCGTAGAACGCTAGGATTGAGATTGTCAGCATAGAAATTCTAGTCTAACGAGCGTTTAATATTTTTCATTCAACGCGCCTTGTGAACAGGTGCTATACATCTGCGATCAATTTTCCATCTCTTATCACCTTTTATTTATTTATTTGTATCACACTACGGATATGAAACATTACATGATATGTAACATGCTTACGGTCTTACATTCTATTAAGAATGTACTTGTGATTTGTCAACATTTTTTAAATTATTGCGTGTAAACGTCTTCTCTTAATTTTAAAATACACTAGTTATTATGGGGGTACCGAGGGGGGGTCAGGGGAGGACAGCTGCCCCCCCCCCCCCCTGGATATCGTTTACCTCTCTACTCTCTATTGATATTGATTTTTTTTTTTATTTCGCAGTATTTACATAATTTTGAAAAAAAACATCACTTTCGTCAATTTCCTTAGGTTAAATAGCCGACCCAGACTGAGAAACGGGAAAAGGCTAAGAGTAAGAAGTACAATATATTTATATGCATTGCGCAGCATAACTTGTGGGTGTTTAGTGGCGCGGGGCCTGGCTTAAAAAAATTGATTTGGCCTCCCCTAGCCCAGAAGCTGGGTACGCCCATGCTAGTTAATATTATTATGGAGAATCAAACAAGAAATAAAATAACAACTTAGGTAATAGAGTAGAAGTATTAAATGTTTTAATTTTAAAACTTTACTTTTGTATGTTTTGAAATACATTTCTTATTTTTGATCTAAAACTGTCAAAATGTTAAATCTATTGTTCCAATTATTATACAGGCGTCTCATTTGAATGAACGGATCGTGCTGAGCTCTTAGGCTTTCACAAGTAGGTAAAATGAAAGTGTTTTTGTTTTTAACAGCTCGAGGTCTGAAATTAGATAAATTTAAATTCAAAGTAGAGGCTAATACATACATACATACATATACTCACGGCTATAAATCCCTTAACGGGGTATCCAGAGCTTTGGAATGAGAAATGCCTCAGCCACTTTTGGAAGTTAATTGGGGAAAAGATGGTAATAATAAATATTTTTGGTGACGGGTCTCCAACCACATCGCCTAAAAATCACTTAAAAAGCCCCTATACCCTTAGACGCCTCTTACGATCACCCACGGGTAGAAATGGGGTAGTGTTATTCTAAGCCGACACTACACGGCACTAGAGGCTAATGTTCTACGAAGTTGACTGTGCAGTATCTTATGGAGTGCGGTGAGCATGATTCCTGTTCGACGATTTTCTAGGGTGCTAACTTTGAAATGCAGCTGCCGGCTTAGGTAAAATAATTGTGTATATTTTGGACCATAGCGATAAGTTAGAATCTTGAGAGATCTATCCTGTACCCTCTTGATAGCGTCAATATGCACCTGGTAAAATGGGATCCAGATCACAGCGCAATAATCTAGCTTACTACGTATAAAGCTATAATAAAGCAAAATGAGCTATCGTGAATGAAGCAAATATTTACTGATTCTGGACCAGAAACCTATCATTTTATTGCAAGAGGATATCAGATACTCATAATGTGGTCTAAATGAAAGTTCCCTGTCAAGTCGGACCCCCAAGTCTTGAACTAGATCCACTTTCTGCAAGCGTTCATCATTTATTCTACATGGGTAGTCGGCATAATCAGATTTGTGGAAACTTTAATTGCATCCTTGACATTGCGCAGGACGTTAGCGTATGATGCGCCAGTAATGCCACCTCACCTTTTTCATGTACTCAATAAGTTTCCATTCGAATCCTAAAACACAGTGGCCATAAGTGTTGCGGCGGATGGGGTGACTTTGAACTTCTTTGGCGAGGCTTCCTTTTTTATGCCAATGCATAGACTTCTGCTTGGTTTCAGTTCAGGATCATAGTGATAAATCCGCGTTTTAGCACCAGTCCGATCATAAATACTTTGTGGATTAACACCAACGGGCTCCAAAAACTCCAAGCTACAAGCAACGGGCACTTGTATCTGAAGCACTATGGGCATTCGCGACACCTCACCCCGACACCCATCTTTCTTGTGCAGACCTTTGACAAATTCAGATGGTCATGAAGGAGTGTGTGAATAGTAGCCACCGGATAGCTTAGTTATTCCTGCTAATATTTGCATTCTCTCTCACACGGGTATTTTCGAATACAAGTTGCAATACTGTCCCTACCTAGTGTTAATTCAATCGACCACTTCTGAATTGTAGATGATGAAGGTGAAGAGTCTTGGTAAACAGCCATCATTTCTTCGTGAATCAAGTTTGTTCATTCTTTCATTGTTTTGTGAGAAATTTCAATCGTAGTTGCCTTTCCAAAATGACTTTGAATACAATGAGTATCATATAATAATGAGATCATTTAATTCTTCTAATACCGAAAAATTATTGAACGCTCATAAGACTAGTATTTCTACGCTGACATTCTCATATAGGAATTCATCAGGAGAATCAGATCTTAGCTCTTCGAAACACTGAAGTCGCGAGAAAAGCTTATTCAGAATTTCATGGACAATTTCCTTAGTAAGATTCATTTTTGTATATGATCCGACAGATTCAAAACAATGGTACGACTAAACAATTGTAGAAACTATATTAACTTTGGCCTTGGCAAATAAAAAAAACATCAACGTCGCGTATTGCCGTGTAGTGTCGGCTTAGAATAGCACTACCCCGTTTCCACCGATGGGTGTACTTAAGAGGCGACTAACGGTATTTTGGGCTTTTAAGGGATTTTTGGGCGATGCGGCTGGAGACCCATCACCAACAACCTTTACTTTACCATCCTTTCCCCACTCAATTTTCCAAATGTGGCTGAGGAATTTCTAATTCCTTAGCTCTGGCTACCCCTTCTAGGGATTTATAGCCGTGAGTATATGTATGTATCAACGTATCGATCTGTCCTGAAATCAAAATAGGTCGTAAATATGCATGACAAATAAAAAGGAACGCCAACTAATAAAGTATGGTACTTTTCTCTTTTACATATATTTTATCACGTGACCATACAGCAATACCAATGGGGGTTTAAAAGTGGAAGCTAGCCTTACATCATTCTATAGAGTTAATTATCATAAACGTTGGAAGATTTCCTCCAGGAGACTTACAACAAATACAGACATTTTAACTGGTTGAAACAAATAGTCGCCATGCAGTCAAATTATGAACAAAATATTACTATATTTTTATATTCATGCGCATAATACTTTGTCGCATCCGACATCATAATAATGTATCGGGCGAAACATATTCGCCCAAACTTTAGGACGAACTGACTATTCCCAGTAGTCTTACTGGATAGTCTTACCAGTAGAACTAATGGGTTTTTTTTCCCAATAGTCTTACCAAAAGTAAGACATTGTCTATGTCATATTTTTCCCATTAGTCTTACTGAGCATATTGTTTTAAAACATAGGCCTCGTAACTATTAGACATAGACAGGACCTTATTATAAAATTTACTATTGTTTTGATTATTTAAACATACAGATTATTGTCATACTAAGTTTACTAATTTATCAATAACAAAATATAATTTTCGGACATGATTTTTATTTAATTATAAGTATTTCGATAAATGACATTAACGATTTTTTGGAAATTATAAAAAAGGGAGCTAAAAATGTACGTAAATTTAACTTTTCATTGAAGTACTAGGAGCGCATTAATTACAAGTTGTTTTGACTTATAAACGCCCTTTAATACGAAAATCTGTTTTTGATTAATCAGCTTGTGGGAACAAGGTGCACCGACGACTTGGTTAGAATTGCGGGATGCCGATGGATAAGGGCAGCTCAGAACCGGCCGCAGTGGAGATCTTAGCTTATGTTCACTCGTGGATGTCTATAGGCTGATGAAGATAGAATGTTTAAGTTGTTATTTGCCGTGTAGTGCCGGCTTAGAATGTCGCTACCCCTTTCTTCCCACGGGTGTCGTAAGAAGCGACTAAGGGTATCGGGGCTTTATATTGGATTTTTGGGCGATGCGGTTGGAGACCCATCACTAAAAACCTTTATTTTTACCATATTTTCCCCACTCAACTTCCAAAAGTGGCTGAGGAATTTCTAATTCCTTAGCTCTGGCTACCCCTTCTAGGGAAATATAGCCGTGAGTATATGTATGTATGTTGTTCGTGGGATCTCCAACATATATTTTAGTAAAATACCACTAAAGGCTTTTTTTTATTATGCTACCCTGGTACTTTCGATACGAAATATGGCAAAAAATAATCTAATAATGCAGTTATTTTTTCTTTAGAGAACTGCATGCTGGAGGAAAATATATAACTACAATAAACCTATTTCCATATATATCCTCGTAACGCCCGTTGTATCACTAGAGAAACAAAACTCCTGTGATTAATAGTAACTATTAAAAAAAATAAAGCCATAGGAATAGTTCTTGTTAAAGATATCAATAATTTTAATAATGGGCAGTCAGCACATTTTTTTTTGTTCCATTAGAGATACATTGGATAGAACTTACAAGTCATAACAATTTCTATACGGGCGTTACGAGGTTATATTGCGAAATATTTGGTTTATGGCCGCAAATGCACCGCGATTAAATATTATGTGACAGGGAATCAGCCAAGAAAAATATTAAATGTTAAATCATGCACTCAGTTAAGGAGGTATTTAATTGCTCTAAGGAGGTATGTCTAGTAATCTTTTTTGGGCTACATTAAAGTTGGAACATTTAGATGAACCAAAAAGTTTTGATTGGTTAGTAAGACTACTGGGAATTATTTTACCAATACTCTTACCAGTAAGCCTATTGGGACAAAAATTCCCAAGAGTTCTACTGGTAAGACTATCGAGTAAGACTACTGGGAATAGGTAATTAATGTCTTAATCAGTTACCTTACTTACTTACTTAATCACTAGAACATTGATACCGGAGTAAAAGTGGACATATTTGATAGCAATGAATTAGAACTCCTTACAGACGTTTACTTAGTATTTCAACCTAATGATGAGATTTTTACCGTGCTTGATGGCGCAGAGATAGCTACTGATATCTAGTGATTAGCACCATATGATTCATATTAAAACTATTCGTAGTTTTAATTAAATTAATAACTAGGTATGGGATGAGTGGTGACGGCTTGCCTATAAAGAAAACTATATTGGTTTTTGTGAAGAAAGTATATTAGACACAGAATTGAAGCATTGTTACAGATTAGATAGGAAAACAACATCCATTACGTATTATTTATTATATTCAACACACTTGCTAATAATGTAATATTCTTAACGTAAACTAGTATAAATTTTTAAAAACCTTTTTTTTTGCAATCAAAATAGAGGTTGTATAGAAAAGAAATCCAAAGAGTTATCAGTTTACTGTTACTATTTCCTTAAACATTTTCTTGCATAAATTATAAACTTGACCTGAATTATTAATATTAATTATCGATTTCATTAGAATCAAATTAAGTATACAATTATATTGGTTTGCAACCTCTATCCTTGTTTAATTAACGAAATTATGGAAAATAATAAAAAAAATAGTAAAACGCAGGCGCAGGCGCAAGCGCATACCAAAAAGTTGTGATTTTCTTTTATAATTTGATAAAAAAAAATTGGCTAACAAGTTTCTCGAATAATAATAAATACATTTTTTTACAAGTGTGTTGAGAAAATTACGTATGACACTAGAGTAAATAGTAATACACGGTTCGGTGAAGAAATCACCTCTGCTGCAAGGGGCCATCCATAAACTACGTCACACAAATCTCTGAACTCTCAAACCCCTCCCCTTGTCCTTGTCACCGATTGTCACATTTTAAAAACACCCCATCCCCTTGATTTGACGTCAATTTTTTTAAACTTTGAAAAGTTTTCAAACGAAAACTGTTATTTTCTCATAGTTTTAAATTATCTTGAATACACGACATAGATCAAATATTTGTAAAATATCAGAAAAATTAAAGATTTTGGATTTTAAATTTCAACATGTGACATCCCAAAACTTTTGACTCTACCCCCTCCCCTGCTTCATACTATGCTCCCTCCCCCCGTTAACGTGAGACGTAATATAAAGTTGGCCACTAATGACTAACTTTTATCATAATGTACTAATCTACGAAGACAGAACTACATTAGAAGATTTTCTAAACAACACATATCCCATATGATCAGAAAGATCATGTGGGTTTCCAAATGTACTACTTGAATAATATGTACGAGAAATTAATTTTAAATAACAGCAAAATAATCTGTCTAACAGAATAAAATACATATGATTACAATCACATAATCCTGATTTAACCCATTACGAACTACATCTTAAAAGAGCTTCCTTTAACCTTTTAGAACAATAGCAAGAATAAAATTTACTTATGTTTAATAAATTGATCAATGTTTAAGTCAAATCATTCGTACAGAATATAGCAATAACGTTATTATAATTCAGTGCAAACTAAACCAGATGGAGCTCTTACACAGAAGTTTAGGCCAAATTGTAAAAAAATAAGTAATAGCAGTGTATTTTTTGAAAACATATTAGCTACAGGGGACGGAGTTATTGATTACCTTTATGTTAGTATTCCTAAATCTACGGTGAAATACTAATTGACTTGGTAAAGGGCTTTAAACATTTTTCTATTTCTAAGTTATCATATATGCCTACATAAAGATAAGTGAAACATTCTGGCACTTGCCAAACAGATTAGTTTTGTTTTGTTAATTGAAATATATAAAACTAAAACAATGATGTTTAATTTTTCATGAATTACTGCTTTAACTGTTAAGTTCCAAATCAATCAGTTCTTGTTAACTTAATATAAAAATTTATGAGTAACTAAGGCTTCATTTAAGTTGTTCAAAATAGATTATGTGAATTTATAAAAAAAATATATAGCATGGTAACCAAATACGCCGTAATTTCCACCAATGAAGTAAGAAGAGCCACGATTTTAGGGTATTATTATTAATTTACATTTTTGGCCCAAAAAGACTCGTTTCCTTATTTTTACTTTCCATATGCACTGAATTATATATTAACAGCAGTCAATTTTTGTTTTATAATGATAATTTTACACTGAAAGTTATATGCAGAAATTGATATAATCGAAAAATTAGCAAATTTTGTTGAAATGTAATAATCGCAATCATAATAGCAGTCTTTCTACACCCTGTATAGCCCTAGGCCATTTCCTTAGAAGTTTCGCATAAGCTTAAATCAGTGATTAAATACATAAAATACTTAATTGCAATTAAATTAATCTTAAACCACTATAATTATATAATTTAAACTTATTTTTATACACAAAAATGGAACACTACGCACAACACTGACACATAATATTGAAGAATGACTCATGTCGAAAACAAATCGCTACAAATTAACACGAATACTAACAACATTAGCGGGTTATATATTATGTTGCATGTAAACACTCAGCGAAATTACAAGATACATATAGAACTGATAAAGAAAGGTTAGTAAATAGCCAATAAATGAATTTGAAAGAGAGAAGGTATTAAAATCATGAGCTGACATGACAATCAAAAACATCTAGCACGTGAAAGAAATAGGTTTTTTTTTGTTTAAATCAAATTCACAAAAGTACATACATATACTCACACTTTCAATACTGGATAAGGGTATTCAAAGCTTTAGACTCAAGAAATCAAATTGAATTTTATAGTTACTTGGCGAAATTGTGAGGATTTAAATCATATTGAGAATTATTGTAATGAGTTTTAAACTACATTGCCAACAATAGTTTGAAAGTAAAAGGCGACTAAGGGTATTAGTCGCCTTTTACTATATTTTACAATGAACCAGTATTAAGTATGATTGAGACCTGTATCAAGATAAAGGGCCAGAATAAAGTGTCACGTAAAATTAATATAATAATTTGAAAGAAGTGGTAAATTTTATATCAATACAAGTGTGGTCCATCTTTCTTTTGCATTTATAGCCTAACAGTCACTGCCTACCCTCAGTGACATGAACTGCATACCCTGACAATAGGGGGCAAGCCTAATGCGGTGATGTACATATGCATTATTACGTGTATAAGTACATCACATCAAAACACATGACATTCCGTCATGTGAGTTTTCACACAAAAGGAATCCCCTAACCATGTAAAACAAACAGCCTTGGTAAAATAAACATTTGTATGGTGAACTGAAAGATTCCATGAATTATTCTTCTGAGGCCGTGACTTTCCCAGTGAACTACCAAGGATGTTTGTTGATGAAAGTAAATGAAAAAAAATGTTGAACTATTAAAACATGAATTTGCATCCCATCAAATCCCGCATGTTAAAGCTCTGTTCTGTGGGTTTTTACACGATGTTTTCCCTCACTGTTATCATATAAAGCCCATTTTGTTCTCACTGACGTGACTTTTCTCACTGAGCTACCAGGGATGTTTAATTATATCAAACCAAATTAAATAATATATACTGAACGATTAACAAAAGTACCAGCTCCCATTAACTCCCGCATGTTGAAGACTTAAAAATAATTTACAAATAAGGTCCACAAACCAAACCAGTCCATATGTAACCTGAGAAATACACTATATAAACGAAAATATATTGTTTAAGTTCTATTGAGTTCTGTGATTACTTGGCGTAAAAAATAAATGCATTAAACAAATTCCAAAGTTATTATCAGATACAGAAATAAAAATGTTTTATTTAAAAATGAAAAACAGAGAGAGACAAGAAGATTCATTAAATCATATTTATGTGCTAGGATCCTGGTTTGGAGTTTAGCCTTATTTGTGTGCAAACTCAAAAAGACAAGAAATAAAAACTCCTCATCGCAAAACAGCTGGCTGGTTTAAATATTTAAGCTGAAGAATTGGGCGTGTTCCGTTGAGATTGATTGAAACTATCACCCTCATCTATTTCCTTCATAGCAGCTTTGTGGAGCTCATACAGTTGGGCTATTTGCTCATCGCTCATGTAGTCAAGCATCTTTGGGTCCAAATATTTTCCGATCTGGGCATTCTTTTTGGTTTGTTGAGCAGGTTTCATTTGCTTAGCCAAGTTAATGGCATAGTCCTAAAATTTAAAAATTTGTTTTGATTAATAAATTTAAATCTAAAAAGCGCTTTTATGGTCAATAACTCAATGCCTTTTATATTTATGTATGCATATTCAACATGGCATAGAGATTTTAATCTTTACCAGGTTATTTTGCATGATATTCAAGACAGTCAAGACTTACCGCCCATTCGTTCATAAATATTTGTGCTTCATGTTCGTTGCACCCTTTGTGTCGCTTAAACTCGTCACGAGCATAACTATCTCCTAATACTTGTAATTCATTTGAAAGACCGCGGTGAATGCGTAATACTAATTTATAAAGACGGCGAACCCTCGCCGCATGTTCTCGTGTTATCATCCTAGAACAATAATAAACTATGTCATTTACTCCATAAAATCAACAACATAAAAAAAGTTAAAACACATCTATATTAAGATTTTATTAATAGTTATCTTATTGTTTGTATTTTCTAACTCTGCTATATGATAATGTTATGTGAAAGCATTTACTTTAGTAACTATTTTCCAATTCTGATAACTATAATTTAATTAATTGTAAGATTTTTATTTTAAGGGATGTCTGACTATTTGAGTTAACTTTCTTATTTGAAGTTAGATGTAACCATTGTTTTCAATGTGGCTTCGACTAGTATTGTATAAAATGGCCCTTTATTGTAAGACATACCCCAATTGCAACACAGGGTGTAAGTTTAAAATTAAGTGATTGAAATTAAAAAGTGGATTTACCATAAATTCCATAATTATATCACAGTTCCTTCTACCACACTATGTCTGATTGAAATAATTCCTAATTGTTTTATTTAACACAATAAAAAAAACTCATAAAAAAATTGCGGGCTAATGGCCCATTGTATGCACATATTGTTAGGAGCAACACTTATGAAAACTTTTCTTGAATTAATGTAGATTTAAATATAGTATTCACATTAGTTGTAAGACCTACATAATATGTAATTCTAAGAAGAATAAGTAACATAGGTGAATTTTGAAAATAAGTTATTTTATTTTTTTTAAATAGAAAATATTCCATTAAGTTTCAAAAGGAAAATAAAATAACCAAAAATTAATAGTGTAGGTAGTAATTAATGACAGTTAAAACTAAGATCAGAGTTAAGAAATACAAATGAACATTATGTGATTAAACAAGCCTACTTGTAGGCAAAAAAAGGAATTAAAGTAATTGTTGAACATTTAACAAGTATAAATCAAGAAAAGTCCCAGAAAGAAGATAAGAGTATTAGAGGAGAAATTAAGTATTGATTACCTAATATTGTCAAGACAACAAATGCGCAATAAATATCTGTAGAATGTTTGCAAGTATAGTCTAAAATTTATATCTTACCTTGTGAATTTGACCTCCCCACTACCATGTTATATTGATACACCTTAACTAGGATTAACACACATCTGCACTGTTTGAGGTGAAATGTACCAATGACATGAAATGAAGGGAATAAAATTAAAATGGGGTAGGTAGAATAGAAGGAGGGGATGAATGAGGGATGAGGTATAATAATATATGACGTAAGAGTGAGAGAGAAACTAGGATGGCAAAATGTATTGAGCTGAACTAGGCATAGGCATGTCACTCATCTATCACTGGTAGCGTGTTATTTTTCATTAGTAAATAAATGAATTTCGTTTGCGATAATATGGTTCAAGCAACTATTATACAATTAATAATATTAAAATTCTGAATTTTGACGTTAGAAGTCCACTTTGTAATGATTTTAAAACCTTCAGATAAACAGGCGGAGAACTTTAAATTGAGGAAGGATATGATTTTCATTACTATTTATTATTGAGGGGTTCTTCTTTACTCTCTGAATACCACTAACCAATTCTTCACATCTCAAAATAAACAATTCCTCATTATGTTTTCAAACATGACTAGTCAATTATAAACACTATACACAACTATAAATAACTATAACACAACTGTCAGTACACAATGACGCGCACTACATTAAAACGCTGACAGTGCAAGAAGAATCCCATTCCACAGCAGCACGTAACTAGGAAATGTACGTCACACTCGTCATCAAGACTTGCCATAGAAATCCTACATCGCAGTTGCGAAGTTTCTAAAATAGTTAGTATATACACAAGTTCCAACTTAATTCAGTTGGACCACGGTCCCTAGGCAGACCACCGCCTGGCGGAAAATCTTCTCCTTTCCCCCACAACAACATAGACCAAAAACTAATTTCTATAATTTAAACTTTTCATTTCATAGTAAATCCTTCAACATCACCTCTACGTTTAAATTATTGTGCTCAAAAAGGCAGGTTGTGTATGAGAGGATTGATGGATGTAAACGAAGCTAGAGAGGTTTGTCAGGATAGCACAAATTGGCGATCGATTGTATTATGGCTTGAGTATATGTTTGTATGTATTGCATTGTATGTGTTTATGTACATATAATGTAATTGATTCCTTAAATTTTAGTGAACATAAACATAAACGTTCACGCCGAATATCCTCGAAGTGGTTGGCAGAGGTACTTATACTTCTGAACATCACGTGACTTTTTAGTGAGTCATTTATAAATTTAAAATATCTTTATCCTTGCTACTTAATCCAGCTTGTGTCGTTTCATATTCAGGCCTTAGGATCAGAAAATTTCTCAGTTACCTTTAAGAAAATTTGTGAGACGAGAAAAGATTGAAAAAAGAAACGTGATAAATCGTGGTTCACACAAGTTATTTTTTGTATTTATTTCATATTTTTATTCGATATTCGAAAGTTTTTTAATAAAATATAATTTTCTGTTTTCTCTCGTCTTTGATTTAATTTCAAGAAAATATAGTTTAAATACACATTATCTCGAAATGGTTTTGTAATCAGCATGACTTTTGTAAATTTTTAACTGATTTATATTTAATATATTTATTTATTTAAAATCTTAAGTAAAGCCTTACAGCCATAAAGACTAAGTCGGCTTTATTTAATATATAAGGTCCATAAATTACGTCACACGAATTTTATAATGCCTGCACGTCCACCCTATTGTCTCAGGTAGTCACATTTTTACCCCCCCCCCCCACATTTAAATGTGTAATGTCAACATTTAAACTTATGCATGCATTCAATACAAACGAAAGAAAACAGATGTGTTAATTTCCACTGGACTGTGGTCATCGTTAAACTTTTACTATTATACATATTAGAGAATCGTTACTCATTCATCATCATCAGTCATCAGTTCTAAAACTTAACTTATAATAGTATATTTATATTTTTTATAAGTTCACTCAATAATTCGAAAGTTGTTTGGGATTCATTCTCCAGTAAATAAGCATAGAGCACTCAACTAAATGAGAAAAAACTAACTAAGAATGTTCAAATTAGTAAATGGAGCAGTTCATTTCCAAGACAGAAGTGTATGACCAATAAAAGTCGAAACATTGAATCAACCAATCAGAGTAAAGTGACATTAATTTTGACAATTATGTTTTTGCGAAATAATTTAAGCAATTTTTGTACTGAACTACGTTTTGTTTCAGCTTTATTTATTTAATTTCTCTCTATAAATAGGCCAACCGTGAAAAATAGCAAAGCAAATCAAAGGATAAGCAAAAATAATTTCACCAATTAAACAATATTCATAATATCATTTAAAAATCATATCTCCTGTTAAAAATCATTTTAAAATAGCAGCTATTTTTGTTAACAGCCCTATACCATAGACAAAACAAAGATATTCCAAGTAATGGAGTTGCTAGATGTAATAAATTTTATAGGTACTAAAGTCTGTCGAGAACCAATACCAGGGATAGGATAATTGGCCTAGACCTCGCTTTTATAACATACCCTTTTTATATTATAAATCGATAAAGGACATCAAACTAAACAACTTTGCCCATGGAATGCCTATCTAAAATATTGTAATTTTCAAAAAAAAAATGATAATTAAAAATTGTCGTACCTAGTTGAAACTGAGAATGTATAGAACTAGATTCTTTGCTTCAGTGAAAATAAGAAATAAAAAAAAACATTTGATCTATGGTGTAAACAAAAACATAACCTCTTTCGGTATTTTCCAGTTCAATCGCTCGCTTACCGGTTTATTTTCATGATATTATTTTTCAACGACGATCAATAGAACTGGAAAATACCGAAAGAAGTTATATTTTTGTTTACAGAGCGAAAAGCATAGATCAAATGTTTTTTTTTAATTTCTTATTTTCACTGAAGCAAGGAATTTCATTCTATACATTCTCAGTTTGAACTAGGTACGACAATTTTTAATTATTATTATATTTTGAAAATTACGATATTTTAGATAGGCATTCCATAGGCAAAGTTGTTAAGTTTGATGTCCTTTATCGATTTATAATATAAAAGGGTATGTTAAAAAAGCGAGGTCTAGGCTAATTTCAAAACCCTTAAAAAAGGAAACTTACCGTAAAGGAAAACGCAATACAAAGGATGACCGTCTTAGTTGGATTTTCCATTCACAAGGCTAACCCTATCAAAAGGGAAAGTTAATGAAATTTGTGGCTGAAGGTTTGTCACGCTTACCCAACAATAGGAGTGTTTCAACCGTTCGCGAAACAACTTTTGAGGGAGTAATTTTGTAAGGAGTTTCTTCAGTACGGTTTTCTGTAGTAGTTTCTCTATTAATAGGTTTCCCTATTTTGTGGGTTTTTAAGCGGCTTAAAAATTCAGTCAACTAAAAACCCAAACCTAAACTCTAAGAAGGGTACGCTTACGGTTAAGCTTAAGCGCAATGTTATGAGGGTACCTACTAAAGCTCGGTTTACATTAGACACGCAGCTTATTACAGGAAGGCGCTGCTAAAATAATGTATTTTTTAAAACATTCCCTAGGTGGCGCGCATAACAGACCTGCTATGTATGTAGGTATGGAATGGTATGGACGGACGGAATAAATAGATACCTCTATTTAAAACTAACAAGGTCCGTCCATACCATGCATCTTATTGTATGAATTTATCATTTGATGTCTGAGTTTGATGTCGTTATCATAAAGAAGAGCTAACGTCAACTAAAAAAAAGTTACGAAAAAGCCGCCAGTGCCTTTCCCATTTTACCATAATATCTTTAATGTTATTTGAAAGCGAGGTCTAAGCAAATCATTATAGGTACCCTAATTGGCCTAGACCTCGCTTTTATAACATACCCTTTTTATATTATAAATCGATAAAGAACATCATATTTAAAAACTTTGCCCATGGAATGCCTATCTAAAAAATTGTAATTTTCAAAAAAAAATGATAATTAAAAATTGTCGTACCTAGTTCAAACTGAGAATGTATAGAACTAGATTCTTTGCTTCAGTGAAAATAAGAAATAAAAAAAAACATTTGATCTATGGTGTAAACAAAAACATAACCTCTTTCGATATTTTCCAGTTCAATCGCTCGCTTACCGGTTTATTTTCATGATATTATTTTTCAACGACGATCAATACAACTGGAAAATACCGAAAGAAGTTATATTTTTGTTTACAGAGCGAAAAGCATAGATCAAATGTTTTTTTTAATTTCTTATTTTCACTGAAGCAAAGATTCTCATTCTATACATTCTCAGTTTGAACTAGGTACGACAATTTTTAATTATTATTATATTTTGAAAATTACAATATTTTAGATAGGCATTCCATGGGCAAAGTTGTTTAGTTTGATGTCCTTTATCGATTTATAATATAAAAAGGGTATGTTAAAAAAGCGAGGTCTAGGCCAATTATGGTTTTGTTTATGGAACTGTTAGGTATAGAATTTTTCTAGATTGTACCTATCGTCGTTCATGATATGTTATGTTATTTTTTGTATGGCAGCACCGAAGGAACTGCGCGTCGTCCATGTCAAGTATACCTGCAGATTGTGTCTCAAAATTGGGATCAATAGAAATTAGAAAAGCGGAGGTGCAACTACTATCCCTTAACTGACTGATCTGCTCAAACCCTCATTACTAGATTTTCATGTAGTTAGTCAGGTCGTCTCAAGTTTTCGCTGTGCTGTTTTCTCTAATTATGACTTGAATCTCACACAATAGTGTTTAAAGAAATATGTCCTTTATTTGGAACAAAGTGAAGTGATACTACGATGAATATGAATTATGTTTTTGATAAAAATCTGTGTTACATTATGTAGATAGAGGACAAAACTTGTGTTATAAACTGCTGTTTTCGTCGGACCAGACATCGAAGTGAATTATGTTTTGGTAATAATAATGTGGAGGTTTACGGTGCTTTTGGCCGCGGTATGCGCCGTGGTCAGCATCAATGGAGAACAGGTATTGCTGCTTGATACTACTTCCGAAGCTACTCTGGGTTGGACTCGCTATCCTTATGGCCCTCAGTCTCCAACTCCAGGATGGCTAGAAGAGTCTTATACCAATTTTGAAGAACATATCAATTGGCGTTCATATGTTGTTTGTGATGTCGCCTACCATAATGTCAATAACTGGCTCTGGACTCCTTTCATTGAAAGACGTAATGCTAATCGTATTTACATAGAAATAAAATTTACAATAAGAGATTGCTCATTGTTTCCTGGGAATGCTCTTAGTTGTAAAGAAACATTCAGTCTGCTCTATTATGAATTTGATGTAGCAACCCGCGAGCAGCCACCTTGGGAACCAGAGAGCTATAAGCTGGTTGGCAGAATAGCAGCTGGAGAAGGGAGATTCAACACCAACACTAAAGTAAATATTAATACTGAAGTAAAAAGCATTGCTGTTACTAAAAGAGGTGTTTACTTTGCTTTGAGAGACCAGGGAGCATGTATCTCTATATTAGCCGTTAAGGTGTATTACATCACATGTCCTGAGACTACAGTGAACTTTGCACGATTCCCTGCTACACCTACTGGTAGAGAGGTGACTATCATAGAACAAGCCAATGGTACATGTATTGAAAATGCTGAAATCGCCCAAGGAGAAGCCCCTCCAATATATCTTTGTAAAGGTGATGGCAAATGGACATTACCCAGTGGCTCTTGTAAATGTCGAGCTGGTTTTGAACCTGATCTACAAAATCAAGTGTGCAATGAATGTCCTCCTGGTAAATTTAAATCACATACTGGTGATAGTCCTTGTATAGCATGTCCAAATTACTCGGAATCTAAGACATATGCCTCCGCAGAATGCAAATGTATTCCGGGTTTCTTCAGAGCTAAGAAAGATCCTAAAAGTAGTCCATGCACTCAACCTCCTTCAGCACCAGATAATCTAACAGTTACATATGCTGACCAGTTCTCAATATCACTAGCATGGCAGCCACCACATAAAACAGGAGGTCGAAATGATATAACTTACAAGATACACTGCCCAATGTGTGGACCTAATGTTGAGTATAGACCAGCTTCTAAAGGATTAAACACCACACGTGTCACTGTTGTGGGACTTGAGCCATCTACTGAATATAAATTTCAAGTTTTTGCTGAGAATGGCGTAAGTGATATTACTGGTGAGCCCATCAAGAAGGTTGAAATTACTGCAGTAACAGAAGCTTCTGTAGTCAGTATTGTTCCAAAATTACGTATTTTAAATTCTGAAAGTGACAAACTTTCCTTAGCTTGGACCCCACCGCCTACTGACTCATCTGATCCTGATGATTCTGTTGAAAATTATGAACTGAAGTATTTTCCCAAAGGCACAGAACAAAACTATACATTAAAATTAACTAAAGAACCACATGCTATTATCACAGGATTAAGTAAAGATACAGAATATGCTATCCGAGTAAGAGCTAAAATGAAGAGAGGTTGGGGTGACTATAGCAAAATTGTGTTTGCTCATACTGCAGCAGTAAATGAATCTAGTGGCTTAGAAGAAGAAAATACCCAAGTTAGACTTGTAGCTGGAGTGATGGTGGCAGTTGTTGTCATGGCTGTCATTGCAATCATAGCAACAGTCCTTTACCTACGATCACGTACCGAAGATGAATGTGATAAAAAACCCCCAACTGACTGTAATGCATACAGGAATGGTGAACTCTATGTAGGTCCCGATAGACCCGTAAAATCTGGGAGCAATGCTTCTACTCCTTTGTTTGCTGGATCTGGCTCCAGGACTTATATTGATCCACACACTTATGAAGATCCTAATCAGGCAGTAAGAGAGTTTGCACGAGAGATTGATGCATCTTACATTACCATAGAGGCCATAATTGGTGGAGGTGAATTTGGTGATGTATGCAGAGGAAAGCTTAAAGTGCCCGCTGGTTGTGGTCAAGAGATTGATGTTGCAATAAAAACATTAAAACCTGGGTCAGTAGAAAGGGCTCGAAGAGATTTTCTTGCAGAAGCATCAATAATGGGTCAGTTTGAGCATCCTAATGTAATATTTTTGCAGGGTGTTGTCACAAAATGCAACCCTGTAATGATCATAACAGAATTTATGGAGAATGGTTCTCTAGACACATTTTTACGAGCAAATGATGGCAAATTCCGTGTGCTGCAACTTGTTAGTATGTTGCGTGGTATTGCTACAGGAATGCAGTATCTTTCTGAGATGAATTACATTCATCGCGACCTGGCAGCACGAAATGTCCTTGTCAACTCGCAACTTGTTTGCAAAATAGCCGATTTTGGTTTATCCCGTGAAATTGAGTCAGCAGCAGATGGAGCATATACCACTCGGGGCGGAAAGATACCAGTACGATGGACAGCACCAGAAGCTATAGCATTCAGGAAGTTTACATCTGCCAGTGACGTGTGGTCCATGGGAATTGTGTGCTGGGAAGTCATGAGTTTTGGGGAACGCCCGTATTGGAACTGGAGTAATCAAGATGTCATTAAGTCTATAGAAAAAGGTTATCGCCTACCAGCTCCAATGGATTGTCCTGAAGCCGTATATCAGCTCATGCTTGATTGCTGGCAGAAAGAACGTACACACCGTCCTGCTTTTGCTAGCATTGTGAAAACTTTAGACAAATTGATCAGGTGTCCAGACACGCTGCGGAAAGTGGCTATGACTAGGTCATCTGACTCAAATTCGGAAGGTCCAGACATGAACCACTTTGCTTCTGTGGAAGAATGGCTTGAGAGTATCAAAATGTCTCGGTACATAGAGAAATTTAGGGCAGCTGGAGTCTGCGACATGGGGGCAGTGGTCGAACTCACCGTGCACCAAGTCGCCTCTCTTGGAGTCACGCTAGTTGGACACCAGAAAAAGATAATGAATAGCATCCAAAGTATGCGGGCTCAGTTTCGTGTCAGTGGCCCCTATGGCTTTCTTGTGTAAATTAAACGATTGAATGTGATTTATGTAAAGTATTATGCTCAGTGAAATGGATGATCTCTTGGTACAGGTTGTTGAGGCAGACTTCTTGTAATGGTGGATTCAGGATTGGTGATATTTTAAAGAATGCATTTTGTATATTTTTCTAAAGACTGTCTTAATGTATGAAATGTTAGTTTTAAGAACCTGTAAAATAAAATGTCTGTTTATCCCTTCATATAAGTTTATATTTTACGGACTATTACTAAATATTAAATGATTTGAAGAATTTTTTATTACATAATATGAGTAATCAGTCGCACATAAAATGTTCTACCGTCTCTTAACATACAACGAAGATTTTTCTAGTTCTGTATACATCTAATTAAACATTTTTGATGAAATATTCATGTCTACTGAAGGGAATCACGGTTTTGTATCTTGTATTTTTACTATACGATTATTTATAAGATTATAAATTTGTATAATTAATGAAATTATGATTTTGTACGCCAATGTTTCGGAAATTATGTATATCATTTCAAAATCCACGACTCTTGCTTCCAGAATTTAAATAATTTATAATGAAATAATACAATAAAATGTAGTTAGCCAATTGCTGTAATATTTTCAACAATGTATGATATATCCCTTTCCTATAGTTTTAATTCTAGTATTAAATGTCTACACATATATTTTATATCGATAAAATGAGCAACAAACTGAACTTTTACCTTAAGATTTTATATGATTTATGTGATCAAAATATCTTGTGATTTTACGTACTTAATCATTTATCTGCCATATATTACGTTTTGTATCCTTGTCTTTGATATATTCCTTTTACACCTTTTACACAACGCATGTAAATAAAGGCTGATTATTATTATATATTTCTTTACTAATGATTTTCTGATGCATTTTCTGTGTTCTAAATGGTTTAGATGTAGTTAGATGAATATTGCCAACGTAGTAATTTAAGTGCTATGCGAAATATTTATGCCTTTGAATTCATGTTGAAAACCGTCGTGCATACAGTGATAGAGTACAATTCTTATATTTTTGTAACAACTTCGGGAAGCACGGCTCAATACGCCACATCCGATAATCCAACTCCTTCAGTAACTTAATATTAAGATTTGATGTGTAGTAGCAAAATGATTCTGATTCTTTTCATTACGTAGTTTTGCGAGTTGCGAAACTACTCTTGTGGTAGTATGAGAAGACCTTTGCAGATGAATGTTCTAAGCATAGTGTCTTACGTATCAACCAAATAAATATGCATAGTTTGGATGGGTGTGTAACGCTCGGCTTCCAGTAAAATGTTACAAACTTATTTGAATCGTACGCCATGCGAGTTGAATATTAATGCGATGCGATTATTCTACCTTGAGTAATCTATTATTATCCAGTGTTTTGTATCCTTATTTTAATATTGTTTTAGTACACCGTGATTTCATGTATTTGAGTCTGTTGTACCTTTGTGATTATTTTTACATTAGCTGAGCGTTATTTTGTAAGAATTAATTTTATAGTACATACTCACGGCTATAAATCCCTTAACGGGGTAGCCAGAGCTTTGAAATGATAAATTCCTCAGCCATATAAATGTTTTTGGTGTATTTTTTTATAATGAAGTCCATATTTTTATTGATTATACAAAGCATTAAGCAAAGGGCTATATTTTGAACTTGCATCAATCCATACTTCCAATGATGATACGGTAGCGAAAGCGGAAGGTAGCTTATTAGATTTACGTCAATGTCAACAAATATAAATTAAAACGGTACCAGATATGTAAGGAAAAACGGAATAGGAACTGTACACAGAGAACTCTTATCGATAATTTAGACACCCGACCTGAGAGTTATTATTTACATTAGAACATTGTTATAGACTTGTCATATTGAAACCCATGCAATAATTACAGCAAACTTAAAGTCTTATCATTCTCAGAAATAGTTTGAAACAAGATCCCCGTGAGACGAAATAATAACATCGTTGTTTATGTTCTAGAAATTATTTATTTGCTGTCGTCAATTTTGTAACTGATATTTAAAGTGAAGTTATACAGTCTTTATTTTCCTATGATTTTAACTTTTTAAAGAGTTGAGTTTTTAATTATATGGTTTGGTTGTTTTGAAGCCTTTTCAATGCAAGCAATCTTTTGTAATATATATATAAATATAATATTATACAGAGGAATTTATTCGAAATTAAAAAAATCGCTGTCTTTTGTCTTATATAGATATTGTTTGTATTATATGTTATAGTTTATGTAATAACTATGTAGAGTAGAGAATGGAAAAAGTATAGTGGTGTGCATATTCAGCACCGAAACACTTTCCAAATTTAATGATTCTACAAATGGTATAGCTCGTTCGATTTTATTAATGAAATCTAAGCAGGCAAACCATATGGTCAGATGGAAAGTTATTTTCCTCTTTACGATCCTGTAGAAATGTTAATGGTAGAAAAAGCCGAACTTTATAAATTTAATTGTACAAGGCTTGCAAGTACATCATGCTGTCGTTTCTGGATTTTTTTATATCGGTGAAATTTGATCCGACTCAATACATTTCTGCGAATCGATTATTGCTTTTCATACGTGCCCATTATCAAAAATACTTTATTTATTTATTATCTGTAAACTTTAACAGTAACGAACTCATTTTTTTTATTTATACTTGCCTTTTATAGTTTGTATATAGGGTGTGACTTAATTGACTGAACAATTTTTTTATTGAAAAATAGTCCCTTTGCTTAATGCTTTGTTTAGTAAATGATTATAGTTTCTTCTGTAGCTCTGGCCAAGAATAAAATAAAAAAATATCACTTGTTTTTACTTCACTAAGTATGGTTTCTATAGGCCTATATTTTATGTATCCATACTGATTCACTTGAATGAACTGACAGTGGTAATATAGTTATTATAATCGTCTCGAAGTATATAAATAAATATGCTGTATTGGATCCTTTTGGAGTCCTTATAAGCCGATACGTATGTAGTTTTCGTTGGTTTGAAATCAGATACTTTGAAAATTAATGAATTTGTGATAAATGTGACGTTTACACTGATACCCCTTATTTCTGTACTAATGCTTAAATATGCAATTAATAATAAAAATATTATTAATTAGATAAAATATTCTAATGTATGTTCTTGTTCATTACCCATCTCATTATTGAAAACATGGTACTTTTAACTATAACAAACGTTGTCGTCTAATAGGTACGTTTCGTACGCGTAGGCCTCGACTTTGATGTTATTAGATGTATTCGGTGTTTGATGGTGGTTTGTGAAATGGGTAATTTTTAATTGTAATATGTCTCAAGCATGGTTAGCATAGTCAGAAAACGATAGCCTAATGAATAGAGTGATGTTAGATTTATGTTACTTAAGTTATATAGAACGTTTGCGGGAGAAAATAATGCTATGTCAATTCCTAACGCATTGGTACTTAATGTTTCTCTTGTAATTACAATCTTAAAGATTAGGTTAACTTTAAAATATTTTTTATTTGATATTCAATTGAAGTGTTTGATGTTTCATTGCTTTATTTAATGTCTACCGACCTTATGCTAGTAAATGATCTTATTATAGAACAGTATACGTGCTCTGAATAAAATTTTACAGAATTTATAGAGCTTTACCATGACACTACAAAATATGTTCTTTTCTTCTCCTCAAAAACTAAGTGTTTTATGTAAAATGTACTTTTTGGTATTGTAAAAGCTCCTGCGACGTTACCAGATGATTATAGATTTAGCCAGTTACGAATTAAATAATAACACTCTGTTTAGATAAATTGATGAAATGTAAGCTTGGCTATAATTTATGTAATAAACTATTAATATTTATGGAACTTGTGCTTTCTGATTTGTTTATCCTTTATTACCTTTTTGCTAATAAGCCTAAGCGTACAGTAAATTTACTAATTTACCTGCATTTTGAAGGTATATAAATAAGTTAATAAATGAGCAAGTCCTTTGAAGAAATAAAAATGAGGGAATAATGATAACGGTTGTACTAGTTTTGATATATCTAGCTGCTGTTTATAGCTAGATTAATATAGTACTTACACATCTCTTGCTTATTAATCTAGCTATAAACAGCAGCTAGATATACCAAAACTAGTACAACCATTATCATTATTCCCTCATTTTTATTTCTTCAAAGGATTGGCTCATTTATTAGTGCCAGGCGACTAAGGTTACTGGGGCTTTATGAGTGATTAGCGGGGGATACAGTTAGTAATACACCACGTACTGAATAGTCATATTTTTTGTGATTCAAGCCGTGAATGTATATATTTGCTACAATAATGACAATCAAATAGAAGGATTGGCTGTCATAGTGTGGTTATTTCCGACTTTTATGTCACATGTGAAGCAATTTCAAATACGAAGTGCCGGTTGCAGTTATATTGCAGAACAACATGTAGTCACGGTACGTCAAAAGTTTCTTGATGCTGCGAACCTTCATTATAAAGTTACTCCTAGGAGTTGCTAGCCACTGACTACATGTCTACAGGTACTAACACACGATTGTCCACCGCCTCGGACACACCGGGATTACATTTCAACGAGAATGAATTCGACTGTGTTTAAATATGTTTTAGGATTTATTTATTAACACAATTGTTATGATAATAAAATGGAGTATATTTTATTACTTTCATTGTATAAAAGAAAGTTAGAGCTATTATTAGTAAATATTGCTATGTCCGGGGCGGCGGATGATCGTGTGTTAAAACCTTACCTAGCAGCTGGAGCCGCACATATCCGTTTTTTTATTATTATTATAAATAACTAGATTTGTGCCCGCGACTAAAATATACGAAAATCACATATTTACGCAGTTTATAAAATACTGAATTGTAATTGGGTGAATATACTATTTCTTGTATCAATTATACTTTTCATGTAAAAAAATATGAATCCGAAACTAGTATAAATTACAATTACAACATTTAGAAAATATGTTAAATTGTCTGATTCTAAGTCGAGCTGCGAACTTTTACTGATTTGCTGCGTATTTTGAAGCATTTGAACAAAAATTTATCTACGATTTGGTCCCTTGGGTCACCTACGTAAATTTGAGATAGTAGCAAAAAAGAAAGAAGAATATATAAAATCAACTATACTTTTATATGCATTAACTTAAAACAAATACTTTGGCACTATTGAGTCTAGGAAAAGATATCAATTTTGACAACAAATTCTATTCATTGTGTCTCTTGAGTCACCAGTGAAGCAAATAACTTAATTTTTTACTGTAAAGTGATTTTTTTTAAACTAACAATAACAAATAGTAAATATTGTTATGGAACTATTAAGTATGTATTTCTTTCGCAACAAAATTTACAAAAAAATATATAAATAAAAGCAATAAAAATTCAGGGACATATCGGTAATCCCAGAGACAAATTCAGTGACTCAAGAGACTAAAGTAACAAAATTATCAAGAGTTACTAAGTAATATATTATAATACTTTGTTAAATCAGTCTGTAACAATATGAGATCCAACAGAAGAAATAAAATAAAATAATTAAATAAATCATCTTCTCTAAAGGATAACAAACTATTTAGATTATGCTTATGAAAAGTATAAAAATTACCTAGGCTTACATAATAATCAGACTGCAGTAATCAAAATAAAAAATATAAACAAAAACAAACCAACAACTAACCAAAATATAAGAATCGTTTGTAAAAAAATATACGAATTCAATTTTCGAATACATTAACATCTGTCGGCTTAGAGAAAATCACAATGATGTCTGTATAGTCTATATCAGCAACATCTTTAGCATCTAAACGGATTTTTTTTTCTTTACACATCGCATAAAAGCCATCTTCATCTAGGTCATCAACTTTGCGGGCATATCTATATATTTTGCTTTTTGCAACGTGAACTTTGACAAGCAAATGATCTCCACGACATACACCCTTCTTTTCTTTGCTTTCAGCAGGCTGTTAAAATGAGGTAGACGGTTTCTGGCTAGCTGAATCGTCGTCTTTAGGCAAGTCGGGTGAATTGTAAACTATGTCGTAAATGTTTCTTTGCCGAGGTCGATGCAGGTCAGTGATGCTAATGTCTTTTATAGATGATATGACATAACGACGTTTGAGGACTTCAGAGCTGGCTTGCTCGGTGCCTGCGTTAATGTTGGTACTTGTAGCATTATCATTATTTTCTGTTCTGGCTTCAGATGAACCTTCATCAACGTTAAAACATATCGCAACTTCTCTAGCGATTATGGCAGCAACAGGCTCATATGGTTTTGGGTTACCGGCATCTACAAAAGCAATTTAAACGTCTGAGATTTAGTTTTCCTGGAACTTCTGTAAATATTTGGTGCACATTAATTGTCTCGACAAGGCATGTGATCCTGGAAGGTAATTATTTTGTCATGTAGTCTATTTTGGCAGCATTTATTAAGTAATGTTCGATTTTGCTTTGAGTCCTTAGCTTCTCGAAGAATGTCTCAGCCGTTGGAATGTCCTCGCCACGTGCCATAATATTATCAGCCGTTCTCTTCAGAAATCTACTGATCCCATCAGTAGGACTTTTGCCGTGACAGGCCTAAATAAATGACCACATCATTTTGGTGAATCGACATTCAAACGTTTTTGTAGCGCTTGAATATTTTTTTGTTCGTGGCGGTACTGGTAGTCGGTATAAAAATTGATAGTCGCAACCTGAGCATTATCTTCGGCCTTTCTTCCTTACCAGGCGGTTTTTTCCGTGGTTTCTTCTCCACATTATTGTGTTAAAGTTTTTTATACTTTAACATTTTAATTTTAACTTCTCAATTACTTCTTTCGTGTTTAAATTTTGTCTGTCTTTTCTGACTTTCTTTCTTCTCTTGATCTGTTTGATACTAGTTTTGTTTGAGAAATTTTGGACGACAGGAGAACTACAGCGAGTTTCAACGCTATTTACTCTCGGTAGAGGCACCTTTTCTTGAAATATTTATGGGTAGGATGGTGGCGTATTACAAATTGCATTGTTTTGTTTAGATTTTATTGCGTTTTTATACATTTTGCTTTCGAATTTTCCATATGTCGATGTCAAGTCTTTAACCAGGCGTTTTTCTTGTGGTAGTTTTCTCTCTTCTTGATTTTATACTCTTTATACCTCATAGGATTATCTTTCAATTTTGCCTTGTGTCATCGTTGCTTCTCCGCAGCAGTAAGTGGCATTTTGACTGAAACGTTCAAGTTAACATTTCATAACAGTAAATAAGTATAAATTGTATATCTGAGTTTCTAAATAGTCTTCCCACATGTCTTTGGGGTCACCAAAATTGTCTCCTGGGTTACTACTTTAGTGACCCAAGGGAACGGTAAGCTACTACAATGCTGGTACTATGCTAACATCGTCTTAGAGAGAGTTTTCTAATTAAATGACAAAACGCCCAGCCAGTGATAGTCAGGGACAGTCCACAATTGTATGAGAATGCGCCATGGTCTCCTAGCAAACCATGATATAAATTGTAAAATTATGGTCATTCGTATTTTTTAGCTAATTATTTATTTCAGTTTAATATCTGGATTATTATTTTACGTAACAGGTGTTAAAAATATTTTACAATTATACCGTAATAGAAAAAAGTTAAGGGGACAGTACTGACAAAGAATAGTATATTCACCCAATTAATAATTTCTCATCCAAACAACGACGTAAGTAAATAACGGTAAAGTAAATTAATATTAATAAGAAAGGGAATGAGGGTGAATATGAACAAAACCATGACAATGAAATTCGAGATTGAAAAAAGTATGACAGAATGTGAGATTACAATATGTGGTTAGAAAATGGAACAAGCGAAAGAGTTTGCATTTCTGGGAAGTTTGTTTACTAAGTACAGAAAATGTGAGGAAGATATTCCGGATTTGAAAATAATCCGGATTTTCAGATTTTTTACACACCTGTATCCGGATTATTCGGTTTTTTCGAAGTTTTTTTTTACATACATACATACCTATACTCACGGCTATAAATCCCTAGAAGAGGTAGCCAGAGCTAAGGAATTAAAAATTCCTCAGCCACTTTTGGAAAGTTGAGTGGGGAAAAGATGGTGAAATAAAGAATGTTGGTGATGGGTCTCCAACCGCATCCCCAATCAAGCCTTAAAAGATGTCGCTACGTGATTCTTTCGATCGATGACGTCACTAAGAACATAAATTGAACAATCTTTAAAAAATCATAACTATACCATTACTCATATTACGCGCTTCAAATTTTTACAGAATATTTGCTTGTATGTTACTTTTCAAAGTAAATAATTAAACAACAATAACATAAATTATAAAGGGTAATTTTTACTCGATCTTAATAAAGAGATAGAAACTTAAACATTTGTAAGTAAATTTTGCTGAGTAGTGTCGCCTTAGAATAGCACTATCCCATTTCTTTCCGTGGGTGATCGTAATAGGGCGACTGAGGGTATAGGGGCTTCTAAAGTGATTTTTGGGTGATATGGTTGGGTACTCGTCACCCACAATTATTTAATAGTACCATCTTTTCCCCACGCAACTTCCAAAAGTGGCCGAGGATTTTTTCATTCCAAAGCTCTGGCTACCCCGTTTAGGGATTCATAGCCGTGAGTATATGTATGTATGTAAGTAAATTTTGGAAATATCTATATATATGTCACCGGAAAATAACAAGATACGTAAGTTTATCAATTTACTAGGAAGTTTATAAACTTTCGTAGGATTCTAAACGAGAGATAAATCGTATTATTTTACGTCTACATTTTCGTAAATTGATAAACTTACTGAACTCACTCGTAAAATAATAAGTAAATAAAAACCAAACGCTAAGCGCAATCTGATTGGTTGACTGTCACATGTCACTTCTCAACATAAACAAACCGGTTTGCTCGTGCGTTTTAATTAGTTTTTATGTGTTGACATGTGTTAAAACTGTGAAAAATAACTTTATTTCGTTAAGTTTATATAGCAGTACCCATAATGAGTGACCTACAAGCTGCGGACACCCAAAATGAAGTAGATAGTGTGGTAAATGCTGGAACATTTGTTGACGATGTAAAGTTTACCACAGAGCTACGAAAGTTTTATAGTGGGCATAACATTAATAGTAAGAAGTCAGAATGGACAGAGGAGAAAATGTGTGTGACAGTGACAGCGACTGGCGAGTGGACAGTCTGGCCTCGCACTAATCGTCTTCAGGATGATGTTGGAACTTCCACGCATTCGGCGCAACAAGGAAGCGATCCGCTTTCGTTACCGCATGAAAGCCATCGGTACGTCCATGTGTGAACATACCTGAATCGTCGAAGTCGCAACATCACCCTAAAGGCGTTGTTATTATGTTAAGACTGAATTGAATAATTACGACCGAGCCAGAGAAGGTACCCACATTTTGCTTAGACAGTGTACTCACGTGATAGGGGCAGGCCTATCGCCGTTTTGTACGAATACACTATCACATAACTAAGTACAACTCAGCCATGTGGGTTTCCTCACGATGTTTTCCGTCACCGTTAACAACCATGATAAATTAACCACACATATGACTTTAGAAAGGACAAATTGGTGTAGGCCCGACCCAGGATTGGAACTCACGCCCTTCTATTTTCGGGCGGGTGTTCTACCCGCTGGACTATCATGTCGTCCAGACAGCAAAACGTGGGTACCTTCTCTGGACACTAGATGGCGCTGCCATGTGAGTTCAGAAGTATTGGTACCTCTGCCAACCCCTTCGGGGATAAACGGCGTGAACGTTTACTGTACGACCGAGCTACTAATTACTAAATTAGGTATGTAACTACAACCGAGTAGGTATGTATGACACCGACGTAAAAGTTATGTTTTATAGTTTTTTGATAATAAAGCCTTTCGTGTTACACATTTCAGTCGCTTTATTTAAATAGAGTGAAGTAGTATGTTTTGTAAAAGTATTCCTGTATTTTAGCTAGTAACTACCTACTTAGTTTTAAAATAAAATACTGTTTGATAACTTATTGAAACTGATAATAGCAAACTCGACTTACTACATTCGTGCCAGAGAGGAACCAGGCATTTTCGCTTCCAATTTTATAGTTTGTCCTGTCTGATTGTACCGCAGTATATGGACACAAGCATTCCCACTATGAACATTGACCAATCAGAGAGCAGTGTGTTATTTTACGTATTTCAAAGATGCGTATATTTATAAGACCTTCTGTGATTAGTCGAATCATATAGAATCTTACGAATAGATATCCGCTAGTTTATCAATTTACCGTGTGATGTCGGAAATTGATAAATTTACGCAAATGTAGACGTAAAATAATACGATTTATCTCCCGTTTAGAATTCTACGAAAGTTTATAAACTTCCTAGTAAATTGATAAACTTACGGATCTTGTTATTTTCCGGTGACATATATATATATATATATATAAAAGAAAGTCGTGTTAGTCACTATTAATAGCATAGGCAATGTTACTACATTGCCTATGCTATTAATAGTGACTAACTATATATATATATATATATATGACTATGATATTTAGCTTGATACTTCAAGCTAAATATCATAGGGGTTCAGTTCAGTGGAGTAAAATACTTATGATCACCGTGCGAAGCTACCACTAGTAATTGTATAAAATGAAATACCTAAGCTAATATTTGATCATATATACCAAAGATATCGCAGTTCATGCAAATTCAACGCTCAAAAGTAGACCTTGATTATACATATACCATAAATGCCATTATATCTCATCTAGCATTTTAAATAGACTACTTTATTTACAATTCAATAAGGTTCTGTTTATATTGAGCATATTAGGCAGATATAGCATTATTAATTCGTAGCTGCAAAACCAGCACATGTTAATATCTATTTTTCTACAATTATTGACCTTACCTTACCGCATTCACTTAAAACCTTAAAACTAAAACCCTTCGATCATATATCTCAAAGATACACCAACAAAGCACGAAAAACGGAAATATTATTTAGGCGTCATGAAGCGTTTGCGTGAGAGTATCCGCCGAAAACGTCCAGATTTGTGGCAACACAACTCATGGATGCTGCACCATGATAATGTACAATCACACACAGCCATTATAGTGAAAGAGTTTTTAGCGAAAAATTCAACAAAAGTGGTCCACCAAGCACCGTATTCACCTGATATGGCTCCGTCTGAGTTTTTTTAATTTAAGTAGTAATTTTAATAAAGTTAAAATTACTACTTCGAGGAAAACGTTTTGAGTCGATAGAAGCCATAAAAGAAAATTCGCTGAATGAGCTAAAGGCCATACCGCAAATAGCCTATGAAAAATGTATGGAAGACTGGGTGAAGCGGTGGAGATGTTGTATTGCAAGCGATGGGGCCTACTTTGAAGACGATAAAATAAAAGATGAATAATTTGTATTTTTTGTTTTATTGACAAATTCCCGATACTTAGTACACATAATGTAAATAGTTCATTTATTTTCTTATAAATTAAAAGCAAAATTAATACAAAAAGTTGTTTAAATCGTTAATTTTACAAAAACTATTTATTATATTAAGGGGCGGTTTCACCACACTCTGTTAGTTAGTTTAACAGTATGTCAAATCTTTTAATGGACTGCTAAAGCTGTCGAACGCTGAAAGAATGAATGTTTTCGGTTGCACTCACATAGACCCTTATGATCGGTATTTTAAAAATTCAAGATGTATTTACACCACATTTACCTGTTTGAATCCCGTTTTGCTGGTGATTTATGAAACACATTTGAATCGAAGAAGCTAATACATAAAAACTCACAAAATGAAATCCGTGCATATAAATGTAATAAACGCACATGTATTAAACGGGTAGCGGGGGAAGTAACATAGAACAGTTATGACTAAAACAGACTAAAAAATAGTATACCTGAGTTTTTACTAAAGATGATAGTAGGGAACACTTTGTGCGCGAGCCCGACTCGCACTTGGCCGGTTTGTTTTATATGACATACATACATATACTCATGGCTATGAATCCCTTAACGGAGAAGCCGCAGCTAGGGAATTAAAAATTCCTCAGCCACTTTTGGAAGTTGCATGGGGAAAAGATGGTGGAATAAAGGTTGTTGGTGATGGGTCTCCAACCGCATCGCCCGAAAATCCCTTAAAAGCCCCAATACCGTTACTCGCCTCTTACGTACACCCACCGGAAGAAATGGTGTAATGCTATTGTAAGCCGGCACTACACAGCTGTTTTATATTACTATCCGTTTTATCCGACGACGACGTGACGTGAAAGCTCAATGGGTAGAACACCGGTTAACGTGTAAGCGACTAGTGTTCAAATCCCGGGCGGGCCTACACCCATTTGTCTTTTCTAAAGACATATGTGTGGTTAATTTATCATGGTTGTTAACGGTGAGGGAAAACATCGTGAGGAAACCCACATGGCTGAGTTGTACTTAGTCATGTGACAGTGTGTTCGTAGAAAACGGCGATAGGCCTGCCCCCTATCACGTGAGTACACTGTCCATGCAAAACGTGGGTACTCTGAACACCGGGTGACTAAGTCACGTGATGTTCAGAAGTATTAGTAACTCTGCCAACCCCTTCGGGGATATTCGACGTGAACGTTTATGTTATGTTATGTTACGTTTTATCCGAAGAAATCGTAATTTGTAGGTATCCGAGTTTTCTGGATAACTAATTTGGCGGAGAATTAGATGTCCTAGTGTAAGTAAAAGTAAGTACCTAAGTTTCTTATCAGTATAATATAGTATATCTCCGCATTAATCACTACAATTCCATTATTGCATGTTCGAGTTCAGACTGAGATGCCGTCAAATAAACAATGTACGCTTAATAGCAAGTCTGCAGTTCTCAGTTGGCACAAATCTATCAAGTTTCAACTGCGTATTGTGCAATAGTTGCGCTACTAAGTTGCTGTGACTTGTGAGATATGAAAAAAGACACCGACATACAGGATGATCTGAATAGGTTTTTGTGCTGGCTATTCGGTATTGAAATTTCAAAAAATCATAATGGAAAGGATTTTGAATGTGATTCGTGAGAGATTTGCCTTCCCCGATGGGAAATGGATAGAGCATAAGTAACTAAAAATATGAATCGTAGGACATCTTGTTTTAATCATTTTATTTCGAAAGGTAGTATATTGATCAAAGAACAACATATTCATGCCATAGAGTAAAACAGGATCACTGGAGTGTGAACTTACTGGAAAGGATATCCAATATCGAAAAAGGCTTCATTGTTTAATTTTCATTTGTCTCTTACGTATGTCTCGTTTTCGTCGAACAATGTTATATTAAAATTTGACGAGCCAATATCACAAGGCATAAAAGACCATAGTAGTGTAGTGTCGGCTTCGAATAGCATTAGCCCATATCTGCCAACTGTTGTAAGAGGTAACCGCCATTTATTTGAACATTTTGTCGCACAAATAACGCGATTATTCGTTTAAGATTAACGCCTTACAAAATATGATAGCAAAAGTAATTCTGGCCGAAACAATAGTATATAGTAGTGCAGTGTCGGCTTCGAATAGCATTAGCCCATATCTGCCAACTGTTGTAAGAGGTAACCGCCATTTAAGTGAACATTTTGTCGCACAAAAAACGCGATTATTCGTTAAAGATTAACGCCTTACAAAATATGATAGCAAAAGTTTCGATTGAAGAATTAAGTCATGAGATTGATACGCCTGGTTGTTTATAAAACTTTAAGTCAACTCGTCCAAAATACAGCTTCAGAGTTATCACTACGAATAGTAAATTGCTATGTGTTTACAATAGAACGTTTGAATAATATTAGTGAATAGAACAGCCAAACTACACAGGGACCACGCACTACAAAACAGTTCTACGACAACAGAAAATCGAACTGAAATGTTAAATTTTTGACTTTTTTCTAGTAAAATGAGAAACTGGCATTGTTTGAACTATAACAGACAGGTAGATATGCTCGGTTATATACAAAACTACAAATCTATTGGACAACAATACTGTTTCTGAGTAATTCCAACTAAAACTTTATTCCTGTATGTTTGCTATGAATGTTTCAACGGTATTTGTAACTAGAACAACGCAAACTATACAGGGATTGCTAACAGTTCTACTACAGCATAAAGTCAAATTCAAACGTTAAATTTATCGTTATTTCGTAGTAAATATGCAACCGTGATAGCCCAGTGGGTAGAACACTCGATTTTCGTGCAAGCGACTAGTGTTCAAATCCTGGGTCGGGCCTACACCAATTTGTCTTTTCTAAAGACATATGTGTGGTTAATTTATCATGGTTGTTAACGGTGAGGGAAAACATCGTGAGGAAACCCACATGGCTGAGTTGTACTTAGTCATGTGACAGTGTATTTGTACAAAACGGCGATAGGCCTGCCCCCTATCACGTGAGTACACTGTCCATGCAAAACGTGGGTACTCTGAACACCAGGTGACGAAGTCACGTGATGTTCAGAAGTATTAGTACCTCTGCCAACCCCTTCGGAGATATTCGGCGTGAACGTTTATGTTATGTTATGTTATTCTTGAAGTAAAATGAGAAACTGTCATTGTTTGAACGTTAACAATTTTATTTTAATTCAGTGTACTGGTAAATTACACCTAACATGCCGTGAGAAATATTAAAGTTAAAATTTCGGGAGCACTACCGAATTATTAACAATGACGGGACAGTGGAAGCACTAGCTTTATGAAAACTCGCTGCTTTTGAAGTTGTTATTCAGTAAAATATGTAACTAGAGAATTTCACATGTTCCAGTTTAATGTTTTCAAAGGTTTAATCCTCTACTTTGACTACTGAATAAAACTTTTAGAAACTGCTGAGAATTTTTCAAACGTACAAATCGCATATGAACTTGTTCGCTTTCAAGTTAAATAATCAAAGGCGCATTAAAGCGTTGTCATTTGAACAATTGTGCACGTGTGCATATTGCAGATTTACGCTTAGCTAGAACAACGCTTTATACCGACTCTGTAATAAAAAACAATTTACAATTTTACTAGCTGTTCATGATGGATAACTTTTTTATTCAATTTATCTATCCAGATCGTCACGTGTGGGTATATCTGTGGGTACTGATACGGTGGATAGTTTGGCACATTTGGTGGGGTTTATGCGGCACACATGTCCGGCCCAGTCCCATTCAGCCTTGCGGTCTTAGCGCCCACGCTAGCGAGGCCGGTTATGGATGGAGCGTAGTGGGGTGTTTATGACGCGGTCAGTCAGTTTAACGCCAGTAATGCTGACCTTAGGTCAGTACAGCAAGGATATGTTGACAAGTTTGCGCTTCAGTGATAATGGAAGAGTGCCCTTTATTAGCTCTTTATGGACCAGTAGCTCCTCCAGGCGTTCGGATTACGTCTATACTATGGATATCTTTGACTTGTCTGTTTGCTACTGAAGGATACTATCTGGCTCAACTGGATGTATTCATGCTGTACCAATGTCAGCGAAACGGAGATTTGTAAGCCCATTTCCGTCAACTTCGATGCCCTTGTCCTGATATGAGACCGCTAGATTTTATTTATATACTAGCTGACCCGACAGACTTCGTACTGTCAAATTTGCTTATGACAAAGCTTAAGGCGTTTTTTCCGGTACTCTTAGTTCAATCAGGCGTGAACATTTTATTGGTCATTTTTTCCGATATAAAAATAATCCTATGTTATATATTGGGTCATTATCTAGAATTCGGCCAAATTTCATTCATATACATTACGTGCTTGAGGAGCATTTTTGCCTTAAACACACAAACATCCAAACATCTAAACTTTCACATTTATAATAAAACCTCAGAAATTGTAGCCTATGTGTTATTCTGATGTATAAGCTATATTGTGGTAAAGTTTCATTCAAATCCATTCAGTAGTTTTTACGTGAAAGAGTAACAGACATCCATACATCCATACTTACAAACTTTCGCCTTTGTAATATTAATAGGATAGCCTCGAGGGTTGTAGTAAATAATTTTGGTGAAAACGAATGACTCTAAAAATTTTAAATCATATTTGCCATCACTATAAAGGTGAAGTGTGAAGGGTTGAGATTGATGTTGACTTACGACCGATTTCTGAATTGAGTATTCCAGCTGAGAACAACTTAAGTATCGTTCTGTCGCATTGAAATCTCAACAACTGAATGAGACAAAACGACACTTAAGTCGTTCTCAGCTTGAATACTCAATTCAGAAATCGGGCGTTAGAATAGCTTCCCTTCTAGTGATTTATAGCCGTGAGTATATGAATACAAGTTAATCTTGAGAGTTTTGGCAGTATCGCATATAATGTCTATCGATAGTCCCTGCCCATGCTAGTGGTGGCTAACGGCGCCGGGAGATGCAGTATGTTTGTATGGCAAGTTCATTCTAGTTTACTCAGTTTCTAATCGAATTTCATTTGGTCCTATTTGCCCTAGTACATAGTTCTAAAAAAAATTCTTCAAATGTCAGCATACTGGTAATAAAATAAATGTCATCATAAGAGTTTAGGTCTAAGTTGGCTTCCTAGTGAATTCAAACACCTTTGAATAGGATTTTTGATATATTTATTTGAATAGGACATATTGTCAATGAACTAACCAATAATGTCAAGGTGTTAAACCGATCGAAATCTAATGAAACTGGCAAATTCTGAAAGTTACCTCCAGATAAAGACATTTAATTATTAAAGTATATTGTTCTTCCAATAGGTATTATTTTAACAGTAATACAACAGGTTGAATACGAATATTTCTGGTAGGTACTAATCTTCCTCTGATAACAATTAATAATTGGCATATTGAAAAACTATAATGTACGACAATTGTTGCTGGGCAGATTGCCCATTATATTGGAGGTTTAGTATATTTTCTTTTCAATTCATCCGGTAGTATTTTCCTATTATTTAGAACACAAGTATATTTGTAATACATTGTATTGTTTTACTTTTATCTATTGTGTGACTTAAATTAAAGGATCTCTCACCTCAGGTCCAGTCTAAGTTATAAATACTAAAATTAGTCTTATCTTATCTCATTCCCGACGCGATTGTCTTTCTCAACAGCTTCGAATCTTGTTAGTATTAGGCTGAATTGTTAATTGTGCCGTGTAGTGTCTTCTTAGAATAACACTACCCCATTTCTACCCGTGGGTGATCGTAAGAGGCGACTAAGGGTGTAGGGGCTTTTTAAGTGATTTTTGGGCGACGTGGTTGGAGACCCCTTACCAAAAACGTTTATTATTATCATCTTTTCCCCAAGCAACTTCCAAAAGTGGCTGAGGAATTTATCATTCCAAAGCTCTGGCTACCCCGTTAAGGGATTTATAGGCGTGAGTATATGTATGATGTATATGTATGTTAATTCAGAGCTATATATTTACGCTAAATTGGATGGATAAAAGGGTTTGAAAAGGAAAAATCTCTATCCCATATTAGTAGTTAAGTGATTCTCTAAAACTTTCTGTTATAACCAAACTAACAAATAAACGTCAAATGGTACTACTATATTGTCATGTGACTATGTACTGTTGCCATGTATTTATTCGTTATGTTTTAGTAAATAATGTTTTGTACTGTTTGTTTGTTTGTCACCAAACTCCTCCGAAACGGCTGAAACAATTTAAATGGAATTTTACAAATACATTCGATAGGTCTGATATAATAGGTCTAAAACTATTTTTTATACTCATAAGTGATTAGGATTGTACATCTCTTCTAGATTGTAGAAACTCCCATGACATAACCAAGTTTTCCGGTTCAGATAATGATATACATTTTACAATCCTCTCCATAAGCCATCTAATTAGATGCGCAGTTCATTATAATATTAATATTGCAATTCAATGGAATAATATGTATTTTTGTGGTAACCGTGATAGAACAATGTGAATATCACATGATTTTCAGAAGTATTAGACGCTTTACCATCCCCTTCGGGGATAAACGGAGTGTACGTTTGAGTATGAGTTGAGTTTAGACTTTCCAATTGCCTCATGCCTCATACAACCAAAATGATTATTTTACGTAGACGTATCTAATGATACTGGTGACTTACCGATTACACTTCGTACTCACTACTTTCCTAAACATTGCTTTTTCTAAAAATACAGCCTAATTTCCTAAAAAAAATAATTAGTTATGTATACGTATAATAAAGGTCCCGGAGTAGCCGTGGTTGAAGTTACTGCATATTTACTATGACAATAATTTTACCGCTCAAGCAATCTCGGTCATTAGACAGACATTATTTATAGTGATTCAAAGACTTTTCTTTCGATACCGAACACGATACAGCAATACACTTTCATTTCTAAGGTAAGCTTTCGACATCATACAAAAATATTTTATACAATTTATACAGCCTTTAACATACATGGCTATAAATCCATAAAGGGGTAGCCAGAGCTTGAGAATAAGAAATTCCTCAGCCACTTTTAGAAGTTGAGTGGGGAAAAGATGGTGAAATAAAGGTTGTTGGTGATGGGTCTCCAACAGCATCGCCCAAAAATCCCTTAAAAGCCCCAATTCCGTTAGTCGCCTCTTGCGTACACCCACCGGAAGAAATGGGATAGTGCTATTCTAAGCCGACACTACACAGCCTTTAACACCCGCCTTATTTAGTAATTTAGCTAAGTTTAGTAGTTTAGGTGCTACGGTGGAACATACTTACATACATAAATACATACACATACTCCCTAAAAGGGGTAGCCAAAACTTCAGAATAAGATATTTCTCAGCCACTTTCAAAACTTGGGTGGGGAAAAGATTTTAAAATAAAGGTGGTCCTCCAACCACATCACCTAACTACTCCTTTAAAACCCCCAAAACCCTTAGTCGCCCTTCATGAACGAACACCCATGGGTAGAAAAGTGTTATTCTAAGACGACACTGCCCAGCAAAATACATACATTGCCAAAATCATCATTATAGGTTTTGCCGTAGTTAGATAACAAAGATTGATCGGTGATGAGTCTCCATCTATATTGCAACCGAAACCAATAATCAATCGATAACCTTTATAAAAAACATAACATAACATATACTCACGGCTAAAAATCCCATGAAGGGGTAGCCAGAGCTAGGGAATTAAAAATTTCTCAGCCACTTTTGGAAGTTGCGTGGGGAAAAGATGGTGAAATAAAGGTTTTTGGTGATGGGTCTCCAACCGCATTGCCCAAAAATCCCTTAAAAGCCCTAATACCGTTAGTCGCCTCTTACGTACACCCACCGGAAGAAATGGAGTAGTGCTATTCTAAGCCGGCACTACACATAATTTTTTAATAAAAAAAATCCTCGATAATGACTTAGTTGCCATATACGACTCCCACGCAAAGAAATGAATTATGCTATTCTAAGTCGATTTGTGGTAAGATATGTGGTGGTAAGGATTGTAACGTGCATAAACACATACTGGTATAAAGAACGAGATATTCGCGATTAACATAACCATTTCTTCTCAGTCGGGTATAAAAGGATCAGAATGAATCAAATATGTTTAACAAATTTGTTTATTGCTGTGTAGGCTTAGAATAACACTACCCCATTTCTTCCGGTGGGTGTACGTAAGAGGCGACTAACGGTATTGGGGCTTTTAAGGGATTTTTGGGCGATGCGGTTGGAGACCCATCATCAACAACCTTTACTTTTACCATCTTTTCTCCACTCACATTTCCAAAAGTGGCTGAGGAATTTCTAATTCCTTAGCTCTGGCTACCCCTTCTAGGGATTTACAGCCGTGAGCATATGTATGTATGTAGAACAAAATAACCTCGTCCAACAAGGCCAAAATAATTATTCTTTTGAAACAATATGGCTTAATTAATAACATCGTAATTAATTAAATACACTATAAGAGAAGCATAATCAAATACGATACTGTCTTCTTTGTTCAGATGGTTTAAATAATTACTATTGATGCGATATAAATGTCGATTTCGATCACCAATGTCGTCCCAATTTTGTCTTCTTTCGCTACTCACCGATTAAAAAGATGGAAGAGACATTAACTGATTTAACTTTTATAGCATTTAGAAAAGAAAAACTACGTCACTCTACGTTAAAGTACGAGCAGTCTCTTCACTAAAAACGAACAACCTTTCTAATTTAAGTTATAAATTACAGTCATATTTGATAGATTAATATGGTGAAATAAATTATTTTGACTTAATCTCCTTCCATTATTCTCTCTTATTCTATTATAATCTCATTTCTAGTATTAATTGAAATGTAACAACATACACATGTATAATCATACTTATACTCACGGCTATAAATCCCTAGAAGGTTTGCCAGAGCTACAGAATAAGAAATTCTTCAGCCTCATTTGGAAGTTGGGTGGGGAACATACTGTAGAACAAATGTTTTTGGTGATGGGTCTCCAACCAAATTGCCCATAAACCACTTAAAAAGCCCCAATACCCTTACCTGCATCTTACGGGAAAAAATGTGGTAGTGCTATTCTAAGCCGACACTACACAAGTAAATACAAAAAGTAAAATAATATTTGATATATATAAAAAAAACTTTCTTAATATTGATGTTGACATGAATGAAATAAAAGCATAATAATCTTTTATTGATATACTTCATATATTTAACTTAATTTACAACAATAAATTTTATGCTGAGGTAGAACTTCAGCTTTCTTTACCCTTATGTAGGTTTTAGGGGAAGTTTTCGCAACCATACGACAAAGTGTTGGAATAATATTCCTCCACGATAAGAAATTTGGCATATGAGCAAAGTTTAAAAAATAATTTCATTGCGTATTTATTAAGTATACAGGCATTAAATATTCCGAAATCATTTGCACATGTGGTGGCATACGAGCCGTGAGTTGGTCAAAATGGCTGGAAAAGTGGTATGAATAAATTTACGAAATCGAAATAATATCTTGTTTTCATTATTCGTATTATAAATTCTTTAGTTTATATTAATATTATTTTCCCACTTTATAATTTTAATAATTAATTATCTTGTGGGAATTTAAAGCTCCGGCTTCGTAAAGTGGCCCGACTAGGAAAACGGAAAATCAGTGTTTTGCGTAAAGCAACTTTCAACGCTGAGTTGCATCCATGTTTGATCCCATTTTCATTGCTGTGACATACAACATTGCCGTTTAAACATAGCTTCTTCTTCTATTAATGTGTATTTCCGTTATTGTTTTTGTAATGTATTTTTATATGACCATGTTGTTGTACTTTGTGTGTCTAAGTAGTGGAAATAAATGTCTTATCTATCTATCCATACTATAAAAAATAAAGAGGAAAGGGGTGCTCTACACTATTATAACAGCTTCTGTTTAGAGGATGTCCAAATTACTGAAAAAACAATAAGTGCGCGGATAGAGTTGCCAAAGACGACGGCGTACAACATGACTCAGAAGGTTTCTGGAAGGAAATCGGTGACAAGAGGCGGCTGTCTACCATGTGAGTACATTTTCTAAGAAAAACGTGGGTACGCTGAACACCAGTTGGCACTAACGTCTCTTAATATTCAGAAGTATCAGTACCTCTGCCACACCTTCTGGGAATTACGGCGTGAAAGTTTAGGTTTTTGAGTGTTGAGAAATATTTTTTAATAAAATTATAATATAATCAATTATACTTCGTTGTGAAATATGACGTCAATTCTCGATTCTTAAGAATTTAGTAAGATTGATAAGAGTAAGCTCTGGCGAGACGATAGAAAATGCGCGGGTGTAGATTAGATTCTAATATTGGAAAATGAGCAAAAAATATAATTTAGCAAGAAAATATTGTGAATACGTATCGATACTAATATTACAAATGAGTAAGTAATTCTGTCTTTCTGTTACGCTTTCGTGTCTAAACCACTGAGCTGATTTATGATATTTAGTACAGATATAGAATGAAACTTGAGAAAAGACATAGGCTCTATACATAGGCATATTTATATGAATACGGTGTTTCATTTAATTTATAAGAGAGGTACATATGGAACACTATCACCAACAAGAATTAATTAAACTATTTTTAACTACTCTTTCTTCATAAGTGGATTAGAGAATGTTGATTCCACACCAAATAAACTTTCAATTATAAAGTTGTAAGTGTTTATATGTGGGATAGTTTAAATATTCATATACTCGTGTCTATAAATCACAAGTAGTACCAACCGAAGCTTTAGGATTAGAATTTCATCAGATAAAATTAGATGTTGAATACTGAAGACATTTAAAAGCTTAAAAAGGTTTTGGTGTTGTAATCTTCAACCTTATGGCCTAAGAAACACTAAAAAAAAGCCCGAATACTCTTAGTCTACTTCAACAACACCGGGGGGAAATATAAATATAAGAAGATAAAAGATGAGATAGTGTTTCCGTATTTTGGATGTAATCTGGATGCAAACAAACGCGGACAAAGTCGCGGCATAAAGCTAACACTTCATCATACCAAACTTAAAAGCTCATAGGAATCCGTCGGAGCAAAGTTTTTTTTTTTTTTTTGATTTTCAAAATATTTATAACAGGCAAAAACAGAGAGGGTACATGCCTACTCTAATAAAAAATAAAACAATGCGGACTATTAAAGATTAAATTAATAATTGTTTTTAGCTTCATAGCTTTGTCGGCTCAAAATAGCACTACCCCATTTCATCCCGTGGGTAAGAGACGACTTCGGGTGTTGGATCTTTTAAAGAGATTTTTGGCCGATGCGGTTTCTGACCCTTCATGAACAAACTATATTTTACAATCTATTCTTTACTCAACTTCCATAGTGACTTTCATCTTCCGAAAGGCTACCCCTTCCAGGGATTTATAGCCGTGAGTATGTGTAAATATATTGTTTAAGATTCTGTTTATTTACTTTCAGTTGTAAGAGTTTTCACGCCCCTGCATATATAATATTATGTTAAAATGCATTCAAACGGTTGCATATTATGATTAAAATGAAAGGATAACCATCAAAGCAAGTTAGATTTTACAAGAGATTAAGTGAAGCGAGCAATATTCGGTAACTAGTGATTATATTAGTTACTTAACAGCTACTGCAAACGTACTTGTGATAGAGCAATGAAATTACTTTCCCTCATTATACCATTTTCAGCCATCTACTATATTGAACTAGCAGCAGTCTGAGATGACTAATTTAATTTTTTTATAAACATAACATAACATAAACGTTCACGCCGTTTATGCTCGAAGGGGTTGGCAGAGGTACCAATACTTCTGAACTCACATAGCAGCGCCATCTAGTGTCCAGAGAAGGTACCCACGTTTTGCTTAGACACTGTACTCACGTGATAGGGGGCAAGCCTATCGCCGTTTTGTTCGAATACACTGTCACATGACTAAGTACAAACTCAGCCATGTGGGTTTCCTCACGATTTTTCCCTCACCGTTAACAACCATGATAAATTAACCACACATATGACTTTAGAAAAGACAAATTGGCTTAGGCCCGACCCAGGATTGGAACTCACGCCCTCCTGTTTTCGGGCGGGTGTTCTACCCACTGGACTATCATGTCGTATTTTTTTTTTTATATATCATCTAAGTCATATTCAAGTTTCAAGCCACTGAATAACAATAGGATGAAATATATTTTCAAAATAACTATCAGGGGGTGATAAGTGTTTGATACTAATGCCAAAAATGCTTTCAGTAATTTTTTTGTCTGTCTATCTGTCTGTCTGTCTGTCGGTTTGTATGTTCCTTATGGAAACAAAAACTACTCGACAGTTTTTTACGAAATTTGGCACAATTATTCTTCATACTCCTGGGCAGGTTATAGTATACTTTTCAGCAGAGTAGTCAAGGGGAATTTCGGGGAATTTTGGGAAAACGGGAGAAGTTACTCCATTTTTTAAGCTTCCATCGCGTGTACAGCCTTAATGGTTAAACTTACATAGAAATCATGTTTGACGGAAATATTCCTCATAAAATTGTCTGAAAATTTTCCCGTAACAGTATATGTCTATCTTTTATGGTTGACTCAAAATAACACATGTAACTCCTGATAGCTAAGCAGTTCAGAGCATTCTGATTATATTTGTTTACTCTTACGTTTATAATACTCTCATTCATCCCTTATTTAAAAAAGGTAACAATATTACCTATTCAATGAAAAAAGAATCATAGAAATCAGTAGAGAAGAGAAACATTGAAATTATATATGAAATAAGCCATCGCACCCGTGACCAAAACCAAATCGTTACTAATTTACATACATACATATACTCACGCCATTAATTCCCATAATCTATACTTATAATAAATCTGTACTCGTAGAGAGGTCAATTCTGTACATGAAATATATTTTCAAAATTACCATCAGGTGGTGATTAGGGGTCGATACTGATGCTAAAAATGCAATCAGTAAAATTTTTGTCTGTCTGTCTGTCTGCCGGTTTGTATGTTCCTTATGGAAACAAAAACTACTCGACGGATTTTAACGAAACTTGGTACAATTATTCTTCATACACCTGCGCAGGTTTTTGTATACTTTCCAGCAGAGTAGTAAAGGGGAATTTCGGGAAATTTTGGGAAAACGGGAGAAGTTACTCCATTTTTTAAGCTTCCGTCGCGTGTGCAGCCTCAATGGTTAAACTTACATAGAAATCATGTGTGACGGAAATATTCTTCATAAAATTATCTAAAAAAAAACCTCAACAGTTTATGTCTATCTTTTACGGTTGACTCACAATAACACATGTAATTCCTGATAGCTAAGCAGTTCAGAGCATTCTGATTATATTTGTTTACTCTTACGTTTATAATACTCTCATTCATCCCTTATTTAAAAAAGGTAACAATATTACCTATTCAATGAAAAAAGAATCATAGAAATCAGTAGAGAAGAGAAACATTGAAATTATATATGAAATAAGCCATCGCACCCGTGACCAAAACCAAATCGTTACTAATTTACATACATACATATACTCACGCCATTAATTCCCATAATCTATACTTATAATAAATCTGTAGAGAGGTCAATTCTGTACATGAAATATATTTTCAAAATTACCATCAGGTGGTGATTAGGGGTCGATACTGATGCTAAAAATGCAATCAGTAAAATTTTTGTCTGTCTGTCTGTCTGCCGGTTTGTATGCACAAGGATTGAGCAGTGACTGAAGAAAGAAACCTAAGATATTTAAAAAACAACGTAACCCACGCGAAGCTGGGCCGGTCCACTAGTTCCTTATAACTGTATAAAACACGATGAAAAGATCAAGTACGTTTTTATGAGAAAAACATACCAATTAGGTACTTCACAAAAACAATATCTAAATAATCCTCTTTTCTCAACTAAAATTCGATATTCAACAATAGACTGTAGAAAAATCGTTAGGATGTTTAAAGGTGCCCCAAGCCCCCGCTGTGTATTGTCTCGTGTCTTTCTATATTTATAAAGAATTGATATGCAAAGTCTGCCTTGTCTAACCTTATGCGTCACGAGTGTAGGTGCCCTTTCAAGTTTTGCTAATGGAATTTAAAAATAGCTTGGAATACAAAAGAATTATGATAATTGAATTTCTGTTACCAATATGGAAGAGAAAGAAATATGATATTTCATACGCTCTTGCACTGTTCTGCACCAAAATAACATCCGTGATATAACGACACAATTTGCGCGCACATACATATACTCAAGGCCATAAAACCCTAGAAGGGGTAGCCAGAGCTTAATTTAATAATTTATCAGCCACTAATTTAGGTGCACGAGCGTGGCGTAATGTGTGGGGATAAGATTGTAAAACTAAGGTGTTTTGAGATGGGCCACCTCTTTGCCACCTCTTACGAACGAGAAGTAATGGGGTAGTGATATTCTTAGCCGACACTACACATCAATCGGTGTAGTAACCTACTATAATCGAATTACGCTTAAGTGATGGGTGAATTGCACAAGCATAAAAAACACGGCAATCGTGAGAAAGGTAGTGCAAAGTTGTGTTTTACGATATTATATAGGTAGGTTTTTCATAAAAATATGTGTTCCCCGACCTTAGTAAAATACGAAAATTCAGTAAAGACTAGTAAGACACCATTTTTATAAATAAAAGTGTCATTTTATCTTCTTTGATTGAATTGGGTCCCGGACAAGTCCGTATATCACTGAAGTTTATCAATAAAAAGTATTTTTGTTTGTTTATCTACTTGTTGTATGTCTATCTCATCATATGCTTATGTCTATCTCTTACGCATTAGAGCAGCTCTACAATTTTTATCCTGAAAAACTATCATTTTAGTTTCATAACATCAAGTTTAAAGCTATGATCTAAAATGTATAAGCAATATAAGCAAGCGATAGCGTACATAAGCAAGGCGATACAATTTCTATTATACTAGTAAAACTTCTTGCTTTTCTTACTTGTTTTGAAAATTGACGTATAGTCAATTCCGATGGGTTCGTCATTGTGGTATTGAGATATTATAACTAGAGTTATAAAGAATAAGAAATGACAATACTTATTTTATACTTAGGAACTTTTTTTTATTTACTTTTTTGTTGCTGTAAAATTACAACCACGTTAAAAAAATATATATGGACATATTATACACAGATCAAGTTAGCCCCAAACCAAGTAAGACTTGTATTAGGGGATACTAACTCAAAGATATATTTAATATTATTTACTTATTATAGCGACAGTTATAAATAGAAATGACAATACTATTTTTATACTTAGGATATAATATTGAAATCCACTCCTCCGCGCTGTGAACGTTCAACCTTGTATTTTGCCAGTAGTTGCTGGTTAAAGCATTCCATGAAGGTCTTGCCTTAACTTGGTAGAATTATCTATGCGGATTAGCCTTATCTTAGCTTGCTATTTCCTCGCCAACATGGATTAACCTAAAGTTGATAAGTATCACAAAAAAATATGCGAGAGTAAGAATTCCAGTTTCAGGATCGAACCTGAGATTGACATATTTTTTACTAAAGACTCAAACCACTGCACCAGCGAACCAATAGCTAGATTTAGTACATACATACATACAAATATTCACTTCATTAGTTCCAATTGGGTAAGGCAGATACTATCAATTTGTACTACTTCGATTGTACACTTTGTACCCCTCGGCAAACCTCGCTAGCTTAATTTACGTGCTCTATATTTTCTTTGGATGCCTGCCTTTATGAGCACATTCCTTTTTAATCTAAAAGTGTTTTCAGTGGTCGTCATGTACTGACATTACTATTCACATTGGCTCTATAAATCTCTTTCACCAATTTACAGCCATTCATCCTCTCGATGTGCCAAAACCAAGTAAAATTACTTTTTTATATTTTTTACAATATCATCTTTCACCCCGCACCTTTCACGAATCACACTATTTCTCACTGGACCACATAATTTAACATTACATTTATTTCTGAGGGACCTCATCGCTACTGCATTCACTGTGCGCTCATGCTTCTACTGCCACACCCAATATTCGATAACATACCTAAAGCACTTTCAAATATCGATTGACTAGTAATTAGAATTCAATCAATTAGCCTTTTAATGTTTCTACAAAATATATGGCATAGTAACAAGTAATGAGACGCTCTAAGCCTCTTAAGTCACTGGGTGGGTGTATTGAGTGGAATAATAAGCTTTTCGTAAAACCTTTTAGCTGAAGAGTTTCTATAATTTTGAATAATAAATAAAAAAAATGTAAGGTAGAAAACAAAATTATATTTAAAATAAAATACTAATTGGTACATGAAGTGAGCCCATGACGATAACTAAGTTACGAAAAGGAACATTACAAATTAATGACAAAACAAGCTCTATAAATAAAACAATCACATTTTAATGGCACCACCAAATTTAACCAATACAAAATCAATGTGTTGTACTTGCTATATAACATATGTTTGCATTAGAAAACCAAATTAAAATACATTAATTACACAAGGTATGATAATCAATAAATAATATTTAACATTTCCTGACATTATATTTTTTATATAAACATTCATAATCATCATAATCACAAACGTGATGCATTAAAACAGTACTCACTTTTCATTTATTTACACGAGTTAAAATGAATTATCTTACATTGACACACATTTCAGGCGTAAACGCGTTTAAATTCTACTTAAACGGCAAAATCTCATCGCATTTCAGTCAATGTTAAAGTTTATTGTACCTGGGTCAAAGTTATTATTAACTTCCCACATGACATGTTCTCTCATAATTCTCAGAAGAGGTAATGTAACAACCTGAATAAATCTTAATAAAATGATAACGATTTTTTACATTTTACATAATAATGCATTATGATATGATACAATTAAGCAAAGTTAGGTATTAAAGCCGAGGTAAAAATGAGACGCGAGCTGGAGGCTTTCAGGCTCAGAAAAAAATATAAAAAAGGCGACATAATTCAAAACTGTTTTAAATTGGCGTATGCGCAATGGCTGTCATGGCGAACTAGATTTAGTTATTTAAAATACGCAAGAAGTTTAACATGAAGAATATAAAGGGAAATATAACCCTTTATATTCTTGAACTGAAAACTCTATTTATTTTGAATTTGCATGCAACCTTAATTTGGGTGACAAAGAGTAGACTCGAAAAAATACTCTTAATTGCACTTAAAAAATAAAACAGAAATAATACTATTGAATAGAAGTCTTAAAGCGATCTCTTTCAGACAAACTTTGGATGGTAAGGTCAGTGAATTAATGGTTATGGTTGTGTATAATAAACATCTTGACGAATTGATAACCTCCTCTTTTTTTTGAAGTTGGTTAAAAAGGAGTTAAATTAAGTAAAAAACAGCACATTGTCGTACTAGTCGGTAATATAAAACAAAAAGTTACAGTCCGTTTGGTAATAAGATGTTTGACACGCCTTAATTCGGTGCAATAAACGTCATTTTACTACTGTCCCTTTACACAGCCTGTACACTTTTTACTTGCTATCCCCTCAAACTTTGTGCCATAAAAATAAAAAAGGTCTCGAAGGGAAGAAAGCCGTGCATCCCATGATTAAGGGCGTGTAAAATAGTTTTTAACACACTTGCTGTTAAAGTGACTTTTACTGCATTGAGTTTATGCGTGTTAAACAGCCAATTCCTCACTTTTAATTTATTTTACACATTATTGCGATAATTTACATTTCTTATTAAACTTTTTTGCCATCATAAAATACGTTGTATACAAAAACCGTAAGGTTTTCCATTGTGGATTAAATGAGTGTTATTAATTTTTCTAAAATTAAACTTTTGCGTACATAATTATTAGCATTAATTATCGATTCTAATGAAATAAATTTATAATGTTTTATATTGATTAGAAAACTCTTTCCTCTATTATATAATTTATTTTGGCTGTAATTAGTTACTTTGCTCAAATGATTCATTATATACAACTACGACCGATTTTCAGGTAATGTAAATAAATTCAGATAAGTTTCGTAACAAACGCAACGCAAAATAAATGCTATGGAGGGTTATTTTTATTAACACCGCTTCATGAGTGTAATATTGTTATTGGTTTCAATTTTGGCAACTTAATAGCCCCTTATTGCTGTAACTTAGACTGTAATTATATATCATCAAGTACACATCCACTAGTTTATTAAAAAAATTGCCACTAAAACTATGGCCTTAAACTTCTCATCTGTTTTAGAACACGTTTGTACGTCAATAGGGAGCTTATAAGATTAAATTTACCAAAGATATGCATTTGAGAAACATGTCTTAAAATAAAATATCTCTTACACTAATGTATCAATTATACCTATTAATAAATATTGATTTTCATTAAGAGCTTTTTAATATTTACTGCAAGTTATTTTGCGTAGAAGTAAATATTTATAAGGCACAAAATACCTCGTTTAACAAATAGTAAATTATCCAAGGCAAAATGTGGTGGGAAGAGTATATACAAATGCTGATGTCAATAACAATTACCTGTAAACAAATTCAACCTTAAGATTTAATTTTATCTTATCATAATTACCTGCAATAGCATAAAAACACATATGATATGATAAATACACTTACATGATAGCAATATGACAATTGTGCGTTGCTTGTAATTATCTCTTATTATCTTATGTTATAGTAACTATTTTATTTAACTCATATGTGTTCAGGTTTGTATTTGTAGTGGTGTTCAATAAGGCAGTGTCTATATAATATTGTTATATAAATGGAAACAAATTGCGAATTGAAGAGTTTGCCACTTAATGCTTTTGATAAAGGTAGTGCTCTTGCAGACTATTTATCTGTGACAATTCTTATTTCTACTCAGGAACATTACTTTAATACAATCACAATTTCCATTGGTTTTCTAGTAGTTAAATCATGTAAAATGATTAGAATAAATGGTCAATTTAAACAATTAGTTTAGTAACTATTATATCAGCCAACAAATACATGAATGCGCAGTGAAAGAACATGTTCATTGGTACTAGTCACTTGAGTTGAGCATTAACATTTAGCGTTAACAAGTGTTTTATTAATTTTATTATACAGACAACTTGTACCTCACTTATGACGAGTAAAGCCTAAAAAATCTATTCACTTATTTAGAGGAATAACACATATAACAATAATAACAGGTAAATACTTATTTATCATCACTAATGGGTCAATGATTTTTTTTAAGACTAAGGCAGTTTACATGATCTTTTAATAGTAATTTCTCAAGGCAAATATTGTGCTATTACTATTAATTACAAATATTGTAAAAAAACATAACAATTAATAAAAACCTTTTACCCTATCATTGTTATAAAAGACGCAGCTGTGCAACAATCATGTGTAAAGTGCCCTAAAAAAGACAGTAAATGCCATCTAATTCTTAGATGATTTGATGGCACACTCCCAAAATGTGCTAATGTAAAAACGTTATTACGAAATGTACAGGATGTCCCAAGGTCGAGAATACGCCGGAAGCTAGCGATAGACCATGCTAGTATCGACACAGCTGCATTCGTATCTTACAGAACATATAACATACGAACATGTACGAAAATACAACCCGGCAATCTGTGCTTTAAGAAACAAGACTCCAGGTTTGGGACTCGTATGTCCGAAGATTTTTTTTGAAACAGTAAAATAATTTCTGAATAGCTCTTATGAAGCGTTAAAATGCATGGAAATACTACAAAATCCAAACCTATTGCAATAGTATCTTACAAAAAGTGGACTCTTTCCGAGAGTGACACTTGCTATCATCTTAGCGTTTTCCAACTTTTTATTACCAGAACATTCCTAATTAGTTTTAAGAAGCTAGTTATTGCCAATTTCAAAGTTTGAGACCCGTAATTGGAAAAGACCGAAACAAATGTGATCTACGTGACAATTTGTATCCAATGAGCAGGCGAAGTATATTATTGTAACATAGTCTTTTGATCCCGCCACCTTTTAGCGCATATACACGACAAACTGAATGAAGTTCTAAGTAAGTATTGTTAAGTCAAAGGTAAAATAAAAAAGAGTACATAAATGATCAACTTAAACTTAGAAATTCATGTCAGTATATATTACATGTTTAATTTTATTATTATATAATTGTGTTTAAATATAATTAACTGGTCTTAATTTGTTCTGAGTAAGACATTTAAGAGAAATATTGCATCTAAGAGAAGATATATTTTTTTTAAAACTGTCTTTTTTTATTGGAAAGATACGTTAAGGAATTAACTTAAAAAAGGGTAATTCTTAAAATTACATTCAGCGTCATTTTATAAATTATTATGAAAGACTAAACTTTATGATATAGCATATATGTTAAAAAGTAGTTGAATTTTTATTAGGATGAAATAATAAAATTTACTTTACTTAAGTGCGCTTTTTGAGCATGTCAAGTGGTAAAAATCCACTAACCTAAAACTAAAGAATACCTTTATAGCATAGTAAAATATGTAATGCAAAAAAGGGCTTCGTGAACATTTTATATGTCTGTCATCATAAGACTTGCAATATCAGCAAAAGCGTGGTTGCACAGGCATTTTTTAACATAATATTTTTAGAATAATAGTAGTATCATTACTATAGAGTAAATGCAATGATCAGGATGCATGAGCAATATTTACAACTGGTATTAAGCTAGAGGTTTAAAACTATATCAAATGGTTCTAAAAATGCAATTACTAATTTACCTCTATTGAAGAAATATAGAATATGATAATATGACCTGGTAAAAGTGCACATCTTATCTATAGGTACTTTGAGTATTAGAAAATCAATATTGGAATAATATAAATATTCTTAATAAAATATAACCGCATTAATACGAGTTCTAACATCTGATTTGTTTAAAATACATACTCTCTTTGTTCCTCTGCACAATTTCCCATAACAGATTTTTTTGTTGTTGATGCATTTTTTATAGCGTAACATATAATTTGAAACAGTTGCTTGCAAGAGGAGTTGCAATTGAGAAATATCAGGACTAAGTCAGGTAAATCGTTATTTATGTATATAAAGAGTAAAATATAACTGAAATATTTTTATGTAGCTGCTAGCCACATGACCATTTTAATAAAATTATTTTAACTATTGACTAGTGAAAATTTTTTCAAAATGCAGCTGACAGGATATAGTATTTTATAAGTAGTAACCAAAAAAACTACTGGATTCTATGTTATCATGTTACTTCACATTAAAACGAAAAACTATTTTGAACTGGAAAAATCAAATGCTTTACAACTGGAATAGGTATAAAAACAACTATCTAGTAAACATAAAAAGTCACAAATGCAATAATTAATTAATTAGTAACAATTTTACTACAGATAAAAAGAATGGTGCATGATTATGTTTGATCAAAATATATACTTATTTAAATTTGAAAGCTGATTATAAGCTGAAATATGATTTATTGGCTGGGAAACACAAAATACTTTTACATAGTAGTATTAAATTCCAATAAATATGCAGTACTATACTGACTTAATAAATTATAAGTTTTCATTTACTAAATAAACAAGTTTTATTTTTGGGAGAACATGATTAAATAACTTATAATTAAATTAAATGAGCATTAATACACATTTATGAATTATTATCAACATATGTAAAGAATAAAACAGTAATGCAAGGGATACAGTGCAGAAGAGAAAATCTCAAACCATTTTAGAACATTTCCTTATAGTTTGAAGAGGTGTGGACGGTAAAGTTTTGCTAGATACTATATTGTGTAGCATGATAAAAAATGTTGAATTACATTGAACATTCATAAATCCCTTGGAATGTTTTTGTTACATTTGTAGCCTGGCTACATAGACAATTATATGCAAATTTGTCTCCTTCATCACTAATTATGTTCTTATACATGTTGGCACAATATCAAGACTCTTTCATGATTTGAATGTAGCTGTAACAATTCAGTTGGAGATATGATTTATTTCTGAAACTATTATTCCTTCAGCATTAGAGGAGCCATAATTTTACTGACAAAACACACTTACATAGGCTTGGTGACCAGTGAAAATAATTCAAAATGTGCACAGGAATGACAAAAACAAAATCATGTTCAAAGCAGACATCAGTAAAGTACAAATACAAACACACAAATTTTCAAGCTTTTTTTTTTAAATATTAAGTTGAATAATTGAATGATACAGATTTTTCAAATGTTATGTAACCTATTTAAAAGTAAAACACAATTACAATTAAATCAGGATTAAAATTATCATAGCACATTGATAATAGGATTATCTCACTTACACATAAATCTTAAAGGGATTAAGATATAGGTATAATTTATTTCAATAATCACATTTGTCTAAAAAGTAATGTGTTTCTTACAACATAAAATAATTATTGAATTTGGAATACTGGTAGAAATAGAATAAAGAAATTATATTACATTTACAACATATTAGCTATTTGATAAATTATAAAATTATTAAATACTATAAAACAATCATAAACATGTATAGCAGGGCATCTTTCACTAAAAATATTTTAACATAGTCTTTGGCAGATTATCACAAGTACTATACCGAATGTGTAAAGTATTGTGTTATCGCTATTATATACTGCTATATAGTCTCAACCCGTGAATTTTCCTCTTTAAGAATCATATGTGTTGATTTCTTTCGTCGTAACTCAATGTATGTATAAAATAAACTTGCAACAACACTTATGTTCAAACCAACAAAGTTAAGAAAGGAGAACACATAATCACCACCTATTACCATCCCTAAATATGTCACAAAGATATTCTTGAGACATCCAATTATGGTAGTAGTTAAGGCACTATTGTACTGAGTACACAGCATCACACTGTAAGATAGAATGAATCCCATAAAACAAGATAAAACAAACTGTATTAGAAAAAGCATATCATCCCAGTGTTCATATTCCACAGATCTATGAAGGTCACCCATATACCAGGCTATCAATGTTGCTGGTAAAATCATGAACAGGGCATTGTAGAACATGAGGCCATATTTTCCAAGTTCTTTGGATTCTAATTTTTTCTTCATATAAACTCCATTTGCTGCTGTGAATGCGTCATTGAGTAAAACTAGTGTGTAACCTGACCATGTAAAGGTGACATCATTAGCTGCAGCTATTAGTGCTCCTAGAACCATTGCTATCACTGTCATCTGTACTATCATAGGAGCCTTTACTTTGAGTACAAATCTTTCAGCAATCATAGTCATTAGGATACTGAAACGTCTCAATGCTGTGAACATAGGTAAACTCAGTTCTTTTGTGCCACCAAGGCCAGTTGCCATGTTTCCAAGATATATCACTGGTAAGGGCCATATCTTTTGCGCGGTACTTCTCTCCAGTGGTGGAAATTGAACCAGTTTTACTCTTCTGCTAATCCAGAGAACCGAAATGATAGCCACCATCTGGCCCAATCCTAAAACTTGGTAAGATGGAAATGCGTAGGTCGTCAACACGGTTTTATTCACAACAGTAATCATAAAAGAGGAAACAGCATAAAATGCCATACTAAGCACTTTTTTGAAAAATAGTGACCGGTCTGCTCCAAAATCATTTTGTGCACTGAAGTCCGACATTGTGCTATGCTCCTCACTATTAAAAAAATACTAAATAGGAATTATAAGATGATTGCAACTAACATCATTGACTATGTTGCTCGGCGTTATGATGATTTGATCTTCAAAGTAGTCACGATTTTTAAATGAGTGTTGATTATTTTACAAGAACGAGTTCCTTTCATGGCCGGTTAAGCGTTTTTGATTAGATAGAACAAAATAAAATGACTAAAACTTTAAGCCTTGAACGTAATTCTCGATTATCTTGTACGTAACCAGTTTTTTTGTTTTAATTTTAAATTTGTGACATGCATGACTGACTGACATGACAATGACATTGAATTGAATTGAATTCGAAGTTAAAATTGTTCATTCATTTAATCTTAGTTCGTTTAATGCTCAGACCAACTACCTATAGACAGATAACGCGCGTGGCACCCTATATGTCTCTCTTTCGCACAATCGGTGTTGACACAAAAACAATTCTGCCTCGCTTGTGATAATTTGGTAAGGCTTTTCCCATGCTTTCAATAACGACAAACATATCATGTTACCGAACATATATGGCAAATATCCTCAAATAATAAGTTTATAAATAGATGAATTATGAGCAAACAATAGACTAAAATACAACACATATCCATTAACAATGACTAATCAATAGACAAATCACCAGATTATTGTGTTTTCTTCCCAACGAGTACCACCAAAATCTGTACCACGGCTACTTTGTGTACAGTTACCAATAGTAGAGAGGGACTAGTGTGCGAGCGAGTTCGCCGTCTAGTAGTAGAGTTTCGTGTGAGCAGTGAGGCAGAGTAGCGTGCCAGTCGATGCTCGGTAGGGTGAGTCGAGTAGTTTGGTAAGGTAAGCGAGGAGTATAAGATGTGGGTAGATTGAGAAATGTAGTAGAAAGATTCGTCATGTTGTTGTCGGGGGTCACCACTGTGGGAACAGCAAAGATATACTGGCCAGTACACCCTGCTGTGTACCAATCATCTTTGAATTTGTATATAAGCTTAGCTAGAGAAACATTTCGATACTGCGATGTACGATTTTTTTATGACGCTGCTAGTATGCGAGTGAGTTCGCCGTCTAGCGGTCGCCACATGATTCATCTGGGGCTTTTCACTCGCTTCGATAACTGCAGCCCAAAACTTTTTATTCTCCTATTTTTAAAGCACGATCCAGAAACAAGGTCTCTGCCCTAAACAAGCTTACTTCCTACGAGGACATAACTAAACTACCTACTAACTAACTACTACGCAAGGACATAAAACCGACCGAACGAAAGGTCTTCAAAGAATGAATCTTTGTCGGTATACAAATACAATAAACCTTAGAGCATACACAACTAGAGAGATAAAGAATACGTCACGACGAGCAAAAAAAGGATAGCTAATTATAAAACTCTTAAAGATAGAAAGAGCTAGTACTATGATTTTTAGTCCCTTACGGTGTAACCCGTTTTTTGCTGGTGCAAACTGTCCAAAGTGACAGTTTGCCACAATCTTGTTAGAGAAATAATAAACGCTTTGTTTACCTTCATCGACTTTAGATAACATTGTGCAAATTCGTGAAACAAATCATATTTTGGACTCGTAGGAAGTAAGCTTGTTTAGGGCAGAGACCTTGTTTCTGGATCTTGTTTTTAAAATAGGAGAATAAAAAGTTTTGGGCTGCAGTTATCGAAGCGAGTGAAGAGCCCCAGATGAATCAGGTTTAGGTCTCCAAAAATAACCTAATTTTTAGAATTAGTTGAAGTTGAGTTAAGTAAAACGCTATGAAGTACTTATAACAACTACAACAACTGGCGCCATCTAGTATGTAATATGTAAATTAGTTATTATTTGGTTTTGATCACGGGCGCGATGACTTATTTCATGTGTAATTTCGGTGTTTCTCTACCGATTTCCAAGATTCTTTTTTTATTGAATAGGTAATGATGTTCACTTTTTTAAATAAGGCATGAATGAGAGTATTATAAACGTAAGAGTAAACAAATATAATCAGAATGCTCCGAACTGCTAAGCTATCAGGAGTTACACGTGATATTTTGAGTCAACCATAAAAGGTAGACGTATGCTGTCATAATTTTTTTTTAGAAAATTTTAGTCATACATGATTTCTATGTAACTTAAACCATTACGGCTGCACACGCGACGGAAGCTTAAAAAATTTAGTAATTTCTACCGTTTTCCCAAACTTTTTACCACTCTGCTGAAAAGTATACTATAACCTGCCCAGGAGTATGAAGAATAATTGTGCCAAGTTTCGTTAAAATCCGTCGAGTAGTTTTTGTTTCCATAAGGAACATACAAACCGACAGACAAAAATTTTACTAATTGCATTTTTGGCATCAGTATCGATCACTAATCACCCCCTGATAGTTATTTTGAAAATATATTTCATGTACAGAATTGACCTCTCTACAGATTTATTATAATTATAAGTATAGATTAGAAGTGCCCAAACACTGTAACATAATCTATAAAAGAAAACAAATAAACGAGTTTTGAATTTAGAGCTAGAAACTCCTCATCCTCGGCCACATTTGGAACTTGATAAGGGACAAGATGGTAGAAATAAAGTATCATTGGTGATGCAAAAAATAAAAATAAACTGCTCATTTATTAATAATTTTAATTCAAAAAATCAGCATTTCAATTCTTACAACGTGAGCTGTTCGTGAGTTTCTAAATATTATTAAAATCACATATATTTTTTTATATAGAACTTTCATCTGTATTTTTTTAACAGAATTTTTAAATAACAAAATAACAGAAAAATACACGAAGTATAGTACTCAAAGTATAAACTAAGACACATACTTATAAAATATATCATATTTTTTATAATCATTAGTTTTTCTGTGATTAGAATTTAGAACACTATTAGTTATAAATGCCACAGAGAAAAAATATTATTAATAATAAATGCAACATTTATTAGCCAATCCTACACAATTAAAGACAACAAAAAAAAACAAAAAGTACAATTTCTTAAACAATAAAAGGAAAATAAATTTTGCTTACATATTAACACAGTTCATTTCAGAATAAATTAAAATTTAGGACTAGTTATAATATAGTATTTATTACAAGTAATTATCTTAGTAGTGTGGGGTAATTATCTTATTAACGGGTCTGCAACCGCATAGCCCAAAAACCGCTTAAAAAGCCTCATTCCATTAGTCGCCTCTTACGACACCCGGGGGTAAAAAAAGTCAAACAGTTTATTATTTAAAATTAATTAATTTACTAAATTTACTGATGAATCCATTGCTTCGGAAAGTGTTCGTAAACAGAAGAAGCAACAAAGGAACTTTTTACATTTAACTATACAATTTTTATTTAACTATAATCCTAATTTTAATATTTCTATTACATTTGATTTAGTACTTAATTTAATTCTATGCCTTAATATAAATTGTAATTTTATGCACACATTAAATTATAATAATTAAATTAGTACATACATTTATTATTTAGTGGTATTATCTGCCTAACTTTTAGTATTTAAAGGAAGTTTTCGGGCGATGCGGTTGGAGACCCATCACCAACAAATTTTATTTTACCATGTTTTCCCTGCTTAACTTCCAAAAGTGACTGAGGAATTACTAAATCCTCTGCACTGGCTACTCCTTGCGGCCCATTGGACTTTTAATTGAAAATCAGTTAATATCGACACTTAAGAAGAGATCTGAATTTTTTGGCACTTACATCTTATAATACTTTATTTCTAACAACAATTAAAAAATGACTATTTATAATTTGGCATTCGCAGAATTATATCCTGCATATTCGAGCAGTAGAGCAATCAACTTTTGCTTCGTTTTGTGGTCCTCCATCCTCCATCTTCGAACCTGGAATTAGAAGAAAAGGTATTATTATTGCTGTAGTGTCGGCTTAGAATAGCACTACCCCGTTTCTTTCCGCGGTTGTACGTAAGAGGCAACTAAGGTCATAGGGGCTTTTATAGGGATGCGGAACGGTTCGAGACCCATCACCAACAACCTTTATTTTACCATCTTTTCCTTACTCAACTTTCCAAAAGTGGCTGAGGACTGTGAGTTTATGTATTTATGTAAGAAGGTAACAACCTAGTTAGCCGTATGGGATATTGTTCAGCTCAATAGTGTGGCTTATGTTTTAAATGGAATCTACCAGTTTCCCTTAATACCACATTAATAGCTGTCAAAAAGTCAAAACGCTAATAGTAAATGGCGACGGCTGCGGGGCGCGTGGGGCGGGGGACGCCTGCATGACGGCATCGATTTGTGCATTTTGAATATATTTATTACACTAACTGTTTATTTCAAAATTTGCAAATATGGTCTTTAACTCTTGCGTCTTATGCCATAGTCTTATTTTTTTTTGTATAAAGATGTTCCTAGTTTAGAATGAGCGAGACGATGGAAAGATTTCTATTAGGATTATGAAAACGATATGACACTTATTTTATGGGCAGTAAGACTTATTAAAAAAAAACTAATATTATCTGTGCTGTGGTATTAGTTTGAGATCAAGGACAACTTCGTCGACAAGGCCAATTCGGTATGCAAAGTTTTTTTTGTATTTAGTTATTCCGAAGCTCTGGCTACTCCATCTAGGACTTTATAGCCGTGAGTATATGTATGTAATATTCAGTGAAAAATACAACTAAATTCTATACCTTCTAAAAATTGTAAGTCGGGCTGATTTTTTTTGTAAAACTTATTGATTTTGAAATGTACTAACAATTAAATTATGACCATCAATACTAATTATTGATTCAATTAATAATAGTTAATTATTCATACCTGCATTATGTGTATGGTTTTTAGGTTAAGTTCTTGGTTCATTTGGGTTTTCACCAAGTCCAAGCACTTTCAAATAACATGCCTTTATAACATCTTTAAGTTGAGGCATTTCCAAAATACGTCGTGAAGTACGTTTGATTAAATTTGCAGGATTTGGAGGCATTTTGTGATGAGTGCCGTGGGCAGTGATCGGCGAACTGCTCCGATAGGTTCTTTGTTGTATTTCAATTTCGGTAGAGCTGCTAACTTTTTGTGAAGCTGAAAATAAATATTTAACTGTCAATAGATTTTTTTTAGGTTCATGAAATTAGTAGTGATATTTTTATAACTTAAATTGGACTCTTAAAATACATATTGTATTTGACTCAAGCTCAAAGGCACAAGCGTTCACGTCATATATTCTCGAAAGGGTTAGCAGGGGTACCGTGAGTATATGTATCTATGTATGTAGTATTCGGTGAAAAATACAGCTAAATTCTATGCCTTCTAAAACTTGTAAGTCGAGCTGTTTTTTTTAAACTTATTGATTTAGAAATGTACACTTAATAAAATTATGACCATCAATAATAATAAGCTATTTGACAATGTTTTGAAAACTATTTTACGGTGTTTATTTGATTATAAGGAGCCCTAAAATTATACTTTACTTTCTTTATTTTAGCTATTTTATTAAAAAATCGAAAAAGAAAATGCAATCTTCAAATGTTTCGCGAAAACGCGACTTTAAGTAATATGGCGGCTGTGGCACGTAGTGACGTCAATTCCGCATTATACACCAATAAGCGAGGCGATACACAGTCTGTTTACGCGCAATCTACGTCATTATAGAAATAGCCAATCACGGTCGTTTTTAATCACGTGACAGTAGCATCAAAAAGCTTATTTTAGAAGACGAATTTTGGTAAAATAATGCAATATTTTTATCACGCATTATTACAAATCGCTTTCAGAAAGAAATATTAAGACTTATGAAATAAAAGAAATGTATATTTTTATTAAAGTCAAATAACCTATTATTGATTCAATTAATACTAATTAGTTATTCATACCTGCACTATGTGAAGATACTTCTTTATCAATCCTCTTATTGACACTTCTAGACCTTCTTTGGCTCCCAGATTCCATCGTATGAAAAGATTTTTTGACAAATTTCCGGTTTCTTAAGCTGTACACCGATTTTTCTGCTTCATCATCACTTAAACTGATAGTTATGGGAGCTATTACTGAGGCCCTTTTAGTTTGCCCTTTGTTTCTTGGTTGGTTTGGTTTATAAGATTTACACACACAACACCATTTACAACCATTACCATCCTTCATAGACCTGGTAAGTTTCAAATTACGTGGTGAAGTACGTTTGATTAAATTTGCAGGATTTGGAGGCATTTTGTGATGAGTGCCGTGGGCAGTGATCGGCGAACTGCTCCGATAGGTTCTTTGTCGTAATTCAATTTCGGCTGCTAACTTTTCGTGAAGCTGAAAATAAATTTTTAACTGTCAATAGATTTTTTTAGGTTCATGAAATTAGTAGTGATATTTTTATAACTTAAATTGGACTCTTAAAATACATATTGTATTTGACTCAAGCTCAAAGGCCCAAGCGTTAACGGCATATATTCTCGAAAGGGTTAGCAGGGGTACTTATACTTTGAAATATCACGCGGGTTTTCGGAGTACCCACGTTTTGCTTGGACAGTATATTCACATGAGACTTTCACACGTGACACATAGAAAACTGTGTGGTGTACGAATGCATTGTCATATGACGAGTCAACTTAGTCGTGTGGATTTCCTCACGATAATTTCCCTCACTATTGAAAACCATGGTAAATTAACCACACATATGTTAGAATACACATTCTTTTACGAAATTGTTGCCAGTAATTCTTGAAACACCTTATTTTAATAGTTCCTCTCGTCAATTTGATAGATTCTTTATAGAAGTTTTTGGAACAAAACGATTGTAAGACTCTTCATTGACTCGTGATTTTCGTTCATATAATTATTTCTATAAACTAGATACTGATTATTAATGAATATGGATAAATGTTATTATATAAATCGGCTGTGCTAAACTAAAAACAAGTAAGTCGTTTTTGGCAAATTTTATAGGAGAGCGAAAAAACACACACTTGTTTTATTGCACCATTATCATGTGGTAGGAAATAAGCCCTGCTACTATTTTTCAAGTAATTTGTATCTGTTTGATTACGTTTTGACTGTATAGGAAGCAGGTTAACATATCTGGCTAATCATTTTATTTGTTGATCATGAGTTAGATTCCAATAATTAGTCCATAATTCATAGAGATATAAAAAAACACGTTTTCTATGACATTTAAAACCACAATGGCCTAATATCATAAGATGTTTTTCCCTATTTCTTGTTAATCTTTTGTCTAAAGTGTATTTAGGAAATTAAGTATGCTCTTTACGATGATTTTTCTTCATTTGTATAATGTTACTAGGTGTTATAGTTGGACTTTGTATGGCAGTGCTAGTCACAGTTCTGTTTAAACCATGGTTTGAATGATCTGCAATGTTGGGGTGCAAGGTGAGGGATCTTGATCTTGTATGCTCAGCTAAGCGGGTGAACTATCCAGCACACTCACCAAATGTCCTACCGTAAACGTCCACGTTCGTGCACCCCGATAATACCTAACCAATGACAGGACCCGCTTTTAATAACATCTACTCCTGTGGCAAAAGTAACAAATTACGGAGGGCTAATCCGTATTTATCGATGTAAATATTTGAATGTAATTTATACACTCCATAACCCATGTTATTATTAGAAATATATTTATGTATCAATCTCCCAAACTTATTTGTGTATCCTCTATGTACTTATGAACATAATCTTTTGATATATATACTTATTATAATTTATTTCCTACCCAATACTCCCTTTCCCCTTCTTATTTTATTCAACCCATGGAGGAAGGAAAACCTCAACCCAAAAACCATCCACCTGTAGCATCATGAAGGAAACATTTGATAGAACTACCCAGGTGGGTTTCCACTCTGTCTGGGAATCCGACCCCGATCTTCCGAGATCGGGCAGCTCCCATCGTATTCATCGTATTCGAATGTTTGAAAAGGAACGAAGAGGAGGCGGCTGCGAAAGCAGTGAAAACGGCTGCTTCAGCGCCTTTCGCTTCAGATTCCACCGAAACTGATAGCTGGCAAAGGCTTATACCCCGCGCCAAATCCGCCAAGAAAAAAAAGAGGAAAAAAGACCCACACAACAATAACAGGAACAAAGAACTTAACTAAAACCCGAAGAAAGATAAGGGCAGCAAACAAGAACCGGACATCCGCGGTCTGTTGAGAAACCCAGGTTGGCGAGCTGCAACCCCCGAGGCGAGTCTAGGGTTACCATCTGACCGGATAAATCCGGTCTTGACCGGATAAATCCGGTCTTGACCGGATTTATAACGGTCAGACCGGACTCCGCCCGGATTTTTCTCACATGCTGCGTATTCTGAGTGAAATGACGCTTTTAACGACCGAAAGACCGTCAATCCTAATAAAGAAGTTCTTCGAGAACAAGGAAAGTGAAATTTACCTATTCTACCTTCATTCTTTGATGGCTATATTTCACACAAGAATCGCAGCTCTTGAACGGAAAAACAACTCGATTGCCGAAGTATTGTCCATATTAAATGAAACCAATGAGTCACCGACCGGTAGACCGGACTTTATCCAATAAATCAGGATTTTTTATCCTTAATGACAGGATTTCCAATTTTAGGCCCTGGTAACCCTAGGCGAGTCGCATCACTCTCGTGACGCGGATCGTGGCGAGGGCGACGGCCGTCACCGGCAAGGATCTCCTCATCACAGCAGCAATAACCTGAAAGATGAGCGCCCACACAGAAACACCTAGAAACCATACCAGACGGCGTGGCCGACAACAGTGGAAGCAAGATCAAATCAAACAATCGGACCAGACACCCGCAAATACAGAGCCAACAACGAGCAAAAGGGAACGTTTAAACAATACAATATCACCTGCTCAAAAGCAACCAGAACCCAAAAGACAAAAAACTGCAAGTCACCAAACCGGAGCCGCACACAAGAACTACGCGGCCGTTGCCAAAACACACGCCGCCGATCTAAGCCTGGCAATCTGTGTCAACCTACATCGCGACTTGACCTCTCTCCTCGTCCTCTGAGAAGATCTTTGACTGTGAGACACAGATGCACCAATTTCGTGGTTTTCCTATCGTAATCGACGGGGTACTAAGAACATGGTGCAAGGTAAATTTCACTAAGAATTCTTTGAAGGAAATTGTTTAGCATATAAAATGGACGAAAGAATCCGAAACGTTTTGGGTGGTCAGCCAGGCTGATGCGCCCAACAGAGTTCGATGCGTTTTATTAGTCCTTAAATACAACGGGGACCTACAGCGACTGAAAAAAGTCTTGGCTGGCCAAGACCCCCACTTCGACCTAGGGAAGTTGGAAGGGTATGTACCTTACACTCCACCTTTACCCGGAAGAGGTCAAGAAGCTCATGCTAAGAGAGCGGCGTGTACACTATCTTACTGGTACCATATACGGCCTCTTCCTGAACAAGAACAAACTGACTGACGTGCCACCGGAACCGGAGACAGAGAGCAGACCAACAACTTCGAAAAATTTTACGTTAAAAAAATGTTAGTTTTAACTTAATTTTGAAAAATAAACTTTTTGTTTTTTTTTACACAAAGGATCTTGACGGAATCACCATCTGCGAGAGCCATATGTTCGAGATCCAGAAGGAAACAGAAAGGTTGGCAGAAATGGCCTTGACAGAGCAGAAGAGAGCTGAAGACTGGATCCTGCACTCTTCACCAAGGCCAGATCAAACAGAAGACATTGTTGGATCTGAGTGAGCCTAGCGATGTTACCCTCTCCGACTAAGCCATCAAAAACCCAACCCAAAACCATAACAATAAAATAAAAATAATACAAGCCAATCTCCAGCTACTAAGAACACTGTAAAAAAGCAACAACCCTATCGCACTAATACAAGAACCATGGGTGCGAAATAACAGAATATGCGAACTCAGTGCAGACCCTGAAATGGATTCAAACATTTTATTTCAATTTATCAACAAATTTGATGGTAATAGAGAGAAGTTAACTGCTTTTCTGAACAATTGTCGCAATGCAATTGATTTTGCTTCAGCCTCACAACAGGACAAGTTACTTTAATACATATTAAGCTAATTAGAAGGAAGTGCATGTTCAGTTAGAAGAATTTTTAAAATTACTATTTGGTGAAAAGAAACATTACGCCGCGTTGCTCTTGGATTTACAAGAATGTCGACAATTAAACAGTGAATCAGTTAACCAGTTCGCACTGCGTGTGGAATCTTGCTTATCGAAAATTTTAACGGAAATTAATATTTCAATACCCACAAAGAAAAAAACTGAACTGGCAGGTCGCCTCGCAGCAATGCAAGACCTAGCATTGCACACTTTTGTCTCTCTGGTCAGGAGTTCAATGTTTTGTCTATTTAGATGAAATTGTAATGTACTCATATGATTTAGAAACTCACATAAATAATCTTTCTAATGTATTTGACAGACGTGTCTGACTTCCAACTAAAATTCCATCCCGATAAAAGCGAGTTCCTTCATAAAGAAGTTTCTTACTTAGGCCATGTAATTACAGACGAGGGTGCTCAGCCTAATCCACAGAAAACCGAAGCAGTTAAATCTTTTCCAATTCCCAATGCCCTAAAGATGTTAAGTCTTTCTTAGGATTAGTTTCATATTATCGCCGTTTCATTCCAGATCTCTCTAAAATTGCAAAACCTCTTGCAAATCTACTCAAAAAGAATGTTGCATGCGACTGGCAACATGAACAACAGTATTTGAAAACTTAAAAAATGCTCTTACTTCAGCTCTTATCCTAGCTTATCCTGACTTCAACAAACCATTTATTTTAACCTGTGATGCACAGACTTAGTATTCTCCAGACACCATAGTCAGTACAAAATCAGTTCGACAAAATGGTCCAATAATCCCCCCACTCTCACTGCACTTCACACCCCTCAATGTTGCAAGCTTAATCCTCACTCCCGTTGATTTTGGAATAATTATTTAATATTAATAAATAAAGAATAAATAAAGGAAAGAAAAATTTCGACACAGGCGGGAATCGAACCCGCGACCTCGGGTATACACCCCGACGCTCTGCCAATTGAGCCACACCGTGTCAATGGCTGCCAGCGCGAAATTATTCTATCTTTTATTTCTTTAACACGTTTAAGTAGTGTTTGCGTTTCCTACCTCCGAATTTTTACTAATTCGGAAGGCCACTTGTCTATCTTTTCAGATAGAATGCAAATGTTGAAAACGCCTAACTATCATATAATTTAAATCTTTTTGTTCATGAAAACCTCATGTGGGGATTATTACTAATAAATAAAGGAAAGAAAAATTTCGACACAGGCGGGAATCGAACCCGCGGCCTCGGATATACGTCCCGACGCTCTGCCAATTGAGCCACCGTGTCAATGGCTGCCAGCGCGAAATTCTTCTATCCTTTATTTCTTTTACACGTTTAAGTAGTGTTTGCGTTTTCTACCTCCGAATTTTGACTAATTCGGAAGGCCATTTGTCCATCTTTTCAGATAGAATGCAAATGTTGAAAACGCCTAACTATCACATAATTTAAATCTTTTGTTCATGAAAACCTCATGTGGGGATTATTACTAATAAATAAAGAATAAATAAAGGAAAGAAAAATTTCGACACAGGCGGGAATCGAACCCGCGACCTCGGGTATACGCCCCGACGCTCTGCCAATTGAGCCACCGTGTTAATGGCTGCCAGCGCGAAATTCTTCTATCCTTTATTTCTTTTACACGTTTAAGTAGTGTTTGCGTTTCCTACCTCCGAATTTTTACTAATTCGGAAGGCCACTTGTTCCTTTATTTATTCTTTATTTATTAGTAATAATCCCCACATGAGGTTTTCATGAACAAAAAGATTTAAATTATTTAATATGTTCTTTTTCTATATTTGAGAACTAGTGGATCGGCCCAGCTTCGCACGGGTAGCGTTGTTTTTTAAATATCTGAGGTTTCTTTCTTCCGTCACTGCTCAAGCATTGTGAAATTTAGCGCAATGTTTTCAATTTATTAAATTTATAGCTTCTAAACAGTTTAGTTTGGTGATTTTGAATGCGGTTTATATGAACGATTCAGTATTTCCGTTTAATAGCAAATTTTGGAATAAAACTCTATAAAGTATTTATAACAATCTAAAAAAGAAATCATTAGGTGATGTAAGATGCAACTACTGGCGCCATCTAGTATGGTATATGTAAATTAGTAAAGATTTGGTTTTGGTCACGGGCGCGATGGCTTATTTTATGTATAATTGGTGTTTCTCTACCGATTTCTATGATTCTTTTTTTATTGAATAGGTAATAATGTTACCTTTTTTAAATTAGGGATGTGTGAGAGGTTTACGGCGATAGGCCTGCCCCCTATCACGTGAGTACACTGTCCATGCAAAACGTGGGTACTCTGAACACCGGGTGACAAAGTCACGTGATGTTCAGAAGTATTAGTACCTCTACCAACCCCTTCGGGGATATTCGGCGTGAACGTTTATGTTATGTTATTATGTTATGAGAGGTTTACAAACGTAAGAGTAAACAAATATAATCAGAATGTTCCGAACTGCTAAGCTAACAGGAATTACACGTGTTATTGTGAGTCAACCATAAAAGATAGACATAAACTGATGTGGATTTTTTTTTAGATAATTTTATGAAGAATATTTCCGTCATACATGATTTCTATGTAAGTTTAACCATTAAGGCTGCACACGCGACGGAAGCTTAAAATATGGAGAAACTTCTCCCGTTTTCCCAAAATTCCCCTTTACTACTCTGCTGGAAAGTATACAAAAACCTGCCCAGGAGTATGAATAATAATTGTACCAAGTTTCGTTAAAATCCGTCGCAGATTTACGTTTTTAAATTCGAATATTTCAAAAAGTAATAAACGGTGCCGGGGGGGGGTGGTGTCATTAGAATCACCGATCGTGCGGGTTTCTTAGTCACGATGTCGCAGTGGTCAGGTGAGCATCGCGCGTTTGCCATCGAGTCATTTTTCAAGAGTAACGATTCTTACGTAATCGCTCGTCGACAGTTTTGTTCACACTTCGATATTCGACGAATAAGTGATGGACTAAGTGTGAATTTAATTCGTTCCTGGGTGCAGAGGTTTCGTCAAACTGGTTCGGCTTTGAACACCCCAGGACCAGGGCCTAGTCGATCTTCAAGGACCCCCGAAAACATTAAACTGGTGGAACGGAGTTTACGTGAAAATGCACGACTTTCGTTAAGGAAAAGGGCAGCCTCACTGGGACTTCCTAGAGCGATTCTCCATGAAATTTCAATAAAGGATTTGAAGTTCCATCCTTTTAAAATTCAAATCGTTCAAGAACTGAAAGAAACTGACTTTGTTTCACGCAAAAATTATTGTGAAATGATTATTGTGAAATGAGCGATTTCGCACTGTGAATTCCGTTTTTTGGAGCGACGAGGCTCATTTCCATTTGAACGGGCACGTAAACAAACAAAACTGCCGGTACAGGTCTCCAAGAACCCGTAACCCTCGCCTGAAACACCAAAAACCATTGCATTGCCCCAGGGTAACTGTTTGGTGTGCTTTGTCCACTAATGGAATAATTGGACCTTATTTTTTCGAAAATTCCCGGGGCCAGGCGACGAATGTTAATGGTGAGAATTATCGAAGCATGATTACGGATTTCTTTTTGCCGAACCTGCGAGCTCATCCATCGTTCTCAGCACACACGTGGTTCCAACAGGATGGTGCAACCGCACACACGGCCAGGGAATCGATGGTTTTGCTTCGGGAAGCTTTCCCTCAAAAACTGATTAGTCGCTTTGGGGACATCCCGTGGCCACCGAGGTCGCCCGACTTAACCCCAATGGATTTTTTTTTATGGGGCTACCTCAAAGAAAGAGTCTACACTAACAATCCGCGAACTATAGTAGAGCTAAAACAAAACATTTGTCGGGAAAGCGCAATTAAACCGATTTTACTACAGCGTGTGGCGCGGAATACGAGGCTTCGTTTTGAACAGTGTGTGCAACTTGATGGAAGACATTTGGATGACGTAATCTTTAAAAAATGAAATCCGCAATATTACTCTGTCTTGCAACAATTTCATTAAAGCGATATGTCACATAATATTTTTTTTATTTATTTTCGAAAATAGAAATCTGCCACCAGACACCCTGTAAATCTGTAGAGAGGTCAATTCTGTACATGAAATATATTTTGAAAATAACTATCAGGGGGTGATTAGTGATCGATACTAATGCAAAAAATGCTATTAGTAAAATTTTTGTCTGACTGTCTGTTTGTATGTTCCTTATGGAAACAAAAACTACTCGACGGATTTTAACGAAACTTGATACAATTATTCTTTATACTCCGGGGCAGGTTATAGAATACTTTTCAGCACGGTAGTAAAGGGGAATTTTGGGAAAACGGGAGAAGTTACTCCATTTTTTAAGCTTCCGTCGCGTGTGCAGCCTTAATGGTTAAAGTTACATAGAAATAACGTATTACGGAAATATTCTTCATAAAATTGTCTAAAAAATATTCCGCAACAGCATATGTCTATCTTTTATGGTTGACTCACAATAACACATGTAACTCCTGATAGCTTAGCAGTTCGTAGCATTCTGTTTATATTTGTTTACTCTTACGTTTATAATAATCTCATTCCTTCCTTATTTAGAAATGTTAACATTAAAACCTATTAAATAAAAAAAAAATCATAGAAATCGGTACAGAAACACCGAAATTATACATGAAATGAGCCGTCACGCCCGTAACCAAAACCAAATCCTTACTAATTTATATATTACATACTAGATGGCGCCAGTAGTTGCAAGACTTTTTAGATTGTTATGAATACTTTATAGCGTTTTACTTAACTTCAACTCAACCTGAAATTTTGCTTAATAACGGAGATATTGAATCGTTCATCAAAGCGCATTCAAAATCACAAAGCTACACTGTTCAGGAGTGGTATAAATTCCGATCATTGCGCTAAATTTCACAAAGCTTGAGCAGTGATTGAAAAAACCTCAGATATTTAAAAAACAACGCTACCCGTGCGAAGCTGGGCCGATCCACTAGTAGGTAATAAAAAAACATATACTAAACATAAAAGAATCTTTAATCATAATTTTAATTTATTTGTAAAATCAATTTTCAAAAAAATCTAAATGTTATTTTTTCAACTCAACTCAAACGTTCACACCGAATATCCCCGTTGTTGACAGAGTTACTAATATTTCTGAACATCACGTGACATTGTCACCCGTTACGAATACACTGTCACATGAACATGACTAAGTACAACAGAAAAGACAAATTGGTGTAGGCCTGACCCGGGATCAGAAATTTAGAACACTACTCGTCTGCACGATAAGTAGTGTTCTACCCACTGAGCTATCACGTCGTCCAAATCTGGTCGTTATTTTTCTATGTTTGAGAAAAAAAGTGAATTATTTATTGCTGCTTAATAATAAGGTGGACAATAAAAAACATATTTACATTCTGTGTAGGTACTAAGTATCGGGAATTTGTCAATAAAACAAAAAATACAAATTATTTATCTAAATTTGTTTTATCGCCTTCAAAGTAGGCCCATCGCTTGCAATACAACATCTCCACCGCTTCACCCAGTCTTCCATACATTTTTCATAGGCTATTTGCGGTATGGCCTTTAGCTCATTCAGCGAATTTTCTTTTATGGCTTCTATCTACTCAAAACGTTTTCCTCGAAGTGGTAATTTTAACTTGGGAAATAAAAAAAAGTCAGACGGAGCCATATCAGGTGAATACGGTGCTTGGTCGAGAACTTTTCTTGAATTTTTCGCTAAAAACTCTTTCACTATAATGGCTGTGTGTGATGGTGCATTATCATGGTGCAGCATCCATGAGTTGTGTTGTCACAAATCTGGACGTTTTCGGCGGATACTCTCAAGCAAACGCTTCATGACGCCTAAATAATATTCTTTATTCACTGTTTCTCCCTCTGGAAGGAATTCGGAGTGCACCACACCACGGTAGTCAAAAAAAAAACTGTCAGCATCACCTTGATTTTGGAGCGACTTTGCCGCGGTTTTTTGCGTTTCGGCTCGTTTTCAGAAGCCATTCTGAAGACTGTTGGCTTGTTTGCATGTCGTACTCATAAACCCATGTCTCGTCGCCAGTTATTATACGTTTCATAAAGGTGCGCTTTTTGAACAAAATTGAGCTCTTTTGGAACTAGTCGAGCGGCGACGCGTTTCATGCCTAAAATGTCCCGCGGTTAAGCGCCTGGTTCCAAGTGAGGAGATCTCGTTTGATCCCCGGGGGAGTAAACTCACAAATTAAATTTGTAAGATTTAACCCAGTCTAGAAGGATATTGCAGTCTAGAATCACCTGATTATCCGAAAATTAAGATGATTCCGTGCTTCGGAGGGCACGTTAAGCCGTCGGTCCCGGCTACTATTACGGTAGTAGTCATTAGTCTGCCAACCCGCGATTGGCCAGCGTGGTGGACTATGGCCAAATCACCCTATATAGGGTAGGCTCGAGCCCCTTGTTGGGGACATATATGGGCTTTGAGAGAGATGCTTCCAACTACGGTAATAATCGTCCTATTTCCTATAACAAGGCGGAGTCCAACTATAGCGTGACTGAACTAGGACTAACTTTTTAGACCCTATATTTATGGCGGCGCTTTCATACACAAGCCGTTGATATAAATAAAAACGTAAATTAACTCTTAAACTAAAAGAAATAAGGGGTTGATTCGAACACGGTGAGCTGGTCATCGGCGGCTGCACGGGGAGCCATCGGGGTTTGACGGTACTTTTGCTTCTGGCTACTCTGGGAGCCGGCGGGACGTGAAAGGTTAATTGCAAAGCCCTTGAATTTAATTGAAAAGTGTAAAAGAAACAATGGAATGAAGCATTTCGCACTAGTAGCTACTTGACATTATAGCTCAATTGGCAGAGCGACGGCGGCGTATACCCGGAGGTCGCGGGATCGATCCCCGCTAGTGTCGAAATTTTTCTTTCCTTTATTTATTAGACCCAGGATCTAAATAAGTTAGGTGGAGACCTAAACTCGAAGAGTTCGAATACGAAGTTGAATATAAAAAAGGGAAAGTAAACAGCAATGCTGATGCACTATCACGTTACCCAGTCAATAATTCTGTCTTAATTAATCCATTACAATCAAAAGAACAAGCCCTAATCTTGAACATCTTATTGAACCTGAAGATCTTATTGAACCTGAAGATCTAGGAACTATTCCAGCAGACCCTTTAGATCTAAATTCTGACTTACCATATCTGTCTCCTTGAAGTGAAATCAATATTGGACCTGATGATCCTAATAACATCGAATTACCCGATAATCCTTTTAATCCTAATAATGAAGTAATTTTTCATCCAAATATTATTATTAATAATTTAATTGAATCAAACCTGCAACCCTCTACTTATTCAGCTTCTAATGTCCCCTTAGTTGCAAACACTAACAACAATAAAGAATATTCTGATTATCTTAAAAGCCTATCTAATACGAAAGAAACCTTTAATGTCCAAATATTTCAACACAATCAGAGTCTACCAAAAACTTCCTGTACACATGTACTAATTCCTGTTTCTATCGGTCTAGATGACTCTAACCTTTATTTATAACAAATTTTATCCTCATTAGACAACAATACTGGTATTATAAATAAAGAAAGAGAAATTATTTAATGTTTACTAAATTACATTACATAATTATGTATGCATTATTTGTTTGTTTTTTTCCATGAAAACCTCATGTGGGGAACTTACTAATCAATTAAGCAAACAAAAATTTTCGACACCAGCAGGACTCGAACCTACGACCACGGGTATACGCCCCGGTCGCTCTGCCAACTGAGCTATGGTATCGGGTGACCACTCGTGCGAAAATTTGTATTTGTTTCTTTTCACTAGTGTTGCACCGAATGTGGGTTCCGCCGAATATCGAATTCGGCCGAATGTTCGGTATGAATATATGCAGAATTTCGAATTCGGCCGAATGTTCGGTATGAATATATGCCGAAGCCGAATTTCGCCCGAAATGTTTTAAGTATTTTTCAGTATGTTGTTGTTTTGTTACATAAATAAAGACTTAAAATAAGTCAGAAATAAATACAAGACAAGTACTTACAATACAAACATACATATACTCACGGCCATAAATCCCAAAAAGGGGCAGCCAGAACTTCAGAGCTACAAACTCTTCATTCACATTTAGAAATCGATAGGAGACAAGATGGTAGAAAAAAAGTATTCTGGTTATTGGTCTCCGACCGCATCGCCCAAAAACCACTTAAAAAAGCCCTTCACCTTTAGTCGCCTCTTACAACACCTGTGGGTAGAAAGGGGTAGTTAACATTCTAAGCCGGCACTACACGGCAACGTATAAGATAAGTATTTGATTTATAAAAGTATTTTTTTAATATATATATTATATAACAACAATTATGTTAATTTGCTTTATTACTAATAAATAAAGGAAAGAAAAATTTCGACACAGGCGGGAATCGAACCCGCGACGTCGGGTATACGCCCCCGTCGCTCTGCCAATTGTGCTACCGTGTCAATGGCTGCCAGCGCGAAATTCTTCTTTCCTTTGTTTCTACGTTACGACGCCATGCCACATGAGGTTTTCATGAACAAAAACATTCAAATAATTTGCTTTATGGTTGAAAATTTTATTAATGCGTTTCCTTTATATTTAAAACAAACACCATAACTCGACTCACACTATTTATTTATTTTTCAGAACATTTTATTATTTATTTATTATATACCGAATTTCAAACAACATACTGTCAAATACTTAAAATTTTCATTGATCAAAAACGCGCGAAATTTAACCGAAGTTCGGGCGAAATTCGGCTTCGGCATATATTCATACCGAACATTCGGCCGAATTCGAAATTCTGCATATATTCATACCGAACATTCGGCCGAATTCGATATTCGGCGGAACCCACATTCGGTGCATGCAACACTAGTGAAAAGAAACAAACAAATACAAATTTTCGCACGAGTGGTCACCCGATACCATAGCTCAGTTGGCAGAGCGACCGGGGCGTATACACGTGGTCGTAGGTTCGAGTCCTGCTGGTGTCGAAAATTTTTGTTTGCTTAATTGATTAGTAAATTATAATACTTTGACAATTCAACTTACCCCGATATATAGAGATGAAATTATTCTAATGGGTGGTGTCAATGAAATATCTATATCAGACTTCCGTAATCCGTTTTATCAAACTTCCTTCACAAAAATATATAGCATGCTCTTGTTTCTTTTTAACAATACTAATATCAAGATCAATATTTACCATGGTACTATTTATCTATCCAGTTCCAACCTAAATTACAAAAATCTTAAAAGAAAATCATGGTTAATTTATGTGGTTAATTTATCATGGTTGTTAACGGTGAGGGAAAACATCGTGAGGAAACCCACATGGCTGAGTTGTACTTAGTCATGTGACAGTGTATTCGTACAAAACGGCGATAGGCCTGCCCCCTATCACGTGAGTACACTGTCCATGCAAAACGTGGGTACTCTGAACACCAGGTGACAAAGTCACGTGATGTTCAGAAGTATTAGTACCTCTGCCAACCCCTTCGGGGATATTCGGCGTGAACGTTTATGTTATGTTATGTTAAAATCATGACATCCCTATGGCCGGTCATTTAGGTAACCAACAGAATGTTTCATCTGATAAAAGAACGCTAATATTGGAAAACTATGCGTGTTGATATAGAAAATTATGTAAAACCTTGCAAATTATGTCAAACTTACAAAGTTTTCCGTAAAACTAGCAGGGCTCCTATGCAAATAACTAGCACATCCACCGCACCTTTTAAAAGGATTTCTCCCAATATAGTAGGTCCTTTACCCGAATCTGGACAAGCGAAATTAAAATATATCTTAACTCTGCAAGACGATTTAACCAAATATTCTATAATTAATAAATAAAGAATAAATAAAGGAAAGAAAAATTTCGACACAGGCGGGGATTTAATATTTAAATTATGTGATAGTTAGGCGTTTTCAACATTTGCATTCTATCTGAAAAGGTAGACAAGTGGCCTTCCGAATTTGTAAAAATTCGGAGGTAGGAAACGCAAACACTACTTTAACGTGTAAAAGAAATAAAGGATAGAAGAATTTCGCACTGGCAGCCAACTGACACGGTAGCTCAGTTGGCAGAGCGTCCGGGGCGTTTACCCGAGGTCGCGGGTTCGATCCCCGCCTGTGTCGAAATTTTTCTTTCCTTTATTTATTCTTTATTTATTAATAATAAATAAAGCGACATGATAGTCCAGTGGGTAGAACACCCGCCCGAAAAACAGAAGGGCGTGAGTTCCAATCCTGGGACGGGCCTACACCAATTTGTCTTTTCTAAAGTCATATGTGTGGTTAATTTATCATGGTTGCTAACGGTGAGGGAAAACATCGTGAGGAAACCCACATGGCTGAGTTGTACTTAGTCATGTGACAGTGTATTCGTACAAAACGGCGATAGGCCTGCCCCCTATCACGTGAGTACACTGTCTAAGCAAAACGTGGGTACCTTCTCTGGAAACTAGATGGCGCTTGCCATGTGAGTTCAGGAGTATTGGTACCTCTGCCAACCCCTTCGGGGATAAACGGCGTGAACGTTTATGTTATATGTTATGTTATTAATAATAATCCCCACATGAGGTTTTCATGAACAAAAAGATTTAAATCAAATATTCTATACCCTATCCAATACGCACTGCAACAGCAGAAGAAACAAGCGTATGCTTTGTTCACTTTATATCTTTCTTTGGCATCCCGAAAATTATCCTTACTGATCAAGGAACCAATTTTACCGCTGAATTATTAAAAACCACATGCTCATTCTTAAAAATAAAACAGTTATGGTCTTCACCCTATCACCCGCAAATGCAAGGAGCTCTAGAACGAGGTCACTCCACTCTGAAGGAATATCTAAAATCATTCACTAACAAATATCAAGACAATTGGCCTAGATATGTTTAATCAGCCAAGCTTACATACAATACAACAATACATACTACAACTAGATTCTTGCCATATGAACTAATATTTGGCCATAAGCCTTTTATTCCAGAAGGGCAAGCAAGAGCGCTATGTTATAGACTCGTTAATGGTTAGAATGAGATGGCAGTATATGATACTAAGTAAGTGCGTAAGAGATGGCTGCTTTATCCCACTCAATAACTAGTTTAAACACCGCTCATACTAGCCGGGCTGATCCCATTTTTGAATTACGTAGGGGTACAACTTACCCTGAATATTTAAGATGCTTTGCCATCGTCTTAAAATATCCCGTGTTAAAGCTATAGAATATACTAATGCTTCCAAAGAAATATCAAAAGCTTATTATGATAGAGTTAGTCATGGACCGATTTAAAAAATAATCTTAGATTAAGAAAAGCTTTATCCCCATTATGGAAAGGGCCCTATAAGACAATTAAAGTTCATCCTAATAATACTGTTAAGCTTTTAATAAATCTCTGTCATGTAAAACACCACTTTGACCAAATCAAACCAGCACATGATGTCACTTAGTTATTAATATAGTTTATTAGTTTTAAGGTCAGGAATAAATTCATATTCCAGATTAATCTTCAATTATTCTGCTGCAAGTAATGATAATTTCATTCAGTACATACAATAACTTTAATACTTAACTTGACCATGTTTTAAATATTTTAGAATCTTACCTTTTTAATTTAGCATTGAAAATTGAAGACATGCTCATTCAATTCTTATTGTAAAATGTAACACTCTTCATCCTTCTATTATATCCCCAATACAATTATATAATGACATTGTAAATAATTTTAAATTAGCACCAAAAAATAAAGATTTACCTGTTAATTTAGAATTAAGAAATATATTTACATCAAATAATGTTGCAGATTTAGTATGCTATTATATGAATGATAGATTAGTTCTTGTTGTTAGAATACCCTTAGTAGATATTTTAGAATATAATTTGTATGACAACATTCCTCTGCCTGCTCCTTACAGCAATTTAAGTTCTAATTCTTTTATTATGATTTTACCTAGAAATAAGATATTAGCTTTAAGTAAACATAAGTCCTCTTATGCACTTTTAAATTCTGTTTATAATTATAAGAAACCTAGTTGTGTGATATATTGAATATTTATACTTCATCAAATAACCCATCTTGTGAAATGGAATTAGTCACGCTGACATAGACATAGACATTTGGCATAGATTGCATTACAATAACTGGGTGTTTGTTCAATCAATCCCATCCAGGATTTCTTTTGAATGTGAAACTTATCAATCTATAGAAATGATTAATTCAGGTACAGGTATATTGAATTTACCTACAAATTATATTGCTGATCCTCAAAATACTAAATTAATGTCAAAATCTAATCCAAAATTAAATGTACCGCAAATAACTTCTAATTTTAACATTATTAATGATAGTTGTTGTAACTTCGAGCAGTTTAATAAATTAAATTTACCTTCTTTTACTTTAAAGTCAATCAATTTAGATTATTAGAAAAATGAGAAACTTGTAACCGATCAAATTGTATATAATCTAAAAAATATAAATACAAGTTATGATTTGAGTAATCATATAAGTTTTCCTATTTTAAGTGTTTTATCGATAATCTTATGTCTTATTCTCAATATTTTGTATTTTTGGAAAAAGGACATGTTTTCTAACTTTTTTCATAGAAGTATAATTAAAACAGAAATTAATCTTGAAAAAGTAACTAATGACTTTAAACGACAACCCGATCAAGAATTGATTAATAAATATTTGTATTTTAGAAACTTATTTTTCCTATAAGCTTCCTTTTAACAGGGGGGCTGTTATAGTATCAGTATCTGTATACTAAATTGTTTAGTCAGCAAACAAAATAATTCAGTAATCATAACTCAGTCCGCCTTCTCTATCGAGAAGCCGGTTTACTTTACTCAAGGATCTTTACTTTACGTTTGACATCCAAATAGAACACTGTGCTTTTATCCGTTTTACTAATTCATTTTGTTAATTCCTAGTTCATTTAATTTCATCTATTAAATCTAGCGTCTATTCAAAGTGTTTTTTAAAAGAAGCCCATCGATCGAAGCCCTTTATAACAGTTTCCATCAGTTGTAGAATATAAGTAGATTAATCGAAGACCCGCATCACACTTATATTCTATGGGCTTACAATAAGTAAGTACGTGAAACGGTTATAGCACACAATAAGAAAAAATCATTAAAAATACAATGTTTAAAGTGAAAAGACTAATAATAACTCACCTGATTTCTTACAGCAACAAGTTCACTCGGTAGTGTCTACTCGCAGACTTCTCGTCTCGGTCGACGGTCGGTGGCGGCCTGGCGCTGGCGGCGCCACATCCGCATCGCGCGAGGGCACATCCGTCCAATACTTGTCCGTGTCCGTGTCATCCGTCCGTGTACACGATCGTTTTCCGACCACACCGACCACTTTACCATAAGAGCACACGGGGCCCGTGCCCAGGGCCCCAAATCTCAGGGGGGCCCGAACGACCGACCTTTTCTCTCACACATTTATTCTCAGAACATGTTTGTGGGGCACATTACACTTTTTTCACAACTTATCAGAAGGTATTTACAAGGCATATACTACGCCACTATATCGATGACTGCGCCTATTCCTAATGTACTAATAAATAATATTTCCGAGCGTGTCCTATCTAATTTACTATCTGGCCACCACTCACGCATTACCTCCGATTCCTAAGCCGAGGCTTCAATAAAGTTACTAAGATGGAAAAGTTTTTACCCAATATCTATCTTCTATATTCTATATACTATAATAAGACTGTACCGAGGTCAAAACTGTACATTGAAGAAAAAAAAATTAAAACCGGTGGAACATGTTTAATTTTCGGTACTAAAGCCAAATTTGCGCTTTTTGAAAAAAAAAATACTGTCTGTCTGTCTTTCTGTCTGTATGTCCGGTCATCACGTTAATTCTACCACACGGATCTTGATCAAATTTGGTATGAATGTAGCTTATACACCTGGCCAACATATAGGATATCATTTATCCCGGATTTCGCAAGGGTTTCCACAGGAGCATAAAAAAAACATTGCTTTTATATGGCTCTCCATATTTACACGATTCATTTTTCATAGAACAACTTTATCAGACTCTTCATTAATAGTCTTTTTGGAAAAAAATAAGTGTTTCATCAAAATAAATGTCCTTTTAATTTTTTGTCAATAGTATTACTACTAGATATAATATAGCTTATCAATTTTTTTAAGGCAACACTAACGTCTTCGTGGCGTAGCGGTATACCGTTTGGTTAATTCTAATTGGACGGAAGATCCAGGTTCGCATCTCGGGGACCACCCTCTTTTTGTGATTTTTTTTTTCTTTTTTGTCAGCTTTAGAATGATAGGAAGCACTATTCCTACTTTTTCACATTCAACTATGCGAATATGTATGAATAAAGATAATTGCAAGTAAATTGTATGAATTTTGCGTATTCATTTGGTAGTTCTGAGAATATGTTTATAACTTCTATTTTTTCAACTATTATGCTATACTTACGCATAAATAATATTCTGTTTAAGCCTCAGAATTCGTAGTTTGTAAATAATAGCACATATATCTCAATTTTAATTTCTCGAATTTTATTACCGCCATTTATGAATGATTGGCTGCAATATCTCACACATCATCAACGGTCAGTGTACGGGCACAGATTATTTGGTACGGAGCAGCACCACCGGGCCGACACCGCAGCGCCAAACTGCTATCCATACTTACTAAAGATATTCTCATTTTTGAACATAGAAACTTGGTACAAAATGGTTTGTTTCATAATTCTTATGTACAATTAAAAAGGTTTTTTAGAACTCACCCTAAGGGATTGAAATATAGTATACAGATTTTTGACATTTCTGGATTTAGAAATTTGCAACTTTTTGCGACTGACTGATACAACCACTACAAAAAGGGATATATGAAATTCATCTATCAATCATTATAAATATATCCCAAAAAAGGGTAGCCACAGGTTAAGAGATAGTAATTCTTTATCCAATGGGTCTCCAACTGCATCGCCCAATAATCACTTAAAAAATCTTCATCTCCTTCATCCTTAATGTTCTTTATATCTATTACAACGCTCGCGGGATTATAAATATAAAAAAACAGAAGTTAAGATAGTGTTTTGGTATTTTGGATGTAAACCGGATGCAAAAAATGTAGTCCACGCGGACCTAGTCGCGGGCAAAAAGCTAGTTTATATAGAAAATTAAAATATAACTACTTAAATTAAAGACTGCATACCTACACTAAGATTAAATACATACATACATATACTCACGGCTATAAATCCCAGGAAGGGGTAGCCAGAGCTAAGGAATTAGAAATTCCTCAGCCACTTTTGTAAATTTGAGTGGGGAAAAGATAGTAAAAATAAAGGTTGTTGGTGATGGGTCTCCAACCGCATCGCCCAAAAATCCCTAAATAAAGATTATAATTAAAATTAAGATTAAATATTATATAAAAAAAAGGAATATACTACCATATTGATATTAATCTAAGCATTAATTTAAATTTAAGAAGCGAATACAACTAAAAGTGTTATCATAAGTGTACCTAATTATTAAGAAGTAAAATTGTTTACTTTATTGCAAAAATAGGTTGCCAAAATTGTCCTTTAATTTTAAACAAAGACTGTGCATCATACCTAGTAATAATTATTAGAAAACTTGTCAGGACTAGTTTTATTATATTATAGATATCTTACTCGTATAGGTTTATGTTGATCTCCTTAATTGTAACGTTAATTCAAGCTGAGATATTATATTTTATATTTGTCATCAATATTATGTTGAATCTGACTGTTGATCATAAAATATGCGATTTTCGACTCAAAGATTTAGGCCTCAAACCTTCACGCCGAAAATCTCCGAAGGGGTTGGCAGAGATACTAATACTTCCGAACATCGCGTGACATTGTCACCTGGTGTTCAGAGTACCCACGTCGCCTATCGCCGTCGTCATTTTCGAATAAGCTTTTTATTACTTTGAATTATCTACATTATATTTTTGATGAATTTTGATGGCCAGAAATGTGGTAAAAACGGCACTTATTCTCTATTTTCTTTTTTACAAGGTTATTTTTCCATTGAATCATTATTAAAATTAATATTTTGCTAGAATTATGTATATATATTTAATCACTTTTTGCAAGAAATATGTCCGTATTAACAAAAACTGTAAAATGATATAGCCTCAAAGTCTACAAAATTCTTAATTGGCCAAAAGCAAATCACAAACCCTAGTATTTTTTTAAATTATTATTCGCTTTTCTTACTTTTCAAAAGGGCCCCTAATTCTTGTGTGCCCAAGGGCCCCAGCCTAGTTTGAGACGGCCCTGCCACCGACCATCGTGTCCTTGGTTGAGTTGATATAAAAATGGGCCTTATAGAAGTTTGTTCGTTGTTGTTCCAACCGATATTTGGTTGATGTCAACGGCCTTTGTCGGATTTCCATCTCATCCGATTGAACTGACAAGTCGATTCTAACCACCGACCGTGTAGAACGAATACAAAAAATCGGTGGTTCCGATGAAGCCAGAGCTTCAGAATTAGAAATTTTTTTAGCCACTTTTTGAACTAAATTGGGGAAAGACGGTAGAAATAAAAAGTATCGTTGGTGAAAGGTCTTCAACCGTATCGCCCAACAACCAGACAGAAAGTATCATATCATATCAAGTCGCCTCTTACGAACACCCACGGCAAGAAAAGGGGAATTCTACTAAACCGGCACTACACGGCAAATTCATAAAGTAACGTATTTATAATAACGTATTTCAGTATTAATTTGTCTGTCATTATCATATTTTCTATTTTTGACAACCCTAATGGGTTAGCCTCCTGGGGAGTGCGCTTTGAGTTAATGTAATTTAAGATGGCGGGAACTACAAAATTTTCATCTTTGTAAAACACAATTTAAAATATGAAATAAATAGAAATATTGGGAAAAATATTCAAAAGATGAAAAGAAATACCATATCTTTTAAAGTTTGATGTGGTTGATTTATTTTAACAGCAATATACTACACATACAGGCATTTTTCCGAGAGCAGTATTCACTGCCACAGACACATATATGTACTAATAAAAAACCGTAGATAGGTTATTTACAAGGAAACCAGCGCTTACGAGTGGCACGGATTGCGGAAGATTTACGCACACCATTAAAAATATATCCAAACAACACACCAAGAAATACATTAAAAATGCAGGCGAGATAGCACACACACCTCATAGCAAGCGCTAAAGAAATAAACATATTTACTCCGTACGACGTGAAATATGACACTAAGACGACCGTTTGACATAGAATAATTTAAATCAGATGCGAAAAGATCACTTATCTGAGAGCGGGTGGAGTAAAACAGTTCGTCAAAATAAATTTGATTAGCTTATGAATGAGGTAGGGCTAAATAAAATAAAATATTGGGTTTTGTGTATTAAATTTTATGAATAAAAGTACATTACGAGCGCACCTTTCCGAAAACACAGACGTATAAGAAGAAGCAGACCAAACATAATTTCTTATCTATAGGTTGACATCTATATGATACTGCATCTTTTTACACTCGCCTTTCTCACACAAACTCTGGTGATGGTGGCTTGCTAAGCTGAGTGAGACTCCCATATTATTGGGTGAATCTTACTCGTATGCTACTCTGTGTGTTCACAGAATAAGAAATTGTTGTTGCGATTGAAAAATAAGCAAGCGACATTTTGTTTTTTTTGTATTGCCATGCCAATCTACAGTATTTGTTTCATTTCATGTTCATCATATTTTTTGTGTTTTTAATGCTCTAACAATCTAAATCACGTAATCAAAATGTTTATTTAGAAATCAGTTCGGTTAAGTTTAGCATTTTGTGTTGATAACGGGTCTGATACGTTGTAGGTTTGGTTTTCAGTAAGTGAAATTTTTCATTGTGTGTGAACGCGTAGCTTACTGAAAGTTAGTTGTACAGTTATTTGATTTTAATGTTAGGGCGTTCCATGTGGACTTACATACGATTAATTTACAGACGGAGATGGCGATACCAGAGCAGTTTTCGCTGCGGTGGAATGACTTTCATTCCAATTTGTCTCAGGGATTTCACGCATTACTTGAAGATGAAGATCTAGTAGACGTAACACTGGCCGCTGGAGGCCAGTACGTGCATGCTCATAAACTGATTCTTTCAATCTGCAGTCCTTATTTCAAAGAACTTTTCAAGGTATGAGTCAGTATTTTTTTCCTTTCAAGGTATTTTCGCGTTGTCTACGTGTTATCTTGACACTCCTTTGTTTATTTCGCACTGTGCATTGTAATGAATCATTTATAAATAATTACATTCAATATATCACTCTTTATGATAAAAAATGTAAACAATTAAATTATTCATTATTTAATTAGGTTATTTATAAATGTATGGTGCATTGAATGATTAGTTACTATTATGCAAGTGCTTGTTGATATTTTTTCACATTATCAAGAAGTGTAAGTTGCATATTTTTCACATAAGGGATTTTTCTTTTTTAAATTAATATAATAAATTGACCAGTAATTTTAAGCTTTAAAGTTTAAACATGAAGTAAAATATGTTTATGTTTGGTTTACATTTAAAACAGATGAAATAGATTAGCTCACTATAACAAACATCAGTTAGATAATAGAAAATATCAACCTTATACTAATGTGTATTAATATATTTAAAAGTGATCAAGTTTCTGTTCAAGTTGTTAAATACAATAAAAATTATACTGGAAAATCCAAATTTATAGATGTTTTTTAGTTATCACAGGTAATCTGTTTTGTCTAATAGTAAGTAACTTTCTACTGATTTACACAACTACTTCTAGGGAAAAACTTCTTAAACCTGTTAATTAGTATATAACTCTAGACAGACCCTGGTTTTATATAATATGTTCTACTTCTATGACTTATTGGTACCAAACTATTGTTTGCATTCCAAAGAATGCAATATGTGTGATAACCTTGCACTATACAGCTATGATGTTGATGTATAATGTTCAAATACATTGATATCTTTTTTTAGGAGGAATGGTCAAAGTCTTAAAAAAGAGTGACTTTCTCTACAATAAAACCAAAGCAGTAAAGAAAATAATAAGTCTAGATCTGATGAATTACAATTGATTATGTTTTTTCAGTATAGATCAAAAATCCAAGTCAATTATCAGAAAGGCTTAAATTTTGAAGTATTTCTGATTGTGTATCTACAAAACAGAATGTTCAAAGTTACTGTTCAAATACCGAAAGGTTTTCACGGTATGAGATTATTTCTGAATAATATTCATAATGCTCATAATTCTAGCCACACTCTGGAAATTAAGGCCTCATTTACATTCTATTGTCTCTGCCGCTTAAATATAGCTATTAGTAAAGATTATTTTTTGAAAGTAATGTACATAATGTACAAATGAATAAAATAAAAAATGTGATGTTTAACAGGCTATGTTTGCATTGAAAAGTTCTTGGTTATCACATTTTATGGATTGTATGTTTTTGCTAATTCATGATTATTATACAAAGTCATTTTTATCTTACCCTTCAATTCCAACCTTACTCTGGTTACCTGCAATTTACGTTTTTGATTATTTGTAAGGTGTTTCCTTGGGGTTTATTATTTATAAACTGTATATGATGGTCCTTAAATAAAATTTAAGTTTTTTTTTGAGCTTGTCCCTTCTTTGTGGTAGAAATATAACAATCATTGCTATGCGAACCCTCTGAAAGCAGTGGTACTGAAGAAATTATACATTAATCCGATGATGGCCTACATAACTAATTTAGGCTAATTGAATAGGAATACAAAATAATTACATCTAAACCTAATTTAATGATGTAATTATTAATAACAAAATTCTGATTAAATTGCCAACTAGAACCAAAAATGGAAATGTCCACAAGATGTTGATTGATAGTCTCTGACCACCTTCATGGGCATGATGTGAGGAGTATAAGTAAATAGTTGGGCAACTGTCGAATCAAGCTCAGTTGGGAAGCTGCGCTCCACCTTCTGCTCCAATAAATAGCTTTGTTTACTGTCAGATATCAATGTAATAAACATTGCTCTCTATATGACCAGTTATGACTTGACACTAGCGACATGACCTCTTACAATAGGCTACATAAAAAGACTCATAGTCAACTAATAAGGAATAAAAAGGAGAGCCATGTTACCAAGATCACTACATGATTTAACTGTAAGTAGGTGCTTTGGAGCACATTGTATGCAAAACGCACACATTGTGTGCTAGAAGCACACTTGCAAATATATATTTGATTCTCAATGTGTCGAGCAGTTGTTACCTATCAACTGAAATGATAATATTCCCAGCATAAATAGCTCCCACAATATCAAATACAGTTTTGATAAATGTACAGATTAATATCCAAGTTAATAAAATCAACAGTTTAATCATAATAGTCAACCACTTAGAGCTTTTTATGTATTTAACATATTAGGGTAGGGTAATAGCAATAATGGAGTGGAAATGGAATGGAAATAGCACTGTTTGGTTGCTAAGAAATAATTTAGTTTCTTTTGTGCTAATAATAATTTAAATGGTCGCCTCGTTTTTCTGCAAAACGGGTCATATTGCTACTGTTGTGCTAGAGAATGAAAGAACGGTGAACTCCGAATGGTATGTGACAGTTTGTGCTCCAACAGTAATATCAGCTTGGTGTGACAAGCGACCGAAGTCAGGAATCCGGCATCTTCGCTGGCACCACGACAATGCGGCGCCGCACACGTCTGCCAAAACACTAGACTTTTTCAACTCGAAAAATGAGTCAATTCTCCCTCACCCGCCATATTCCGCTGACCTAGCGCCTTGTGATTTTTACTTGTTTCCAAAAATCAAAGAACAACTTAAGGGGAAGAGGTTTGAAAGCAAAGAAGATGCGCTGGTTGCCTATAATTTTGAGATTTCTTAGGTATCTAAAGAAAAGTGGTTACAGGTATTTTCCAATTGGTTCAGACGTATGGAAAAGTGTATACGTGCTCAGGGTGAATACTTAGAAAAGATCAATACTTGTAATAAAGAATAAATTTTATAATTTTTGGGTATCTAGTTTCTTTTGGCATGCCCCTCGTAATTCAGTGTTTTTAATTTAATAAATATTTACTCTTATGCTTTTGTTGTGTTCCACTAGAGCTTCTGAATTATCAATTTATCAGCCAGTAATGAAAGTTGTATGGGTAAACATTGTGAAATACGGATGGTGATACATCTCCAGTTACATTGCTGAACAATTATTTCAAAAGCCATAAGTCTCCAGGTTGACTTGTTTGCAAAAAGGGAATAAATGTGTTATTCTAAGCCGATACCACGCAGCCGAAAGACAAAACCGATGTGATTAACTCTGTGAGAAAGAAATGATGACGATGCCAACCTGGTTGAGTTTGTATTGATGTTGTTATGTGTGAATAAAGCGACAATAAATAAGCTTGGTCCTTTTCACACGGCTAAGTTGTCACTCAAAACGACAAAGGATGGCATGAATTTGTGGCAAAATTATACGTGTTTAACGAAGATATAATTTTTCGGTCATTCGGGGATAAAACTTTAAATGCTCATGTTTGTAAAAGGATGTTTTGTTTTCTTTTATCAAATGTTTTTTTTTTCATTTACTTCTAGACAAATCCCTGCGATCATCCCATAGTGATACTCAAAGACGTCGAGCTCTCTGAACTTCGGCAGTTGCTGCAATTTATGTACAAAGGAGAAGTGAATGTTCGCCAACAAGAGTTGTCGGGCTTCCTCCACACGGCAGAGCTGCTTCAAGTTAAAGGGCTCACGACTGGCCGAGAGGTAAGAAAGTTAATAGATTAGTTTAGAAAGTGTTTTAATTTCCATCTTCCTTTTCTAAATTCCATTTCATTGCCATCTTTCCATCAAATACATTGTTGATAACAAACTTTATTTTTGTTACCTATCGTAAAAATATATTTGTATGTGATATTTATGAACTACTAGCTGACCCGACAGACTTCGTACTGTTAAATTTGCTTATTACAAAATTATAGGCGTTTTTTCCGGTACTCTTAGTTCAATCAGCCGTGAATATTTTATTGATAATTTTTTTCCGGGATGTAAAGTATTTGGATCATTATCTTGCATTCTGCCAAATTTCATTCACGCAAATTATGTACTTGAGGAGCCTTTTCGCCTCAAACACACAAACAACCGAAACTTAACTACCTATTTTTTACCTATTCAAGGTTTCTTTGTACAAAATTATTATTTAAAATGAATCACATAAACTAAATTTTAAAAATCAATTGTAAACTTGAAACAAAGCGCCGTGCCGCGCCGCGCCGCATTGAAAATTTCATAATTCAACACAACCACCAACGTTGTCTGCCCGTTCGGGTCGCGCACCTCAATATGAGCCCACCCCCACCACCGCCGTCGCCGCCGCGCGCCGCCACTCGCCGCCACTGTCGTGCTATGCGGACCGACGGACTGACACAACGACGGAACGCAGTTTTCTTCTTGAACTCACAAAATTAATCATATCTTTTGATAGAGTGAACCGATTTCGATGAAACAAAAACTAAGTTATACCTCAAGTTACGTATAATTTTTGTAAATAAACATTTTCAGCATTGAATTCGTAGATTTTACGTGATGTGCATATAAACAGACAAAAATTGAAAAAATGATGGAAATGGGTTCTGTTACTTATCTGTTCACACGCTGGCTATTTTTTTTTTCAATTTCTTCAATGTACAAAAATGACTTTTCTACATATTTATTATATGTATAGATAACTGTAATATGTTAGGCATTATTACTAATAACACTTAAATGGAAAAACATAACGGTAAAATATTAAATTAATTGCTCAAATGAGATAATCGGGTAAATGTTAGGTTAGTTCTTATTTGCTTGTCTTACAAACAAGATAAGGTTTGTTATTCCATTCACCACTACAGTTATTGGTTATTAAGAATGAAAATTGACGCTATCAAGGCTTTTCTTGTAATCATAAATAACGTATTTGGTAGTTAAGACTGTTATGATTCGAGGAAATAAATTTACGATAAAATAGGTACTGCCTGCCTGGTAAAATAGGTAATATGGTCTCTGCTTACCTATATGGGAACTAACGGCTTGAGTATTATATTAGGATGTACGTATGTAATAATAAGGGACGTATTCTGTATTTTACGTCTTTGTTATAAGTATACTATAAAATTGGATCAAAAAATTACTTACCATTAGTAGCGTATTCGATTTTTACGTCACCGTCAATAATATTGGTAACAACACTAAAATACTAAAAGGTAATTGACGTTTCATTGTTTACAAAGTTATTTTTTCTAATTGATACAGACTATATGTGTATGTATTGTATTAACTATGTAGGTTAAGTTTTTTCCAACTATGTTCAATAACCGCTAACTTATGTAGATTTACTCTTTATAATTTAAATAACTAGATACCGCTATATAACATATAATTATTTATTTTACAGAGAAGTGAATCACCCCCACCAGTGAGCAGTGAAAACCAGGTTTCTAGCGTGAAATCGGAGCCAGGCAACGATTTTCCAAGTGCTGATTGGGTGCCTGGAGGTGAGGAGACCATCGCCACGGAAACCACACCGGTTGCAGCCAACAATGTTGAAGACGAAAATACACGTAGTCCATTGAAAAGGTAACATTCACTCATAATGACATTTACATCTTACTTGTTGATTTGAAGATGATGAAAGTTAAGAAAATAGTTGTTAAGAGGTCTAGGTCACATGGAATGCTAGCATGACTATGTATTTATAGTGTGTAATTAATATAAAAAGTGCTGTATACACCTATCTAAGAATATGTCAAAACTTCGAAAGTCTTTACACTATCTAAGTAACTCCATATTAAAACTTCAACGTCACAACTAAGAGTACATGAATAATGAAAATCTGCTTTAAACAAAACAAGATCAAAAATCAACCATCGATATTCATAGTAGCTGTGTAGTGTCGGCTTAGAATGGCACCCATTTCCACCCGTGGGTGATCGTAAAAGGCGACTAAGGGTATAGGCCCTATACCTATACTATAGGGGCTTTTTAACTGATTTTTAGGCAATGAGATTGGAGACCTATCACCAACAATTATGTATGATTACAATCTTTTCCCACTCAACTTCTAAAAGTGGCTAAGGAATTTCTTATTCCAAAGCTCTGGCTACCTCTTTTAGGGATTTATAGCCTCGAGTATATGTATCTCATCTCTTCTTGCATCATATATTGATGTAATTTATTGTGTTTTACTTATGATGTGATATGAAATATAATATATTTTTTATATATATTTTTGAGTTACGCCCGATTTCTGAATTGAGTATTAAAGCTGAGAACGACTTAAGTATCGTTTTGTCTCATTCAGTTGTTAAGATTTCAATGCGACAGAAGGATACTTAAGTTGTTCTCAGCTGGAATACTCAATTCAGAAATCGATCGTTAGTATCCCACTAATTTGAGCTGTCATGCTCTGTATGCTATGTCCTTATATCACATCATATGATAATAGGATACTATAATATACATTGGTAGTATGGTAGAACAAATGAAGGAATATGCTGATTGTTATTTGTCAGTAGGTTATTGAAGAATCCATCAAACAAGACAAACTCCGTCCCTAAGAAGCGTACGCGATTGCCAACTGAAAATTCAACACCGAACGACATAACTGAATATACATCTGATGGGTACGTATAATATGAACCTAGCCTATGATTTTCTATTGTTCAAAATATTTCTTAAATGTTTGGTTTAACTTTGTACATGGAGTGATTATATACAAAATAATGAACATGCTTTGATGCTTGCTGCGCAATTAAAACTGATACGACGGAACATCGAGGTATTATTTTATTCATTGGTTTTAACTGGTAATTTTTCAGTTTATGAATAAAGATGTAAGTTTGACGTGAGGTCGAGAGTATGAATAAAGTAAAATGAGTTACAGTAGTAGGTAGTCCCCTGTCACGTGAGTACACTGTCCATGCAAAACGTGGATACTCTGAACACAAGGTGACAAAGTCACGTGATGTTCAGAAGTATTAGTACCTCTGCCAACCCCTTCGGGGATATTCAGTTTAACTTCTTAACAACAATAGCTGCATTTATTTTAAAGTTTTGTTCATGTTTTTAAGGGGCTGATTGTGATTATATACGGGATATGTTAAAAATTAGGGTTTGCCGGTGCTAAGAGTTCAGACATGTGGTGAGATCCAGATATTTGTAAGTGGTAGTCACTTTCCTGCTGCTTTGTTTTCTTCCTCCCAGTTACTGCCATATAATATTATTAGGCCATCGTCATAGCAACATAGTTTGCATTGTGGTTTGTTTTTAAATTGCAGTGGTTATGTGTATCAATTAGGAATAGGGTAGGGTCCAACACAGATCCGTGAGGGCCTGTACCTTTCTTTTACTGAGCTGGTTATAAATTTTAACTGTCTGCGCGATCCATCAAATAACTAACCAGTGGATAAAAGATCCAGGAAATTTCCTCAGACGCCAATTTACTCTTAAGTACTATACGATACGACGACGGCACTGAAAATTTTGTGAATCAAGGAGACACAACATTACTATTTAAAATTTTTATTATTGTTTTTCGAAGAATTCTTCGCAAAATTTTACACATTTTTCTATACAATGGAACCAATTGGGGTCTCCAAAATGGCCTTTTTGTAGGCGTCCACAGCTTTGTCCACGCAATTACATACATATACTCACGGCTATGAATCCCTTGAAGGGGTAGCCAGAGCTGAGGAATCAGAATTTCCTCAGCCACTTTTGGAAGTTGCGTGGGGAAAAGATGGTGGAATAAAGGTTGTTGGTGATGGGTCTCCCACCGCATCGCCCAAAAATCCCTTAAAAGCCCCAATACCGTTAGTCGCCTCTTACGTACACCCACCGTAAGAAATGGGGTAGTGTTATTCTAAGCCGACACTACACAGCTAACTGTCCACGCAATTATTTCTATATTTTAGGGAAAGTATAGAAATCATTAGGGCTCAGGACGGGGCTGTACCGCGGATGGTCTATAATTCTATGTTTTATTGCACTAAAAACTCTTACGTTCTGATGATGAATGATGCGGAGGTTGCAGTTATCTTTACGGAGTACAGAAACGACCTGAGCAAACAAAGGCTAGCATACCATTTTGCATTTCTTTGTATCTCAAGAGGAATAGTCTTAGAATGGCCGGCATTGGAGACAAACGTGGCCACCTTTTTTTTGCAATGCAACACTCATTTTCGAACATCCAAACTCGTGACTGGTTTGTTGTTTCGGGTTCGTACGCGTATATCCAGGATTAGTCACCTGATACAGTGTTGTATACAGCATTTGAGGATCCTGCATAGAATCTTTCGAGATTTCTGACGCACCAAATAACACGAGCCGCATTTTGCTCTTCACAGAGCGGATGCGGTATCCATCGGGAAAACAACCTATTTAATTCTAATTGTTCATGCAAGATTATGTGTATTTGACTCATGCCAATGACTAAGGTTGCCTGAATTTCGCGGTATTTCACATGTCGATCTTCCTCAATCAGCTTACGCACAGCATCAACGTGTTCTTGGGTTACTGCAGTTTTGGACGACTTCGACGGGGATCATCACAGAGCTTGACACGTCCACTTTGAAATTCAGGAAAACAGGGATAAATTTTGGCTTTGGATGACGCTTCAACACCAAATGCAGAAATCACCCGGTCAACAAAATGGTTTTGTGTTAAATCACTTCGAAAGTCATAATTAATCATCGCTCTTGAATTTTCTTGAGTTAATTTTATTTTCTCAAAGACTAAAAAAGTTTGACAAAACCTTGTGACAAGACCGAGAATATTTTTTAAAATAAATATACGGTGTTCGGTTTTTAAAACCAAAGAGTCTCCATTTAAAAAGTTTTTAAAATGACAGGAACGGTGGAAATATTCCATTCCCGATACTTTTAGTACAGCCCTCCTAGTATAGGTATATAAACGGCTAAACTTTCATCATATTTCAAATTTATATTAAGCTGATTTTCTTCTTAGCAAATTTATTTACAACATTCATTTTTTGTGCAGAAACAGCATCCGCTGTACTCATGCCTGCTCTGAAACTAACTAGCCGAGTATTGATTTTTTTTGTACAATTTTGGATATTGTTGATAGAAACTTAATAGAAATTTATTTATGTCGTGCCAGACACCGTAGCATGAGGCGTGTGAGAGCGAGTATGTCATGTGAGATGTGAGATACTGTCAGATTTTGTATGAGCAATCTGTCAGTATCTCACTTCTCATGGGACATACGCGCTCTCGCAAGCCTCATGCTACTAGTGCAGCTTTGTATTTGGGGTGAATTATAGTGCAATTATTTCTTTATTCTTCGATTATAGCTGTTTTAAATACTTTGTTATTTAAGTGACATATCAATGGTTCTGCCATTTTGAGGAATATTTTGGTAAAATATATGTAAATCCTCAAGATGTTTGTTACACTATTTTATATAAAGGGCTGCACAAAAAAACTCAATTAACTCAAAGAATAGGTAGTTAGAAATTAATGTTAATTCAGATTTCGTAGTAAGTAAAATGTGTTAAGCTTTTCCGTAATTTTAATTTACAGAGAACCTTTATTGGATTTTGACAACGACCTTTATCACAGCACATTGGATATACCAGACCCTACAAAATACAACATGAAACAAGAAGGATTCAATCTGAAGCAAGAGGGTGGTATGTGTTAATGTTATCTTCCTCATGAGTGTGGCACTACAAACTTCACTTCATTTAATTATAATATGGTTATCGGGTATATTCTTTGGTAACTCACGAATAGTAATCCTTTTCTTACGTGTTGCGCTTCTAATATTATCTATCTTAAACTATTTATGTCAGTGTATTAGCGCTGCATATGTAACATAGGCATTTAATGTTGAGCTCAATTGAGGCCTATTTAGCAATGTGTCACACATGTCACTACATAAAAGTTTAGAAGTTCAAGGTTTGGCTTAACCAAGATAATATGTCTGAACTTTCTAAAACAAAACCTATGTTTTCCTTTAAAGCACAAATTACTGACCTAACACTATTAAAACCTGTACTTTCTCCAGGTTGGAACTGCAAGACAGGCGGCGTGAAATGTCCCTCGTGCAACCGTTTCTTCGCCAACCGCTACAACTTGAAGGTGCACATCCGCGACAAGCACGACACTCTGGAAGGCACACTCAAGTGCGAGATCTGCCACAAACGCATGCGCAATCCGTCTTGTCTGCGCGTCCATATGTACCATCATCGCAAACAGGCGGCCTATCTTGCAGCGCAGTTGAACTCGCAGGGAGATCAGACTTCTAATACGTAAGTAGCTACTCTGCTTCGCGCTAGCTCTTGTTCTCTTTCTCGCTCTCTCTGTGCATCGCGATCTTTATATATTTACTTGCTACTTATTCTCACTCCATTAGTCTCGCTTGCTTTTACCAAATTCATTATTCTTTTCATAGTAATTTATCTATGCATGGTTCTCCTCTGCAATACCACCCGCACTGTTGATGCGATAATACTAAAAGTAACTCATCCTAAGCTCCGAAATTGATTGTACAGCGGAGTTTTAGGAGGTTTTTATTTATTTTAGACGAAGGGTTTATTGGGGTAACTTATCAGTTATTAATCCTTTCTTATATAAATATTGAACTGAGTATTCTACACTGAAGAAAAAGTTCTCTTGAGATCTGTTATAGTTTAACTTAACGTTTAAATTTAGTACACAGAAAAGTATTGAAATTACTTATTTTACCTTTCAGGCTGCTAAACTCTTCCGAAAAATGGAAAGTTGAATCGAATCCGGCTAGTAACCGTTCATCAAATCCTGATTCCTATGAGTATGTGTGCTTCATTTTAACATTTCTATACCTTACGCTTTTTACTTACACATAATCTTAATACTTTATGCATGAACATCCATCATCTCAGAAAATAAAAATACACAGTTGTCATATGCGTTCCTCAGAGCCTTCAGAAGCTACATGTGATCTCGACTTAAGTATTTGTATACTTTTTAGTAGGACTGCCGTAAATGCAGCATATTTTACGTAGTGTCCACAACAACCTTTAAGCTATCGGCTCTGCGTGTATATTTATAATAGCGAAATTTGGCGTAAATTTGCTAATTGCGTAATTTAAAAGCTGTGTAGAGCAGGAAAGAGCATTGGGGTTTTTTAAGTGATTGTTGTTCGTTGCGGGCGGACACCCATCACCACTTAGATTCTGATTGATAATTTGTGCAATGAGATTAGTTATCACTAACTACTATTTATCTTTCGTTGTCACTTCACTTGTTTCAAATACTAAATGGAAGAATAGTTAACAATTCTAAAGTCAGTATTTTATAGTACTTTTATAAAAATCTTTTTTTGTTATAAATATGGAATCATATAATACCAATCCTGAAATCCGCTACCATATCTTTGAATAGCACTGTTGTGTATTATAGTTTGTTGTATTATTTTTGAAAAATGTTGCGAATTTATTTGGATTACTTTTAGTTCTTTAACCTGTTTTCACCGTTGTTATATTGCTGCTGCTGAATGTTATATTTAAAAGTATTTTTAAATGATCGGAACAAGCGTAAGTCATATGTTGCTTTGATATATCTTAATAAATTATATTATATTAGCTTTTATATATTAATCTGAGTACATCAATTTAATTTTTCCTATATCAACTTTACTCAGTAATCCCGCATTACCCATATTTTACCTATTCCTTCAGGGAAATGTTATTGTTATAGTATTTCTGTAACACTTATCTATGGAAGATTATGCTATAATTTGTATGTTAAAAATACAAATTGTAAACAACCGCGATAGCTCAATGGGTAGACGCCTTTAATACAGACTGGGGTGGGTTGAAATCGCGGGTAGGTCCTACGCCAATTTATCTTTTCTAAAGTCACATGCGTGGTTAATTTATCACGGTTGTTAACGGTGAGGGAAAACATCGTAAGGAAACCCTTGCGAAAGTGTATTCGAACAAAACGGCAACAAGCCTTCCCTCTAACGCGTGAGTTCACTGTCCAAGCAAAACGTGGGTACTCTAAACACTAATTGACAATAATAACGGCGTGAATGTTTGAGTTTGATTATAATGAATACAATTGACTAAATGCTCCGCGGCATACTTGCATAAAGTGTCAAATTAAATCGTCTTTACTGTTTTGTTGCTTGTTAGCTTGGCGATTAATGTTGTTATAAATATAGTAGAGTAATATTTTATGCCTGCCTCCGTGGTCTCGCGGTCAAGCGCTTGGTTTCAAGTACGGAGGTCTCGGATCTGATCGCCGAGGGGTGGTAACCTTACAAATTTAATTTGTTAGATTCCACCCACTGTGGAAGAATATTGCAGGCTTGAATCACATGATTATCCGAAAATTAAGATGATTCCGTGCTTCGGAGGGCACGTTGAGCCGTCGGTCCCGGCTACTATTACAGTTGTAGTCGTTAGTCTGCCAACCCGCAATTGGCAGCGTGGTGGACTATGGCCAAATCACCCTATATAGGGTAGGCTCGAGCCTCTTGGTGGGGACATATATGGGCTGTGAGGAGAATATTTTATGCGAATTCAGATAGATTATGATTATTCTAAATAAGGCAGGCGCCCGAAATATAAAGGGTAAAAGAGCATGGATGTTAAAGAGGTTAACTACTGGTGTGAGTGTATGTAGGTACGTGAGTATATTTTAGATTTTTTGTCTTTATTATTGTTGATTTATACTGCCAAAAATGATATGCGAACTATTTTACACAAGTGTTTTCTTTGATACATTTCCGTAGTTACTTCTTCTATACAAAAATCACGTATTTTCACTCGCCGTTATCGATCGTAATGACTAGAAAAGCTTGGTTGAATTATTTAGCTTCATTACAGAGGTTTATGGTGAGTTAAAATAAACATGTCATATTTATTACAAAATAAATATGCTGCTATGCATTGCGACATCAATATAAAGTAATAAATAAAGAAAAGGAAAATTTCGACACAAGCGGGGATCGAACCCACGACCTCCGGGTATACGTATCTGTATTTTTTCTTTCCTTTATTTTTCTTTTATTTATTAGAAATAATTCCCACATGAGATTTTCATGAAGAACATACAAACATTCTAATTATCAGTATATAGTTGAAAAAAGTAACATAAAATAGTTTTAAATAGTAAACATATTATATATAATATGGCTGAGTCATTGTACGCGAATGTGATGATACCAAATGCTAGACTTGGTATTGTAGATGTAAGTAAACGGTTCGTTGCTTAAATTATAGTAACATATATTACTCCAATATCATAGATATAACATTATTAAAACTCCCTTTGAGAAAATCACATGAAAATACATCGGCTTAACTGAACCGGCTTTGCTGCATGCGAGTTGTTACCTTTGTCATAAGTCCTTTTATCTCTTTTTACATACAATTCCAGAGCTTAATTCCTCTCTACTTAGTAACTTAAAGATATGATTGTAGGTCATGTATTACTTGCAGTATCGCGCAGCAGTCACTTTTAAAGCTCTAGAATTCGCATCGTCCAATATCGTACATACATATATACGGCCATAAATCCCTAGAAGGGGTGGCCAGAGCCAAGGAATAAGAAATTCCTCAGTCACTTTTGGAAGTTGAGTGGGGAAAAGATGGTGAGATAAAGGTTGTTGGTGATGGGTCTCCAACCGCATCGCCTAAAAATCCCTTAAAAGCCCCAACTCTTAAGTACACCCATAGAAAGAAATGGGGTAGTTCTATTCTAAGCCGACTCTACACAGCTCAATCAATATCGTAACTAACTCAATTTATGTATAACTCGTTATTTCACTTGATATCGTGCCAATTTCTACCTCAGTAAAGACTGATAGATCTGCTATCCAATTAATTTTATTTAGCAACAATCTTAGTACTTTTATTTATTTTTTACACAATTGTTTCAATTTTACTCATGTCTATAGTTTTGTTATAAACTCAAACCAATGCGATTGTTTATGATTTTTACAAGTGTCGTAATATATGTTCTTCCTTGCTAAATACATTTAGAGTAAGATCCCAGAGCGATAAGACATAACTTATTTTCTAAAAGATGAAACTTTAAGTTCTCAGTAGTGTCTCATGTACTCTGTATACCTGCGTGTTTGTGAAGTTTGCACAGTGACACCTGGGCAGGTACCAGGTGCGAAAGGTGACTAAAAATAAGAGTAACTTTACTTAAATTTATATGGCTGATTTTTAGATATATTTTAAAGAATATCATTCTCAAATAGTATCGCAAGTATCAGACACTTTTCTTGGGCCAAAACTTTTGTCAGACGCTTTAAAGCTCCACCAAAAATAAATGAACTTTACTTATTTTCTAATGTCTGATTTTTTTATATGTTATCAAGATAACTATTACGAAATTATATTTAGTCAGTCAGACAAATTGGAATGACCAAAAATCCACAAAACACAAAAATTATTCGGCCGTGAGTACGAACGCGAGAGCACTATGCGCATGTTTATCAGAGCGAAGAATTTAAATATTCCAAAAAGTACTTACTGCTTTCGATAAAATATTTGCCGTTTAGTGTCGGCTTAGAATATTACTACCCCATTTCTACCCGTGGGTGATCGTAAAAGGCGACTAAGGGTATAGGGGCATTTTTAAGTGATTTTTGGGCGATGTGGTTGGAGACCCGTCACCAATAATATTTATTATTACCATCTTTTCCCCAATCAACTTCCGAAAGTGGCTGAGAAATTTCTCATTCCCAAGCTCTGGCTACCCCATTAAGGGATTTATAGCCGTGAGTATATGTATGTATGTATGTTAAGCGCCTGACGTACGGGTGACGGCAATTGTTCTCGCGATGGTATTTTTGCGTAATATTTGTTCAGGCGTTAAGTCTGAATAAGTACTCTTATGTTTTCTTTCAGATCTTCCATAAACCTTGTTCTGATAGTTTTTTCTTTATGTGGGCGTTAAAATCTACCTCTGTACCAAATTTCAGCTCTGTAGGTCTATGGGAAGTACTAGTTCTATTTTGATGATCAGTGAGTCAGTCAGTGTCGAAAATGCGAAATTTTGCATTAGCTTAACTTGGGAATTCATAAATCTACCGACTTGAAATTATCAGATCTATATTATACATTGCGCGCACATACACAGAATGTGAGTTAAAGAAGGAGAACCGGGTTACTATGAACGTCTCACTCGCTCTGAAACGCATGCATAATGCTCTCGTGTCCGTACTCACGGCCGAATCATTTTTGTGTTTAGTGGATTTTTGGTCGTTCCAATTTGTCTGACTGACTAAATATAATTTTGTAATAGTTATCTTGATAACATATAAAAAAATCAGACATTAGAAAATAAGTAAAGTTCATTTATTTTTGGTGGAGCTTTAAAGCGTCTGACAAAAGTTTTGGCCCAAGAGAAGTGTCTGATACTTGCGATACTATTTGAGAATGATATTCTTTAAAATATATCTAAAAATCAGCCATCTAAATTTAAGTACAGTTACTCTTATTTTTAGTCACCTTTCGCACCTGGTACCTGCCCAGGTGTCACTGTGCAAACTTCACAAACACGCAGGTATACAGAGTACATGAGACACTACTGAGAACTTAAACTTTCATCTTTTAGAAAATAAGTTATGTCTTATCGCTCTGGGATCTTGGACTAATTCGTGTGTAATCTTTACCTGTCTGCGAACAGCAACTCATAAGAATTTGGCGCAATTTAAGTGAACTGCGTACGCTGATTGTTAATTTTGAAAATTAAACTAGATGATCACTGTAGCATACGTTTTGACCTCTTGCTTCCCTTCTTTATGGATCAATACAATGATCATAATTAGTTTTGTTCATGATAAATAAAGAATAAATAAAGGAAAGAAAAATTTCCACATGAGGTTTTCATGAACAAAAAGATTCAAATTAGTTTTGTTCATATTTCCAGCTGTTTCAGGGCCTCCGGAGACGAGGAGGTGCCGTCAGCCACCGACATCAAGCTGTCTGAGACCATCTGAAACCGATCCGACCACGGCCGGCGCAGATAATACCAACCCGTCATTCTGTCTCCCAACTGTCATATACGCTCTTCACCAGAATCTCAGCGACGCAAGGTGAATAGTCACACATTGCTCATAAAAGCTAGGTTGTCATTATGTACGCCGCCGTCCGAACAGAAACCATTCCACCATAAACGTTCCAAAGACTGAACAATGAATACATTGAGATATATGTATAAATAATATTTAAAAGTACATTCGAAATTATACAAATAGTTAACAACAAATAATCTGATTACTTTTGTAAGGTTTATTTCTTTATATATGTAAATTTTAATCAGTTTGAAAATATGTTTTATACAAGGAGTAGTTTGGTTAAATTTAATCCGCCTCTATTGGGCTGTGAGCCCTGTCGGCTCCAGACAATTACTCAGCTTTACACGACCATAGTTTTTGGTACAAAAATTCGATGCCATTTAGAAAAGATACAAAAAGTTAGGTTTCCGTATATACTGTTTTAAACGTAATCAAATCGCGTCCAATAATGGTCTCTTTAATAATTCGAGTGCAATACAATAAAATTACCACCACCATTGGATTATACGAATTCCTTACAAAAATAAGAGTCTCTTTGTACCTTGATTTTTGTTAAACGGATACCATTTTACAAATAGTTAGTCGACGTGCTCTTTATCATGTTATGTTAAGTTAGATGGCTAGATCGATCATGTAGATTTTAGATTAATGTTGCCATTATCAGACAATATGTACAAACAATACATAGTGAGCCTACAAAAGCAAATAAAAAGAAGGTGCAAAAAATATAAAGGAAATTGTAATTACACAGGTTTGCATTACCTAACAGTACAAATGTGTATATTATACTTTTACGAACAATTTGTATGCTTTATGTAGTTATTAAGTATTTAAATTAAGCTTGTGGGCGTCTATTTTTATAAAAGTCTTATGTATTTTTGTGAACAAAATAATATACCATCTTAACACACAAGCGCCTGCAATAACAATTTTGTTAGTAATCAATAATTTTACCAGAGAATACAAATGGCGATTAGTGTCGTAATATATACAAAAAACATTAAACTGCCAAAAATGGAGTGTCTCAATAAACGTGAGGCCCTTGTGTGTTGGGAAAAGTAGGTGCGCGAGAGCCAGGCACATTACAACCGTCCGGTTCATTGCGGTAACAGGAAATAGTGTCTAAGTCATGTTATAAATAATTTTACCTGAACTCTTAACAAAAATACGAGAAAGACTCGATTTAAAAGCTTTAATAATGTTGTAATGTATAAAAAATAGTGTCATAGTGCCGACTGTAGAGTTTAGCACTTGTTGTTCATGAACCGGGCAATGCCGACAAAGCAAGCCGAGTGATCGCTCTCTCTCTCTTAGCTTGATAAAAAACAATTCGTCCATTATTGTCATATATTCTATCAAGGTTTGGGTATTTTCTAACGATTAATTCTAAGGTTTACTCGACTAACAGTACTATGCTATTCACGTATTTTAAGGTAAAAACGAATTTTTCTACATTCCATTAGGTGTAAGGCTACCTTATCGACCTTCCACTTAATACATATATTTTTTATAAATAAATGGAATATTTAGTTTTAAGATTAAATGTTCGCGAACTCAACTGAAAATATTTGACGTGCTTACGGTGTTTTTTTATCGTAAAAGTATTTATAATTAGATTTTTCTATGAAAAACAATTGAATTATTTATAAAGGTTTCATAAGCATATTGTTTTATCGACAATGATTTTAAAATGATTTTATGCCAACATAAACTCTTCTATTTATTGGTTCATCACATTATAAATACCAAGTACATTATACCACAATTTGTTTTTAATATGTGGCTCGTGCAATTTCAATCTAATAAATAATTTTCAATTATTAAATAAGTGACATCGTTGATTATAAATAAAATTTTATCACAAAATACTCAACATGGATGTCACGTATTCAAGTAACACAATATTATGAGTATAGTCAAACACAATAAACACATTTGACTTAAGGTTGAAAGTAATTTATTTTCTACTATACTACGTTTTAAGGAAACAAAAATCAAGTCATAATATTTTTTCTTAAAAATTGTTCAAGAACGGAGAATACCATTGAACATATGATAACTTATTTATTATCAAAACTGTTTTAAAATATAGGTGCAATAATGAGAAGAATACTCACCCATTTTATACAATTTTACTCATACCTTTTAATGGAATTTATAATAGATTTGAACCTGTTTTTTTCACAGTTCACTATGTCGAATTGTTGTTATAATAAACGACTGACTTTTTGAAAACCAGCAAAGTATTTGAAAGTATTTTAACCTGTCCTTTTATTGTTTTGATTCGAAATTTATGAATTTTACTAACTTTATAGAGTTACAAAAATAGAATACATCTTATGATGAAAAAGTAAAAGTATACCATTACTTCACCACAGTAATTTTACTTATTGTAATATAACTTTAAAACTATTTTCGGAAATGAAATTTTTAAGGTTAAATTAATTATGTTTTAATCTTTGTGTGAGTCCGGATGGAGAGTTAAAATAATTGAGTTCGCGAATTAAGTTAAAAATAGTTTATAATGAGTAACAATGGAGATTATGTTTAAATGTTTAAGTGAATTGTACATTCCGTGAATATTTTGAAATGCGCATTTATATTTACTATTTTATAATTATTATCAAAATCACTGATGCCAATAATTGAATCCAATATGTTTTCGATATATTAACATATCTCAGGTTTTAGGTGCATGCATTTTATTAATAAGTATTTATTATTGTATATGATATGAAATAATTAATAGAATTGTAATTGAAAATACTCAGTTATGTGTCAAATTGTGAGACGTCTACACGTAAAATGATATTCTATGAATAAGTGAATACCCACAAGATACCTTATACAAAGCTCTCTCATTAAAATATAAATATAATCTATTTATTCAAATATATTCTTTGTAAATCACTGTTATTGCAAATGAGTCGTCATATTTTATGTATAATATTTCCTTATAAAGTTATTAATAATAAACCTATTACTGTACATACATACATGTACTCACGCCGTTAGTTCCCATCGGGATAGTATCGATCGTCACATTGTATGATCCTGGAAATACTCTCAAAATAATGGTTTGAGCTTTATCCACATTCACTCTTATTCCCTTTCTTTGAAAGATGCACATGCAATATTCATAATTTTTTGCAATCCTTCCACCTTTGTGCAAGTAATACATGATCGTTAAACAACATATAAGAGCATATAAGAGGAATTTAATATATATTGCTGAATGGGCTGATGCAGCGGTAGTTTTAATACTCCTGGTGTGTCCCCTTTCCAATCACCGTCTTGCAGCAGTCTGTGGTACTTTAATCATAATAATTTATTTGCTATTTAACCAATATTTTTGGAAATAGAAGGACAACCAAAAAGCAACCAGCCCCTCACCAGCCCTCAGCATTTCGATACTTATCAAACCCAGCCTTCTCTACTTTTAAACATTTCATTGTGAACATATGCACCCTCTTTTTCAGAGTCCCTCAAAATAGCTCTTCCATACGTCCATCGTTTCATGCTATTTCATTATCATTTCTCACTGAATTTCCTCTCGTCTTTTGGGAAACTCCCTTTTCTTTTCGGATGTATTTCCAGAACAATTTTTGGTAATTCCGGAAATTATTAGGGAGTTTTCTCTTACACCATTCTTGCACATCACGTTTTTTCTTTCCTTGTTTATTTTTTACCATTATTAACTCTCTCTTATTCATGTTCTCATCATCTGTTCTGAAACTGCAAACAATAATGCACACAATAAAAATAAAGATCAAATACGCGAAAAAAATATATTGCGAAATTCAGCGTGTAACGATTCTGATCAAGTTAGTTTTTTCTATTACTGTTTTATAGCAAAAATATATATTTGATGTTGCAGAATTTGATAAAGCTTAGCTGCTGAAAATGAAACTGTTCATTTGATATAGAATTTAAAGTATATTTTATTTAATGATAGACATCTATGTAACAGTGTGATAAATCAGAGAAAACAGGATCATGATTATTTGTCAGCTACGGAGCATTAATGATGGCTCATTTGCGTCAGAATGAATTGTATTGATGAAATCTAATGTAATATTTTCACATTACTGTTTTGATTGATTGGAAATATTGTGTTATAAGAATGTGTCCCAATTTTACAGATAGCAAAGCTAAACTTTAGGTTGATGATTTTATTGTTACCTGTATTGCTAGTACACAATTTTATCATATAAATTAATTAAGTCACAGATGTACTTTTTATATAATATACATTGTTATCTTGTGGGTGTCTCAGGGTTTTAAACATTAGTACGTATATCGAAACGAGTGTGACTTAGTAAAGTACGAAAATATATTCATATATGAAATTGTTGATAAATTCTGCTCAATTAATATGAGAGGTATTTTTGATATTTATTAATATTTATGATGCATGTCTATTCTTATATGGAGATTTATTCTGAAGTCATATGTAAGTATACGTCATCAACGAACAAATTGATAAATAGTATTTTACATATTTTTGATGCCTTCCCGTGCTGGTTGTGTATTACATGTTGAAATGATAGTTTTAGCGAGGAGATCGGTTTTAGTGTATTGGCCAGTATTCGCAAGCATTTAGGATTACAAATTAAAAATCAGCCGGTCCAACGCCATCTTGAAATTAGCGTTACTTTAATTGAGGTCTCTAAATTTTATAATTATGAAAAGCTCTCTAAGTTGTGATTTTTCTACATTTTTATATTAATTTTTAAATGGAGTGTTTGCGTCCTTAGGTTTAAAATAATTATTTTTTGCATGTACTCAATATGACGTTACGTCACAACTGCCACGTTAGTAAACGTTTGGCTTCCCATTACATTCCAATTTTATATTCCAATGATTGTATGTATATAATGGAAATTTAGCATGTCTACGAAACATACTAGTTTTACTCAAAACGTTTTTGTATTTTTGTACTAGATTTTGATATTAATAAATTATAATTTATAATTGTCTTCTTTTACTTAAATTCCTTTTTACCTGACTAGAGTCCTCCTTTATTAGTTAAACTAGCTTTTTGCCCGCGACTACGTCCGCGTGGACTACATTTTTTGCATCCGGTTTACGTCCAAAATACCAAAACACTATCTGTTTTTTTATTATATTTATATTCCCGTGGGCTTTGTAACAGATATAAAGAACATTGAGGCTTTTTAAGTGATTATTGGGCGATGCAGTTGGAGACTTATTTGACTTCATTTTCCCCATTTAACTTCCAAAAGTGGATAAAGAATTACTATCTAAAGCTGTGGCTACCCTTTTTTGGGGTTTATAGCCTTTAGTATATACTCATGAATAATTGATAAAAAGATGGTGATCCCCCGGGAATCGAACCTGGGTCTTCCGTTCGATTAGTACTAACCAAACAGTATACCGATACGCCACGAAGACGTTGGTGTAGGGTTCAAATGTTTGATAACCTATATATCTAGTAGTCATACTATTGACAAACAATTCAATGGACATTTATTTTGACGAAAATGGATGAAACCCTTATTTTTTCCAAAAAGACTATTAAAGAAGAGTGATAAAGTCGTACGATGAAAAAACGAAACGTGTAAATATGGAGAACCATATAAAAGTTATGTTTTTTTTTGCTCCTGTGGGAACCCTTGCGAAATCCGGGATAAATAATATCCTATATGTTGGCCAAGTGTATAAGCTACATTCACACCAAATATGATCAGGTAGAATTAACGTGATGAACGGACATACAGACAGACATTTTTTCAAAAAGCGCGAATTTAGCTTCAGTATCGAAAATTAAACATATTCCACTGGTTTTTTTTTTTTTTTCAATGTACAGTTTTGAACTCGGTACAGTCTTATTATAGTATAGATAGATTTAGATGAATTGGTTTATTTTAAATATAACACTGACATGGTCGCTACTGTAGGGTGTTTCCCAGTTTACCGTATGTCATGATTGTAACGTAACGCTGGGATCTAAGACCAAGTGTCACAAGTGATAGATATAGAGAAATACCAACTTTGTGGGTATTTAAAGATTTATTCAAAATATTAAACACCCGTCACTTAAACGTTGAGAGAGGTTCTTGTAGTATCCGACTGCGATCATCAAAAGCAAAATTACGGTTCTATATTCGAAGCCAATAGTTGTTTGCCCTGATCCTCGTGTAGTCTAACAAACCTTCGCAAGGACCAACAGCTGCCACTACGGGACATTTGTCGTAAAATAAGTCTTTGCATGTCTCTCTCACAGCATGCGCAGTAATATTGTCGATTTGAGTGATACTTTCAATCAAGGATGGGTGCTTGCATTTATACAGCAAATGTGAACCTATATCATGACAAAGATTAGTAGGCATGCATGCGTTTGCTAATATTTTTGCTTTAGCAACTCTTTTTGCTCGATTTACTTCGCCCTCTGCTAAAGTGAAAGACAAATTCAAAAATTCGTTCATTACAAAGTGTACAAAGTCATCAATTTTGAGTGATGATGTTGTAAAATGTATACCAAAGAGACCGATGTCGCGGTATGCAATATAAAATGATCTGTAAGCATCACACAAATGTCCCACAGAACAGGTGCGACCCAAAAATTGTGAGTCAGTCGTACCACCACTCATAGATTTATCCCAAGCCCCAAGGTAAGCCGTAGCTACATCTATTATAACTTTATTCTTACTGCAAAAACTTGGAGCCTCGAAAGCAATAGCAATATTGGCCTTTGATTTGCTGTCATCTCTGTAACGAATGTCGGAACCTGTGAATCTATAATCTGGTGTATCAGAACAGTGCCCTACTGCGAAAGGTGCTATTCTTGATGCTACGGCCTGTACAAAGCTGCAATGATCAATGTTACCTACTGCTGCTACTGCCAAACGATTTAATGAGAGCCTTCGCTCCTTGTAAAGTTTTATCATATCGCTTGTAAATTTCGATACTGAAGCAGTCTTTCCAACAACAGGGTAACTCAAGGATGTACCCATAAAAGCAGCCGCGTGTAAATAATCCATGACCAACTGAGTATCATCACTATCTAAATCAGTCATTTCGTGATATACGACGCTTTTCTCATGTTTAACATCTTTATCTGAAAAGTTATTATTATAGATACAATCGACCAGTATATCTATACAAGTCTCGATGTCTTGGCAATGGCATTCGATGTAATAAGCGGACATTTGTCGATTCGTGAAACTTCGAAATTGTGCTCCTATGCTGTTCACGCATTTAACGATATCGCAGTGGGTTCTTCGACAAGTACTTTTATATATTATATGTTCTATGAAATGAGCAAGTCCGCGTTCGTAGTCAGTCTCAAATCTCGATCCAGCGTCGTAGTAAAAGCCTACGCAGGCATTCATAATGTCTTTTTTATATGTCCCGACCATCGTACCACTCGGCAACAAGCTAACTTGGGTTGTATTTGAAGTCCGGAGAAAGTCATTGAATTCAGCGGAATAGCGAGTATATCGTGCACTGCTTAGCAATGGCGTCCATAGTCGTTTTAAAAAAGGTTTAAAAGTGGATAATATCATTTTCTTGTTATTTTAAAGTGATTGATAATAATTATTTGTTGTGATATGTTCCTTTAAAAAAATAAACTTTGATAATGAAGCATAGAGCATAAGTGAATCAAAAGGAGGTACAATAATTTATAAGTAATTTAATGCCGAAATATTTTACTGGGTATTTTTCTGTGAAGTGGATATTTTAATGTTATACTTAATAATTCTTCTGTTAAGTCATTATTGCATCACAATTTTAATCGATTTGAATTAGTCTTCATGTTGGACAGTTATCCTAGACCTCATTTTAAAACATACTTATTATATTTTAAATCGATTAAAATTATCAAACTAAATAACTTTGCCTAGTACTACGTGCTTAGTTCATCGTTACAAATTTTATCTTTATATATTCAGTATTTTAAGCGTGATAAAGTGACAAAGTTACACCCGTCATACAAATAATTCGGTATGCAAAGTTTTTTTTTTGGTATTTATTAAATATTTTTATTGAATAGCGAACACGAAAATAAAAGACCAATTTGAATATTTTTCATTTAAAATGAGTAATTGCAAAGTTATGATTTTTTAAAGATTGTTCAACTTTTAATGACGTCATCGACCGAAAATATCGTAGCGACATGCAAATAAAGCGAAATGTTTAATAAAAATGATGCTGATTGCAAAACATTTCACAAATTTGTGATCTCAAATGAAATTATAACGATATTATACTAAACATAACATAACATAAACGTTCACGCCGAATATCCCCGAAGGGGTTGGCAGAGGTACTAATACTTCTGAACATCACGTGACTTTGTCACCTGGTGTTCAGAGTACCCACGTTTTGCATGGACAGTGTACTCACGTGATAGGGGGCAGGCCTATTGCCGTTTTGTACGAATACACTGTCACATGACTACGTACAACTCAGCCATGTGGGTTTCCTCACGATGTTTTCCCTCACCGTTAACAACCATGATAAATTAACCACACATATGTCTTTAGAAAAGACAAAATTGGATTTGAACACTAGTCGTTTGCACGATAACCGAGTGTTCTACCCACTGGGCTATCACGGTACTACTACTAAACAAACCTATGATTTTCGATATTTTAATTATAAACTGCAAAAGCGATGGTCTTTGAAATAACGTTGAAGGTCAAATACGGTTACAGTATTTTGTTAAAATAACAGTCATCTTAGCTTTGTTTGATTTAATTTCAAGAAAATATGTTTTAAAAACATAATATCTCGAAATGGTTTCGTAATCAGCACCACTTTTGTAAAACATTGCATACCGAATTGAAAGCCTCCGCGCGCAGTTTCAGCTGCGAGTTTAGTACTGCTTCAACTAGACAGATGGCGCTTTCGGTCCGTTCTACATCGCGGTGTGATTTCTTTTAAAGAGCCATATAAATACCTGGTCTTTATCCGGTATGAAGTATATCAACAGAGGTTACCTCACAATTTTTGGAAGAATAATCTGGGTTATTCTTATTAAACCTTAACTTTCAACTGCCCATTGGGGTAGGGTAGGCAGAGACTATCAATTGCCTCTTAGTACGACCCTGGCAAATCTTTCTAGTTGCATTTACGTACATCAACCTTTTCATACTTGCCCTTTTATTCTCTACTAGCTTTAAAGTTAAATGATTTAATAATTCTACGATCTCTTTTCCGATTTTTTTGTATAATTATTATTGCAGTGATATGCTGTAACAGATTTTCAGTCAATTTATTTCCATAGATAGTGAAACTACGTGGTTGAAATTTAATATTTAAACTGTGAACCGCTGCAAGGCCTAAGAATAAAATTAAAAACAAAAATATTTTAAAAGAGGGCTCTCTATGTATACATACCTATATTACATACATTATAAAACATTTTTTTTCTCTTAACCCGTACATTGAGGTGAAGCGTAGACCGGATATATATGTAGCACATTGTATGTGGTTGCAAATATTACTTTGTATTTCATACAATCACTATGATAGAACCAGACAAGTATGCGTTTTGATTCTAGATAAAAAAAAAACATGTTATTCTAGATATAATGTTTCACTTGCTGTTGCGAAACCCTACACGGATGAACCGACTCACACTTGGCCAATATTTTTTTCCGTCTCGCGTGTTACTACCAATTGAATTTTACCTAAGAGTAAGTGCAACCGCTATCAAATTTCATCGTAATCTGTTCATGTATTTTGTTTTTGTATTCAGAACTAAGTTTTGCCCATACACACATAATACAGCTGTGTAGTGTCGGCTTAGAATAGCACTACCCCATTTCTTCCGGTGGGTATACGTAAGAGGTGACTAACGGTATTGGGGCTTTTTAAGGGATTTTTGGGCGATGCGGTTGGAGACCCATCACCAACAACCTTTATTCTACCATCTTTTCCCCACTCAACTTCCAAAAGTGGCTGAGGAATTTCTAATTTCTCAGTTCTGGCTACCCCTTTTAAGGATTTATAGCCGTGAGTATATGTATGTATGTACACATAATACAATACAAACATTGAGTGTTACAGAATATATTTCATCTAATAAAAATGTTTGTTGTTTTGTTGAGACTGACAACAATATAAATGGTTTCTTTCTTCAGTTCACCTACCGCTGCATAGATAGCAGTCTGGTAAATTCTATGGATAAAAACTACGAGCCCAACAATGCTTTTGTTCCGTATGAGCAGTATCCAAAAGACAAACTAAAAGTTGGACCATTGTATTGGCAAGGTGCAAAGCGGGTGGAGAGACTCTTCTACACGATCACAGCGCTTGCTACGGATACAATTTTCATTTAATTCGTTGACTTGAGCTTTCAAATCCGTAGGAGGGGCATGCATGCCAAAGAAACTAGATACTTAAAAATTATAAAATTTATTCTTTATTGCAAGTATCGATCTTTTCAAAGTATTCACCCTGAGCACGTATACACTTTTCCATACGTCTGAACCAATTGCAAAATACCTGTGACGACTCTTTTTAGAAACCTCAGAAATCTCGAAATTATAGGCAACCAGCGCATCTACTTTGCTTTCAAACCTCTTCCCCTTTAGTTTTTCTTTGATTTTTGGAAACAAGTAAAAATCACAAGGCGCTAGGTCAGGGGAATACGGCGGGTGAGGGAGAATTGACTCATTTTTCGAGTTGAAAAAGTCTAGTGTTCTGGCAGCGTCGCCGCATTGTCGTGGTGCCAGAGAAGGTGCCGGATTCCTGACTTCGGTCGCTTGTCACACCAAGCTGATATTACGGTTGGAGCACAAACTGTCACATACCATTCGGAGTTCACCGTTCTTTCATTCTCTAGCACAACATAAGCAATATGACCCGTTTTGCAGAAAAACGAGGCGACCATTTGTTTCTGTGTGCTAATAAATAGCTAATATTAATAATTTAATATTATACAAATAATATAATATTATAATTATTATAATTTAAATTTGTAGTTTAATAGCTGTGTAGTGTCATTTCTTCCGGTGGGTGTCCGTAATCCCCAATGGGCTTTAGAGGGATTTTTGGGCGATGCGGTTGGAGACCCATCACCAACCACCTATAATTTACCATCTTTTCCTTACTCAAATTTCCAAAGTGGCTGAGGAATTTCTAATTCCTTAGCTCTGGCTACTCCTTCTCGGGATATATATGTATATAATTTTTAGCCCTTTCCCCCTCAATATCGAAAAGCGTCTGAAGAATTACGAACTCCAAAGCTGTGGCTACCCCTGTTTGGGATTTTTCAGCAGTATGTATATTTTTTTACAGTGCACGTGTCAATTTTTTAGCTCTCGTTTTGATATATTTCAATATTCAAAACTTAGAAACAAAGCTAATATCATGTACACGTCCGGCAAATAACGTTGCGGTTGAATTGAGCCATAAAAGTGAAGGAGCGAACAGGTGCGATCCGTAATATTTGTGTCTCTGTGTCTTCTCCGTGCTTTTGAGTAGAATTTCAATAAAATGCCTGATATTGTACCCCTGTTTCGACACCTTACTATACATACATACGTATACTCAAGGCTTTAAATCCCTGGAAAGGGTAGCCAGAGCTAATGAATTAGAAATTCCTCAGCCGCTTTTGGAAAGTTGAGTGGGGAAAAGATGGAAAAATAAAGGTTGTTGGTGATGGGTCTCCAACCGCATCGCCCAGATATCCCTTAAAAGCCCCAGTACCGTTAGTTGCCTCTTACCTACACCCATCGGAAGAAATGGGGTAGTGTCATTCTAAGCCACTAGATATTACACAGCTAAACTTTACTATAGTCACTTAGAAGTTAATTCCGCAAATTTTCTGGAAAACTAGATAAAACTCAGACTTTGAAACAGTTTATCGTTTTTCATGTAACTAGATAGGTACCATTAGATTATAAGCTGGTTTTTCCGTGGCTTATCTGCTAATTGGCAAGTTGCAAAGCAGGCAGAGGGAGTAGTTCAGACGGTCACAGCTGTGGCTACGGATAAAATTTTCATTCTTGTCGCTGACTTGAGCTTTCAAATCTATATTGCAGTAAACATTTATATATTTTTTGAGATAAATTTAATATGGCCCTAGAAAGTTGTTTTAAATGTGTTGATGTGCTATTTGGAATTGTAATGTCCGCAAGAATATAGCGCTTGTAGTTAAAGCGGCTACACACGACCCTAAAATCAGAGCGCGAAATCGGGAGAGCGGTGGTGGGGATGAAATCGGCTACTACTCTACACGCGTAGGGACGTGTGGCAGGGGCCAGTCAGTACCGTTTTTGAATGCCTACTGTCTCATGTCCCGATTGAAATAATCTTACTAATAAATAAAGGAAAGAAAACACTTCTTTCTTTTATTTATTAGTTATAATCCCAACATTAGGTTTTCATGAAAAAAACATTCTAATTTATGAAATAATCTTTATGTTTTTTATCCCACAAATACGGCGAATCCTTGAATAGATCGATAGCTTTTGTACACGCTTCTCGATGTCTTTCTCCTTCGCCATGTTTTGGCGCGCAATAAACAACTATAGTCGCAAGCACGTCGAATCGTCGCGGAACTAAAACGCAGACTGCGTAGAAATCTAGGCGATAATCGTCCCTAAATCGTGAGTTCGCCCGAAGCGATTTAGGGCCGATAAAAATCGGGTACGATTTACCTACACATGAGGCAATCTATGACACGATACATAATATAATGTCAAGAGGGGGGCGAGATGCACTCACACTACACTACACCTTCCCCCTTTGCAAATAAAAAAATATTTATTATTAACATTTTTTTAAAGAAATTATTATTCATTAATCTATGGAATGGAATATCGAATAAAACTAGAAATTAATCTTATACTTCTTTAGAACCTATTTATCTATTTATTAAAACTTAACTATTATACTTAATAAAATCTGTTAGTAAAATCCGGGATAATCAAACAAATCGTAGGCCAAACGATTTGCTGCGTAATCACAATCAAGTAATTATTTAATTACATGTCATAGTACTGTTACCACATATAATTATTGTTTACACATTTCAGCTTTACAATAGTCATTAACTTTATTATATTTCGTTTATTTTTTATAGTATTATCCTCTCTTATATTTTTATCATATATTTAAAATAGCTGTGGACGACCATGCTTCCTTCTCAAGTCATATTTTTTTAATTTATATTTCATTTCTTATCAAGGCACACAATTATATATATTGGGTCGAACTTTTAAACATTAATTATTCATTTATTTAACTTCATTTAATTCAAGGTACAAATTATTATTTTTATAACATCATAATGCGCATTTATATACTTATTCTATAGTCTCTCTCTTTTAACACTCTTTTGGTGTCCAATTTCCTTCACGACGGGTATTCAACCGCGTCATGATCAGATAAAAAGGATTCTGAGATCTGCTTTGTACCTTGGTGTACCTTGTATAACTTTTCATACTGCATTCAAAAACTTTCCAATATTCTTACATTCCATTTTTAGTTATCAATTGGTAAGTAATCGAAATAACATTTGAGTGATCAAGTCAAATGAACATCAAAAACTTACAAACTACATTTCATAAACTTTCAAATCCATCATACTAACTTTGTCTACATTCCATTACCTTTTTTAATCATAACAATCACATCAGGTTACCATCTCAATCATACCACACACAACGATGACTTCATAGAATTCTTCACGCCATATATGTATGTAACGCTATCTCTTCTATCGCCGTACCAAAACATATGCAATGCAAATATAAGCCTAGCAACAGCTATCTGAGAACACCTCCTTTTATCTAAATTCTTAATTTCTTCCTTCGATGAACCTCACGTTCATGTTTTTCAATATTAAATTCATTTGACTTTATTAACAGATTTCCTTTCATTACCACCATGTTTATTTAATATTTTCTTTTATAATTTAATCGTATATCTACTTCTTTTCTTTGACAAAATATAATAATAATAAAAACATTTATTGCAGACTACAAGGTCCATAAGGGTTAGTAATACAAGAAAAAACTAAAATACAAAACTAAAGAACTAAAAATATCGTTAGTAGACTTAAAACCTATTTTTTATTTCTACTGTACAAAGTAATGGACCACTGCCCGAACAGTGGCGTGTCCCATTTCGTCGCAAATGTTCGCAGGAGGCTATTGTTGGACGCAAGTAGTCTATCCCTAGTGGAGGCCGCGCGTTTCCGCATGATGGCAAAAAAGTCATCAACATGGGCCTCCGCGAACATCAGCGACGCACTGCAGTGCCGGGGTTTTCGCAACATTATTCGTAGAGCATCGTTGTATTGAACGCGTAGTGCGCTGTACGCACTCCGCTTATATGAGAGCCACAGGCTGCAGGTGTAGAAAGACTGACAGAAAGCTCGGAACAGGGTCAGTTTTACCTCTGTGCTACACCTAGCAAACCTGCGGGCCACCATATTGCATCGTACAGACAGCGCCCTACGCTCTCTTTCAATATCAAGATTGTCTGAGAGCTTTACGTCAAGGAAGTGTCCCAAATACTTAAAACTATCCACCCTTATGAGCTCCCTACCACATAGCTTTATCGGGGGAACCGATTTTGGCAGTTTGTTTCCCGCACTAAATACCAGATAAACACTTTTGCTAACGTTATACTTAAGCCCACATTTAACAGCATAACTCTCACAAATATTAAGTAGCTTTTGCAATGCGCTCACTGAAGGGCTCAGTAGCGCCATATCATCAGCATAGCTGATGTTATTCATGGAAGTTCCATCAACCGAGCACCCGACTTTGGCTCCACTGAGCTCCTCAATCAGCGCATTTACAAATATATTAAAAAGCCTCGGAGAAGACAATCCGCCCTGCCGGACGCCGCATTTTAGGCGGTACTCAGGGCTCACACTGTCACCCCACCTCACATAATTTTTTTGGTGCTGGTACCAGAACCTGAATAGAGCCATATGTTACGGATCAAGATTGGTCTCCCTTGACAGTTTGCTCCACAGTACATCATAATTTACAACATCAAATGCCTTACTGAGATCCAGGAAGCATCCGTATACTGGTGTCTTCCTATCGGTGTAGTACCTGACAGTCTGCTTGACGCACAGAATAGCACTCTCAGTGGATACCCCTTCCCTAAATCCGAATTGGGAATCACTGATTGACGATTTAGCGGCTAGCTGCTCGTCAAGCAGACTGTCTAGCACCTTAGCAATCACAGTAGCAAGCGAAATAGGTCTATAGTTACTACTGTCCACCACACTACCATTTCTGTTCTTAACAATTGGCACAACTACCGTCTTCATAAGTTCGTCAGGTAAATAGGAATGCCCTATACATAAATTAAACAACATACACAGTAATCTAGATATGTGTGGGCCAGCAAAACGAAGGTGCTCTATGCTGAGACCATCGTGGCCGGGAGATTTACCACGCTTTATACGCTTAATTGCTCGCTTGACGTCTGACGCCGTAAATCTCACGTATCTCTCACCGGCCACGGTGGTCCTCACCTCGTCACTAGAGACATTTAAAGCCGTTGGTTCCATCTTAAAAGCTCACAGAACATATTCGCAATGTTTTCCGAGCCCGAAGACTGACCAACCGTATCGGATACCGGTGGTTTCGGATTTAATTTAGCTGTAGCCTTCCAAAAACCAGAAAAATCTTTACACTGACATTTACTAGCGAGTATGTCCATTTTTATTTGCTGTTCATTGTTCTGGCACCAGCGAAGCTTAGATTTAAATTCTTTTCGAGTTCGACACATGCTCTCATACACTCTACCTGAGGCAGGCCTACCATATGCATTCCAATCTTGCAAACTCAACCTAGCCGCGGCGTGCAACCATGCCTATTCCACCCTATTATAGGCTTTCTCTTTATCAGTACAGTATCAAAATTATTTTGAAAAACAAAATTACTTTATCATAAATTCAAAAAGATATCAGCGTCATTTTGTGCACACAACCTCTTGGGTAATTTACTCAGCGCGTTTTTAACTTAGTTTTTTCTTTAGACCCATTCCACAATTTGAAATTGTAAAAAGTGATAGACATGAAAGTTGGAATTGATATAAACCTATTAATCGGAAATTAAACTAATAGTAGAAAATGCATTGCTCCTACTTGTAATCTTCAATTATTTCTTTTGATGTACGTCGTGGTCGTCGTCGTCATCATCATTTTCTTCTTTTTATTGGTAGTCGTCGCAGTGTTCTGCCTTTTTTTCTTCTGTTTCGTCATCTTGAGTGCAAGTAAATCGCATCAGAAGTGATTTATCCCATGTTGGTTTATCAGTATCAAACGAATCCTCTGCTGTTGGTGATTCAACGTTAGAGTGTTCTATTTGGTCGTGTGACCGGCCTTGACAAAGCGTGCATACAAGAGAACAAAACAGTCCAACTTTTTTGCAACCATATTTAGCACTGCATTTTTTTACAGTTAGTAAAAGTTTAGTGAAGTTGTTTTTCCGGCGCAGGTGGGAGTAAAGTCTGGATTGGTTCCAATGCATTATCGACCAACTTTCAACTGTTTCCAATCGGTTGGGTCCAGCTGGTAACCAGTGGCTTAGTTACCAGCTGGTCTGAACTTCATAATATACCCGAAAAAGATGTTGATGAGCAGCAACTACGGTTGAAAGAAGACGAAGTCATACAATGACGCTTACAACTTTTTTAATAATTTTATCTCAGAAGCGGTATATTTTATAGATAATTTTATGATCTACAATTCTTTCTAAGGTAATTTTACGATAGAATTACCGTTTTGAAGAAAATCGTAAACAACCATTTTTTTTACCTTTGACCATGAATAAAAAAAATCCCCGCAAGGGAATGATGGGGAGTTTTAAGGATTTATTTATAATTATATTTTGAACAATTATACAAACTTTCAGCTTGATGGGAATTAATGTAACCTTCGATGTATAAATTGACCGGACTGTTAATGTTTGAGCAGTTTTGCTACTGGTCATTCAATTCCTTTTGTTTCATTATGATCAATTGTTCATCTTTAAACAATAAGAAATAATATGTTCAAAAGTATAATTTTGCGTTTTCGCGTCGCTGACGGCTGGAGGCTAATGATCGCCGGGACGTGGGTAAGCGCTGGGGCGTTTGGCAACGCACTTGCTCGGAGCTGCCAAATCACCCGCTCAGCAATCACAGAATTTGCAATGGCTGCAATGTATTTTGATATATTTTTACCACCTTACTGAATTTATACGCAAACTATTTCTCTTTTTTATTAATGTATCAAATCTGATGTTTTGACCCACCATACTGATAGAATCATGTACCCAAAAAGGGAGAAAGGAGAGCATGATTATTTCTAAGTAGTATAGCCGTAAGTGCAAGAATATTTCGAATGGGCGAAATGATTTGGTTTTGTACGATCATTAACTTTATGACAAAATAAATGTGCTGAATATACATTTCTATGTGACGAGCATTAGATAATGCATTTTTTGAGTATAATACTACAAGGGACCTTTCAAGAAAACTCAGATCCAATTAGGGCAATTAGGTCGTGTACTCCACTGAGACCTATAGTTCCCCATGAAAGACGATTTTGTAAAAGATATTTCCTTTAAAAGGGAATACTAAAATGGTTTGGGCACATATAGACGTCGGATGGCGGTAATTTGGTGATATATTTTCAAATCTAATGTGATCGGTAGTGAACCTCCACACAGTACAGATTTAAATAAAATAGAGAGTGTACTAAAAAGGAAAGATGCCCGAATTGAGAAGAATAAAAGGAAATTTATATAAAGATGAATGTAACGAAAGTTGAGATATTTTCTAGAATCGTATAAAGTGAAGATCGATAGTCCCTGCTTACCAGAATGGTATGTATTTTATTTAGGTACTCGTGGATCGGCCCAGCTTCGCACGGGTAGCATAGTTTTTTATAATATTAAGGTAAGCAAAATTAAGATTCCAGACTTAGGATGATGGCGGATATAATTATATATATATATTATATATAACTGAACTTGAGTAAGAATTTGGTTTGGAATGTTTCTATATATATATATATATATATTAATTGCTTGGGATGTTATGTGTCAAAATATATCGAGTCCAACACTTCCAACACCAACATGTCCAATAATTAATTACTCAAAAGCAGTTAAAATTAATATTTATAGTGAAAAACCAATTTTATATCCGTAATAAGAATATCTTATTAACTTCATAATCTCTTAAAACCATTTTATTCCTTTACTAATGGCAATTCCCTCTCAATTCGGGCTTTAAACGTTAATACTGCACTCCTGAATAGTGTAGTGTGATTTTAAAAGCGCATTTATGAACGGTTTATCTCCGAAAATGAGCTAATAATCAGATTGCGTTGAAGTTGATTAATACTATTATTTTTCATGTACAATTTTGGTGTTACTATACCGATTTCTATGATTATTTTTTTATTGAATAGGTAATAATAATAAAAATAATTAAGATTGATGGATGTGAATGAAGCTAGAGAGGTTTGCCAGGATCGTACAAAGTGGCGATCGATAGTCTCTGCCTACCCCAATGGGAACTAACGGCGTGAGAATATGTATATATGTAATAATGTTAACTTTTTTAAATAATGGGAGAGTGAGAGTATTATAAACGTATGAGTATACATATATAAGCAGAATGCTCCGAACTGTATAGCTATCAGGAGTTACACGTGTTATTGTGAGTCAACCATAAAAGATAGACATATGCTGTTGCAGAATATTTTTTAAACAATTTCAGCTAGAATATTTCCGTAACACGTGATTTCCATGTAACTTTAACCATTAAGGCTGCACACGCGACGGAAGCTTAAAAAACGGAGTAATATCTCCCGTTTTCCCAAAATTCCCCTTCACTATTCTGCTGAAAAGTATACTGTAGTAGCCCAGGAGTATAAAGAATAATTGTACCAAGTTTCGTTAAAATCCGTCGAGTAGTTTTTGTTTCCATAAGGAACATACAAACCGACAGACAGACAGACAGACAAAAATTTTAGTGATTGCATTTTTGGCATCAGTATCGATCCCTAATCACCCCCTGATAGTTATTTTGAAAATATATTTCATGTACAGAATTGACCTCTCTACAGGTTTATTATAAGTATAGATTATATGATACTAATAAAGGAGTTGAATGATATACTATCAGTTATATTTAAAACGAATAGTTTATTCTAGCCTTGCACGGGTACTGTTAAACCCTCCCTGCTCCCTTATGTCATTTAGAGTGATGTTAAATTATCTATTTTTCAACAGAAGATTTTCGCCATAAGTTGGTGAAAGTTTTTTTTTTGGGTTGTTTTAAAGACTGCTCATTACAGAAAGCAAGAACTCCTGTTCCATGATCCTACGTGCACCTGAATCCTCACACTCAAAAGCGTGTTGGCGAGACCTTACGTAAGAAAACGCTGCGGAGGCCGTGCCATTCATACTATTTTGACTACAAGTTTTCGCAGTGAATAAAACTGTCTATTCCTGAGAAATACTGCATACATATGTATGTATACTAACGGCTATAATTTTTTATAAGATGATATTGTAAGATAGTAGTAGCCGTGTAGTGTCGGCTTAGAATAACACTACCCCATTTCTACCCGTGGGTGATCGTAAGAGGCGACTAAGGGTATAGGGGCTTATTAAGTGATTTTTGGGCGATGTGGTTGGAGACCCGTCACCAAAAACATTTGTTATTACCATCTTTTCCCCAATCAACTTCCAAAAGTGGCTGAGGAATTTTTCAATCCAAAGCTCTGGCTACCCCGTTAAGGGATTTATAGCCGTGAGTATATGTATATGTATGTATGTATGTATGTAGAAATATAATATGAAAAAAGATGTTATACCATCATTTCCTTTACACATTTTATGTAATTTTGACCTCTATATTTTTGTTCTGGGTAAGACTAGAACAATAAAACGCCAGTCACCCACCAGGTGTTGCATAAGTCAAAAAAATGCAAACAATTGCACTAAAAATTTAATACATATTAAACACTACTATTATTGTTTGTAAAAGATTGTGTTTTATAGCGATATGGCCAAATCAAGATATTCATTCATTGCACTGACTTCGCTGTGTTTACTACAACTTCGACTAGATGGCGCTGGTAGTAGAATTTCTACATCGCGGTATGATTTCTTCCATGATCCAGTATATAAACTTTTTTGATAGTTTTTAAATTAACGATCAAATGTCACTAAATAATCTTGACTATTAATTTTTGTAGAGTCTGTTGTTAATTTAGGAGCAGACTTTTATAAATGTTCAATTATATTGGTGTGTAGTGTGTACTTTTGTTTTTGTTTTTTGTAAGTACAACTTAATGACTTTCATTCAGTATGGGATACTAACTCTACATACATATACTCACGGCTATAAATCCCTAGAAGGGGTAGCCAGAGCTTTGGAATAAGGAATTCCTCAGCCACTTTTGGAAGTTAAGTAGGGATAAGATGGTAAAATAAAGGTTGTTGGTGTTGGGTCTCCAAACCCATCGCCCAAAAATCCCTTAAAATCCTCAATAACATTAGTCGTCTCTTACGTACACTCACCGGAAGAACTGGGATAGTGCTATTCTAAACCGACACTACACACCTAACTCTACAATATGATTAATATAACACATATAAATAACATCCAAGACTAAGAAATGCCATTTATGTCCATCACAACAATGGGCACTATAATGCGGCCCTAAATAAATTCCTCAACCACTTTTGGAAGTTGAGTGAGGAAAAGGCGGTAAAATAAAGGCTTTTGGTGATGGGTCTCCAACCGCATCGCCCAAAAATCCAATAAAAACAAAAGGCATTTATTTCACAAAATTAAGTAGTTTACAATGAATTGGTTTCGGTGTTTACCGCAGTAGGTTTCCCTGTGACGCAGCAAACAGGCTCTTTTAAATAACTAAGTAACATAACAATTATGTGCTGATTGCCATTTTTAATTTTGTTTCAAGTACAAAGATACAATTTTTTTTTTGTTTTTGTAGTAATAGAAAAATAGAAAAAAGTTTTTAAAGAGAAAATAGTTCATTTTCTCATAATTACTAGCTATAACTTATCAGAACTCGTATTATGTGTGTGTTTGTGAGTGTATGAGTCTATGTGCGTGTTTGTGTGTGTGTGTGTGCGTGCTTGTGTGTGTGTGTGTTTGTGTGTGGGAGAGAGGGACATTATTTTTGCTTGTGGGTGTGTATGATATTGTACCTATACGTCAATTGGTTTTTAATAGTAATTGCTCAACCTCGTTGTATGTTAACTCTTGTAACCAGTTTGTGATAAGTATAGATTTTAATTAAATAAGGTAGTATTAAAGAAAGCTCAAAAGATTATTATTGTTTTTTTGGCCTTGTTTTGTGCATCTACCCAAATATGGTTTGGGCACTTAGAGAAGATGGATGAAAATAAAGTAGCGAAAGAGATATACAGAGCCAATGTGGATGGGATTTTTACTAGAGGACGGCCTCGTACGTAAAACGTATCTAGATCAAAAAGAAAACGTTCTTATAAAGGCGGGGGTCCGAAGTGAGAAGAATAAAAGAGCATGTATGAGAAAAATAATTAATGTAATGGTACTAAGTGGTGATCGATAGTCTCTGCCAACCCCAATAGGAATAATGGGCGTGAGTATAAGTAAGTAAGTAAGTATTTAAAAAAAATAGTTAATATATAAAATAGGCCTGAAGTCAAATCTTTTTCCACCTAGCCATTTCTTAAGGTTTGGGAACAAGTGGTAGTCGCTCGGAGCCAAATCTGGAGAAAAGTGTGGATGAGGGAGCAATTCATAGCCCAATTCATGGATTTTTGCCATGGCAACTGCACATGTGTGCACCCTTGCATTGTCTTGGTGGAAAAGAACTTTCTTCTTGGCCAAATGAGGTCAGTTTTTTTTCAAATCGTTATTGAATCGGTCCAATAAGTTGGTATAATATTCCCCATTGATTGTTCATCCCTTTTGTAGGTAGTCAATGTGGATTATCCCGCGTGCATCCCAAAAATCAGTCGACATAACTTTATTGGCTGACAAACCCACCTTGGCCTTCTTTGGCGCCGATTCACCCTTAGAAACCCACTGTTTTGACTGTTGTTTGGTCTCTGGTGTGTTGTGATGGATCCATGTTTCGACCACGGTTACAAAACGGCGAAAAAATCTTCCACATTGCGATTAAACAACGCCAAACCTTCATGTGAAGTTGTTACACGATTGCATTTGTGGTCGACTGTGAGCAAACGCGGCACCCATCTTGCGGAAAGCTTTCTCATGCCCAAGTGATCATTCAAAATTAAAACCACTGACACAATCTCTCGCACTTTCAGTCTTCGGTCGGCCAACACCATATCGTGAATTTTTTCGATTGTTTCGGGTGAAGAGACCTCAACTGGGCGTCCAGGACGTTCGGCATCTTCAGTGCTTGTACGGCCACAACGAAATTCAGTAAACCACTTTTTTAACATTGAAACCGATGGTGCAGAGTCCCCATAGTATTTATCAAGCCTTGGTCTCGGTAATGGTTTTTTTTCGCAAGAAATAATGCCTAATAAGCACACGAAATTCACTTTATTCCATTTTCTCCTCAAATTTGTGAGTAGTCTGATAAAAATAGCTGTCAAACACAAACTAACTGACGCAGCAAGTTGAAATTTAGACAGGAGTAAACTGACAGATGCCTGTTTACAGGAGCAGTGTTGCTGTTTCAGTAAAGAGGTCAGAAATTCAAAAAGTCACGGACTTATTGACCCGCCCTCGTATTTGGATATATCGCGTTTTTAACAGACGGCAACCCTAATTTGCGGCCGCTTTTTCACAGGCAGCTATGTATTATCATATTAGGAAAAAAAATAGCTTTAGTTTCATATAAGAAATATGCGTGTAACTTATGATTATGAACGTATAAAACACACCAAAATATAACATACTTACACCTGGCTGCGAGGTAGTTGCGGCCGAATTTGCAACGGCACCTATGGATTTTTATATTCTTTGTATACATTGCTATGATGGGAGTGTTATTAATTATTATATTTCGAAAACAAGTGAACAAAATATGTCTTCGAATAGTAATAAACATTAATTAAATTAAAATTACTTGCGGCCACTTTTGCCTGGCTGCGTCTTGTCAGTGTATTCTCCTATTCATAAACTTATGTTAAAATGTGTGTTTGACTCAATACGTTATGAACGTAGAGATTTAGCAGCAGGATCTTACGCTATAATTCGCTGAGTGCAAAGTAGGAGGTGGGGGAACTCGAATCGATCACAGCGCGCACTGTGGCAAAAAAAGGAACATTCGGCGGCTAATCAAGTTTAATTGAAATGATGGAAAATATTCATAGTACTAAAATTTACAAATAATGCCAAGTTAATATATTTTCGCGTGTCGGAAATGAAGGAAAAACATTCATCTGCAATATTTATGCAGATAGTGGCAAAGATATAGGGGCATTCCACCGTCACGTACAGACAAATCGTACTCAATTTTTGACCTTAATAATGATATATTTATTTAATGACTTATTCAAAGTAGTTGGAATGTATTATATCTGTTGAAAACCCTATCAACCTTTGATCCGTACGAAAAAAAATACAGTGAAATTCATTAATTACGTCATAAAACAAAATCAAAGTGCCGTCACGTACGGACAGCCAAAGTCAACCAAGGTGCTTGATGGATGACGAGAGTTAATTTTTCAGCGAATCTATAAAGCTAGGTGCAAAGTTGTCTATAAAAGAAATAAAGGTTAATAAATAAACTAGACAGAGAAATAATAAAAACATAAGAAAAGAAAGTTTTGATTTTTTTATAAATTATATTGTTGTGTCACGTACAGACACATTGCGTCACGTGTGAAATTTTGTACGAAATAGTCAATACAAAATCATAATTTTTATCTCAGACTTGCAGTGTTGCTTGCATTTTACAATTTTTCCGCCTGTTTCAATGCAGTGAATGTTACAAATTCCTGTAACCGCTTTAGTATTATCCTAGTAGTTGCAGTTTTATCTCTTTTCGGATATTTCCGTGGATGGGACATAAAATAATATAAAAAAAATATTTCGCGGTGATTTTGGCAATGCTGTGAGTGATTTGTGGACGGCCTTAGCCAATATCTGTTAAATTTTGTATGGAGAAGCTATATTTCCTAAAAATGAGAAACTTACGTCAACGTTAGAATTATGAGCCCGATTTTAGTTCGTGAAAGTCTGTTTTTCTCTCAGTTTTCTCGTTTTTCTGCTTCTAGGTCATATTCTGATGACTGCTGCTGTTTATTTTTTTGTAGATTTCGAAATTCATTTTGTGTCATTAGCGGTATAGTTTGGATCCTCAGTCGTTATTCTTTTACGAAGTTTTCTCATAGGACTCGCGCTTGTTGATCGCGGTTTATCAGACATAATGTCGCAAATAGTTGTTCTTGTAGCAATAAAAGTAAAAACATTTGATAATATCCCAACAGTTGCTAAGAAAGTGCAATTTTAGTGACTTAACAAATTCGCGTCACGTACAGACATCCAATCCCTGTGTTCTATAAGAGTAAGTAAAGATTAGACTATAAATCTTTTGGTATAAAATCATTGGAAGCACGAAGTTAGCTTTATTAATTAAAATATTATTTGCTTGACCACATCGTTGTACTTATAAACTTAGTACATATCAAATAAGTGTCACGTACAGACACTCAAACTTGCCTAATTTTGAGGTCCAATTACAAGAGATAGTTTAAATTCATGACAAAAGCTAGAATTTGGCATTAATCTACACCTTCTCACTTGTTAGAAACACGAAACAGATTGTCCGTATCTTTTAACAGTTGACTGCAACAACTTAGTGAAGTTGGCGATCTAATTCGTAATTATCAAAGTATTTTTCTCACGTCGTTTAAAGGAGGGTAGTTAATTATCTAGCAATCGCCGTTTATAAATGTGTTTTGATTATGAAAGTTAAGAGTGTACTGTTCCAAAAAATATATACTAACATATAGAAATATGAAGTTGGTATCTCATCAAAAACTTCCGTATTTTCGTGGAATGCTCCTATATGTGATTCTGAAGTTCAAACTGAAATATCAAGCAATTTGAAAAATATCAAGTTTGGCAAAAAAAAACAAGCACCAAGGATGTAATACTATTGTAAAGACTTCCGCTCATCGAGTAACCTTGCTTGCAAATGCCGGCTTGCTTCCATCCAAATTACAGCAACACTAGAGCCATTATTGATGGTACAGAGTTTTAAGTAGAAATTGCATCTACAGTTGATTATCGTGTGTGGTGCTACAAGAAAGGATTTACTGCAAAGGTGCTCATAGGTATTACACCCGGAGCCTTCATTTCTTTTATATCAAAAGTGGCCGGTGGAAGGAAAAGCTATGCTCAAATAGCAGTTGAATCAGGATTAGTTGATTAGGTATTATGAAAATGGAGACATTGTTTTGGACGACAAAGGACTTCCACAAATAAAGAAATTTAAATGAAAGTGGAAAAGAAATAGGAATTGTTATGCCACCTTTTCGAAGTGATAAAAGGGAATTTTTAAGAGATGAGACAGATGTTACTTACATCGGTATCGCTTGGGTTTAGGATTCATGTCGATAATGCAACGGCTGAGACTTTATTAAAACTTGTTTGCCATACAGATGATATTTTGCATATTTGTTGTGTATTAGTAAATTTGCAGAACTCAATAAAACATAATATATATAACACAATTTACTTTTATTTAAGAACACAATAATAGAACAGAACAGTATACTCTAACAGATAATCAACAACAGTATTCACCTAACTTCATATTTTTTATAGATTTATTATGTTTTTACCAGTAAAAGAGCACTTTGGCAGAATCTGTTTAGTATTATTTTCAGATTTAATTTCTTCCACATCTTGCACATGTTGAGCTAAAACTAATTTTCTTCCTTTTATTGTCGTTTGTAGTTGGGAAGTGATGTCGTGTGTTATTGCTTGAAATCCAGTTTTTATAATTAATTTGGCCATCTTTAACTGAAAATACAAAAGAGTTCATTACTTACTACAATACAGTCATAAATTATCATCTGCAATATTTATAAAATGTATTATTCGATTACATTTATTTATTTCTGTACTTACTTCTCGTGAAGTCAGCGATGAAAAAGTCCGTGTATACTATTTGTAATTTATTTATCGTCACTCTAGAATACAAAACATCAGCGTTATTATCGACGCTATAGATTTACATGATCAAATAGAATATATATAAATTAGGATACTTTCTTGAAATTATTTGTTTGTTTACAGCCGCCCATCTGACATTTCAATGTCCGCCATAATTGTGAACGCTAGTTGGCGCTGCCGTCGCACACTGGTTTGAAACCCGTAAATGGTGGACTTAGGGGTAAAAGTTGACCTATCACGCTGATTTTTTTTTTACTTACAGTCCTTGCAATTAACAACAATGTTTGTTCAGGCACTTTTTCTATGATGGGCTTTTTTATGGTTAAAAAAAATGTTAAATTATTTTTTGTATGGCGAAAAAACTAAAACTATAAAAATCTTTAAAATGGTAAAAGGTGTAGCAAAAGCGGTTAGTAGGTGTAATAGTCCGCACAGTTCTTGACATTTTTGTCCTAGCAACATACCTTGTTTGTCCGCAGCTTTGACTTGTACGGCACTTTGAAGTTTTCCATACAAAATGTATAGACAACTGAGCAAGTTCCGGGGAGTGGTGGATAGGATACATTACTAGTAACAGGTAAAAACTACTTTTAGACTTGCAATATATATTTATATTTATGTACCTTTCAGGTAGTCGAAACAAAAAGATAAAAACAATATGAAAAAAACCAAAGCTGTGCCAGTTACCTACTAAACAAGAGCTAATAATATACAAGGATGCAATAAACGTATTGAATTCAATGATCAATTGGTCAATGGTTGGGATGAATCAATTCGGTATGCAAAGTTTTACAAAAGTGATGCTGATTACAAAACCATTTCGAGATATTATGTTTTTAAAACATATTTTCTTGAAATTAAATCAAACAAAGCTAAGATGACCGTTATTTTAACAAAATACTGTAACAGTATTTGACCTTCAGTGTTGTTTCAAATTGTTTTTGCAGTTTATTAATAAAATATCGAAAATCAAAGGTTTGTTTAGTATAATATCCTAATAATTTCATTTGAGATCACAAATTCGTGAAATGTTTTGTAATCAGCAACATTTTTATCAAACATTTCGCTTTATTTGCATGTCGCTACGTGATATTTTCGATCGATGACGTCATTAAATACAAAAATTAAACAATCTTTAAAAAATAATAACTTTGCAATTACTCATTTTAATTGAAAAATATTCAAATTTGTCTTTTATTTTCGTGTTTTACCAAAAAAAAAACTTTGCATACCGAATTGGTTCATTGGTTAACAAAATAATAAAAAGATACTCAATATGAATCTAATTACTTAACCTAGATTTAAACATTAAAAATTAAATATTAACAGTTTATACCATAAAATATAATTCAAATTTATATAATTTCACAAAATTTACATTACTATCACTTATTAAATCTGAAATAGATTTCAATAATAACATAAGTAACAAAAAATATTATTTCACAACACTAAACCCAGTAGAAGTAGAACGTATTACAGTGAAAACTTTAGTGAATATTTAAATACTTAAATAAACTATAATTTCACCAAATTAATTTCATTTTCACATTATTTTAGTAAATTAACATTATTATCATTTAAGTATTAGTTTAGTTTACATAATCCAAAAACAGAAAACCAGCCTGCCTAACTTGGATGATTCAACAGTATTCATGACGAGCCTTGTGCCATTGAAGCTAGAATCAGGTAATGTTGTGCTATGGGAGAATCCGAAACCATCTTCTACGTTATACTGCAGACCTATAAAATTTCAGTTTGCAAAGGAAACCCGCGATTATGTCAAAGAAGAAAAAGCTGCGATAGATGAAGAAATCAAAAATCTTACCGTATCAAGATGTGGAGGATTTGAGATCAGTCATGATCTACACATGACAATGATTGATGGCAAAATAGTTTATGGCATGGATGGCAAAATTAATTTAGTGAAATTATAGTTTATTTAAGTATTTAAATATTCACTAAAGTTTTCACTGTAATACGTTCTACTTCTACTGGGTTTAGTGTTGTGAAATAATATTTTTTGTTTATTATGCTATTATTGAAATCTATTTCAGATTTAATAAGTGATAGTGATGTAAATTTTGTGAAATTATATAAATTTGAATTATATTTTATGGTATAAACTGTTAATATTTAATTTTTAATGTTTAAATCTAGGTTAAGTAATTAGATTCATATTGAGTATCTTTTTATTATTTTGTTAACCAATGAACCAATTGATTCATCCCAACCATTGACCAATTGATCATTGAATTCAATACGTTTATTGCATCCTTGTATATTATTAGCTCTTGTTTAGTAGGTAACTGGCACAGCTTTGGTTTTTTTCATATTGTTTTTATCTTTTTGTTTCGACTACCTGAAAGGTATATAAATATAAATATATATTGCAAGTCTAAAAGTAGTTTTTTACCTGTTACTAGTAATGTATCCTATCCACCACTCCCCGGAACTTGCTCAGTTGTCTATACATTTTGTATGGAAAACTTCAAAGTGCCGTACAAGTCAAAGCTGCGGACAAACAAGGTATGTTGCTAGGACAAAAATGTCAAGTACTGTGCGGACTATTACACCTACTAACCGCTTTTGCTACACCTTTTACCATTTTAAAGATTTTTATAGTTTTAGTTTTTTCGCCATACAAAAAATAATTCAATATTTTTTTTAACCATGATAAAGCCCATCATAGAAAGTGCCTGAACAAACATTGCAAGGACTGTAAGTAAAAAAAAATCAGCGTGATAGGTCTACTTTTACCCCTAAGTCCACCATTTACGGGTTTCAAACCAGTGTGCGTCGCGCACCCAGCGAATACTAACTTGTATCATTACCTTCATCCTTTGACTATGAACACTATAGACAAAGCGATGTTACGTCATCCATTTTAAAAAGAGAAGCCCTTATTTAAGTTCTTATATGTTAAAAAGAGACACAAAACTTTATTGTCATCTCTATCGCGTAACCCGTTTTGTTGATGTCACACTTTTAAATTGTGACAAACAAAGCGTCGACTTGTGAGCGATTTTAGTTTTCTTTTGATTTTGAGAAAGATTTTATTCATTTGTATATTGTTATTGTGACAAAAGAGACTCCATTAATTAAGTTATTGTTTAGTGAGGTATGGTTGGGTGTAGCGTGCTTGGCTGCGGAAGCCACAGCGAAAAACACATCGAAGGATTGACTTTCCACAAGTGAGTGAGTTTTTTAATGTTTTTCTACAGATAAATAAATAATAAATACATTGCGTGATCAGAAAAAAAGTGATTCAAATGTTAATCACGTTGAACTAGATTACTAGCATTTTCTTTAGTTATTTTGAGCATGTTTTTAATAGCATAACCTAAAAATATGCGGTATCTCAGTGTTCCCATAATTGGCCTAGACCTCGCTTTTTTAACATACCCTTTTTATATTATAAATCGATAAAGGACATCAAACTTAACAACTTTGCCTATGGAATGCCTATCTAAAATATTGTAATTTTCAAAATATAATAATTATTAAAAATTGTCGTACCTAGTTCAAACTGAGAATGTATACAATGAGATTCCTTGCTTCAGTGAAAATAAAAAATAAAAAAAAAACATTTGATCTATGGTGTAAACAAAAACATAACCTCTTTCGGTATTTTCCAGTTCAATCGCTCGCTTACCGGTTTATTTTCATGATATTATTTTTCAACGACGATCAATACAACTGGAAAATACAGAAAGAAGTTATATTTTTGTTTACAGAGCGAAAAGCATATATCAAATGTTTTTTTTTTATTTTTTATTTTCACTGAAGCAAGGAATCTCATTGTATACATTCTCAGTTTGAACTAGGTACGACAATTTTTAATTATTATTATATTTTGAAAATTACAATATTTTAGATAGGCATTCCATGGGCAAAGTTGTTAAGTTAGATGTCCTTTATCGATTTATAATATAAAAAGGGTATGTTATAAAAGCGAGGTCTAGGCCAATTCACGTTTTCATCCTACCCTGTCGTTAGGGTAAAATTTTCAAATTAGTAAACTAATGTTAATGAGTGAGTATATTATGAATTTCGTCGCGCTATAGCGACGCTGAATGATTTCCAATTGTTATCTACGGAATTAGTAAGTAATAAATTTGTTATATTTATTTAATTTCTTCGTATTCATTACAGTTTTCCTAAAGACCCGAATCTACGAGAAAAATGGATTGCGGCCACTGGAAGATGCAATTGGAAATCAACCAAATATAAAATACTTAGATGTACGAATACATCATCTTTTGAAAAATGTGACTAAAATAGATGAATGAATTCGAAATTTTCACACGAAACTGATTTTGTTTAAAGGTCAATAGTAAATAATGCAATAAAACTCATGTACAAAATAGTGCTGTCTTTTATTTTTCAAAATACAAACATAGACCCCACTATACCCATGATGACCCGTATGATATTTACATAACTTGCACTTATGGAACAGCTGTTTTTTTTTGTCCAGTAACAAAGTTAGTCCCGTACAAAAATTTATTCGTAATCATGGGAAGATTCATCATAGACAGTATTCGACATAGACAGTAACTTATTCTTTGACTATAAACACTATAGACAGAGTCATAATGCAACGGGAGCGTACCTCTTTTAGAAAGCAATATTTTGCCCTGTAATGTTGCGATCACTAGAAAACAATTACCCCAAAATACTATAATCACCATTCTAAAAGCTACTTTTTAATTTTAAATTGATTACGTCAATTTATTGTTTAATTAAAGGTTTACTGTTTACTATATTATTTCCTGCAATCATATAATTATACATACTTGCTCCTTGTATTATACAATCTTTTTTGTTTAATTTTACCATTTATACTGATGTTTAATACACCGTGAAATCTAAAGCACTTGTACTAACTATCAGGGATGAATCTTCCCATGATTACGAATAAATTTTTGTACGGGACTAACTTTGTTACTGGACAAAAAAAAACAGCTGTTCCATAAGTGCAAGTTATGTAAATATCATACGGGTCATGGGTATAGTGGGGTCTATGTTTGTATTTTGAAAAATAAAAGACAGCACTATTTTATACATGAGTTTTATTGCATTATTTACTATTGACCTTTAAACAAAATCAGTTTCGTGTGAAAATTTCGAATTCTTTCGTCTATTTCAGTCACATTTTTCAAAAGATGATGTATTCGTACATCTAAGTATTTTAAAGATATAGCCTTTGTTAACAGCACAAGGTGGTTTTCGAACGGATTTTGCTTTCTGATGTGGTCGTTTAATGTCGGAAATATTCTTTTACCTAAATTCTTTTTCAAAACAACTGCGACCATTTGAGCCAAAGCTTTGTCTTTGGACAAAAACGAGTAGCCTTTCAATTTTATAGTATGTTTCAAAACTTTGGTTGGATTCCAATTGCATCTTCGTAACAGTAACAAAGTTAGTCCCGTACAAAAATTTATTCGTAATCATGGGAAGATTCATCCCTGATAGTTAGTACAAGTGTTTTAGATTTCACGGTGTATTAAACATCAGTATAAATGGTAAAATTAAACAAAAAAGATTGTATAATACTAGGAGCAAGTATGTATAATTATATGATTGCAGGAAATAATATAGTAAACAGTAAACCTTTAATTAAACAATAAATTGACGTAATCAATTTTAAATTAAAAAGTAGCTTTTAGAATGGTGATTATAGTATTTTGGGGTAATTGTTTTCTATTGATCGCAACATTACAGGGAAAAATATTGCTATCTAAAAGAGGTACTCTCCCGTTGCATTATGACTCTGTCTATAGTGTTCATAGTCAAAGTTATATGTATAGATTTATTATTGTTTTTAATATTTAATACATACAACACTTGTTTGTTATTTTCAGTTTTACTAATAAGAAATGTACATTTTTGACATGTTTTTTTTTATTATTTTGATTAATGAGAAGTTATAACGTTTATATAGTATTTTAGAAATTATAACTTAAGCAGCTATAAAAATGTGCGTAAATTTGACTTTCAATTGAAGTATCAGGAACGCATAAACTACGAGTACAAGTTGTTATCTATCTATACTTATAATAAATCTGTAGAGAGGTCAATTCTGTACATGAAATATATTTTCAAAATAACTATCAGGGGGTGATTAGGGATCGATACTGATGCCAAAAATGCAATCAGTAAAATTTTTGTCTGTCTGTCTGTCTGTCTGTCTGTCTGTCTGTCGGTTTGTATGTTCCTTATGGAAACAAAAACTACTCGACGGATTTTAACGAAACTTGGTACAATTATTCTTCATACTCCTGCGCAGGTTTTTGTATACTTTCCAGCAGAGTAGTAAAGGGGAATTTTGGGAAATTTTGGGAAAACGGGAGAAGTTACTCCATTTTTTAAGCTTCCGTCGCGTGTGCAGCCTTAATGGTTAAACTCACATAGAAATCATGTGTGACGGAAATATTCTTCATAAAATTATCAAAAAAAAAATCCTCAATAGTTTATGTCTATCTTTTACGGTTGACTCACAATAACACGTGTAAATCCTGATAGCTTAGCAGTTCGGAACATTCTGATTGTATTTGTTTATTCTTACGTTTGTAAACCTCTCACTCATCCCTAATTTAAAAAAGGTTACATTATTACCTATTCAATAAAAAAAGAATTATAGAAATCGGTAGACAAACACCGAAATTATACATAAAATAAGCCATCGCGCCCGTGATCAAAACCAAATCTTTACTAATTTACATATAACATACTAGATGGCGCCAGTAGTTGCATTCTACATCACGTAATGATTTTTTTTCTAGATTGTTATAAATACTTCATAGCGTTTTATTACAAAATTTGCTATTAAACGGAAATACTGAACCGTTCATTAAAGCGCATTCAAAACCACCAAACTACACTGTTTAGGGAGTGCTATAAAATTAATAAATTGAAAACATTTTGCGCTGAATTACACAATGCTTGAGCAGTGACTGAAGAAAGAAACCTCAGATATTTAAAAAAACAACGCTACCCATGCAAAGCTGGGACGATCTACTAGTGACTAATAAACTTGAAAATCTGTACAAATGTTTTTTCGGTGCTTAATTTATCTTACCTATTTTTGTGTCTGCTGTCTCTATGTCCGGAGGTTGAGTTGTTATTTTTCATGAATCAGGTTATTAATAGAGTTGTTGTTGTTAGTTTGTTTGTTTGTTTGTTTGCGTAGGTCTCCCATAAGGTATGTGAACATATTGTATGTATGTATATATATATCACATCAACCCAGCCATTTAAATCTCCTAACATTAGAAGTTTCTCATTCTGATCACACCCATTCAGAATATCGTCTAACAGATTCCAAAACTTCTCCCTCTCGGATAGGGATTTAGACATGTCCGGAGCATAAACGCAAATTATGCGCATCCGGACTAGTCCCAATTTCACCTTTTTCCACAGGAGCCTTGGACTCACACATTCGTAATCTTTCATTCACTGAGCCATCCTTTCAGATAACAGAAGTCCCACCACCAACAACCTTTATTTTACCATCTTTTCCCCACACAACTTCCAAAAGTGGCTAGGAAATTTCTTATTCCTTAGCTCTGGTTACCCCTTCTAGGGATTAATAGCCGTGAGTTTATGAGATGATGTGTAAGTCCCACTCCTTGGGTAGCTCGGTCACTGCAACCGACTCCAGATTAGATTGCTGTAATGTTGCCAAGTTGAGAAACTTCCTTTCCCTTACGCTTCGTCTCATTTACACATAGAAAAACACATCGAGTAAAAGAAAAATAATAATATATCCAATATCATATTGTATCACTGACTTTATAAATGAAAGATGCATATGCATGTATGTTTATTTTTTAATGAATTTCAATATCAGTGACATCTGTTAATGAAATTTTAAAAACTACTTAATCAATATATCACTTGAAGCTACTAGTAATATACATGAATGTAGTTAAATCCAAGGGAGCCAATTTGAAACATATATTAAAGTCTCAACCAATACATTCCAGATCGAATCCTGACGTAATTAGGTAAATTTTCAATTGGTCCTACTGCAGCAACTACAGGACATCTATCATATAATATTTCCATGCAGGTTTCCCGAATATCGAAGTTATCAACGCAGTTCATTAAGTCTAATGTATCGGAAATGTCTTGTTTTTTTTCTCGGTACAAAACTTGCAAACCATTGTCAAAAGCGGCTCTGGTTGATCCTAAAACATTAGCGCATAATGTTCTGCATAAGTTACGAGCAGCCCGTTCCATCTCTGCTGAAGTAAAAGTCGTGCACAATCTCATCCATTGACTCTGGATAGCAATCACCATATCATCGATATTCATTTTATCTGACATAAAGTAAATTCCCCAGAGCCCAATATCTCCATAAGGTAAATAGAACGGGCGATAATATTCGCAAAATTTGCCCAAGGTTGCAAGTCTCTGAAGTCCGCCGGATTTACATACGAGTCCGTCGTTTATGAGACCACCTTGGTCTTGGCGCCATGTTCCTATTGCCTCTGATGCAGTCATGAGTTCAATGTAGCCTTTTTTCATAAATGCCGGTGCTTCAAAAGCGATCGCAGTATGAGCGAATGGTAAATCGTCGTTTCTATATGTTTTTGCGGACCCGGTATACCGGTATGGTGAGCTATCAATAGGAACACACACCAAACAAATCCGTCCAAATGTACAACCACATACTCTTACAATATCGTCGTGAGCAACGCCTCCGGAAACAGAGAGTACCATCTTGCTTGGATGGTAATAGCAGCACATGAACTGCCGGATCTGCTCTCTACTAAAACAAGCCAAGTTGTAGGAGTTACCCAGAACCGGTAACCCCATTGACGTTTCGTGGAACGCAGCATGGTGCAAATATTCAAACATCAACTCTTCAGGGTCATCGTCTTGCTGTTTCATTTGGAAGAATACTTCGTCGCGAGCATATTCCATTTCTTCATCCGATAGCTCAAGACATGTCATTACGGCACAGAGCATATTTATAACAAATTCGTACTGATGTGCTTGGCTTTCCGCAGTAAATACTTGATAGTCTCTAGTAGTTTTAACTGAAAATTTAATTCCTTTGCAGTAAAGTTGATTTTCAAATTCGTTTTTGCTCATATTTGTAAATCCTTTATAAGCTAAGTGGCCGATATAGTTAGTGATGCCATTATTGCAGGGATCTTCAAACCGCGATCCAACCCGAACAAAAAGGGATGTAGTCACTAAACCAACGTCTTTATTTTCAGTAATAACTTTTACTCCATTACAGAGTTTGGTCATCAAGGATCTGTTTGATATATTTATAATGGGATTTATAACTGTCCCCGTATACGATGGATAGTTTAATTTTTTTAAGTTCACGAGATGACAAAACGTTTTCCACATTCTAGTAGGTAAATATTATTTAGTATTTTTTTTATATTGACTTAAAAATTGCTTGTTGAAAAAGAAACCTATACTAATATGATTAATTGAAAATATTGATATTGTATTAACTTTGACGTCCTATCCTGAATGATAGTTTTGTCAAAGGTATTTTTTAGAGAAAAGAATGATGAAAAGTTAACCAGAGACTTTAGAAATAGTATGAGCTAAAGCCATGCATACACTCTGGGTTCTGTGCATACCCGACTAATAGGTACATGAACATGACTCATTATTCAAACGTAGGTTGGTACCTAGACAAATAATAGGTAGCTCCTACCTAGCCATTAATGCTCTCATACTATTTCTTGCATATTCATTCTGTCATATTTTGGCCTCCAAAGTTTATTGTCTTTGCTATACCCACTGTTCAGGATCAGTACAGACAATATATAAATTTAAATAAAGTGAAGTATAAAAATAATGACGTTTGGTAGAAATGAAATCTAACACCTTTCTATTTTTGATTTGCCTTTTTTATTTGTGGAAACATACACACTCATACTATTAGTTACCATAGGGGTATAAATTCATAAATTTGCATTATCCTGGTAAACCTCTCAAGCTTTCAAACATTCATCAAACTTTTTATAAACACCCTTTTATTCATCAATCAAACTTCGGATGCCTGCATTTTTTCAGAATATTGTCTATTTGATATAATTGTGTCCTCCGTGGTCGTCCTCTACTGATATAACCATTTGCTCTGGACAAACATACATATACTCACGGCTATAAATCCCTAGAAGGGGTAGCCAGACCTTCAAAATAGATAATTCCTCAGCCACTTTTGGAAATGTGAGTGGTGAAAAGATGGTAAAATAAAGGTTGTTGGTAATGGGTCTCCAACCGCATCGCCCAATTTTCCTTAAAAGCCCCGATACCGTTAGTCGCCTCTTACGTACACCGACTGAAAGAAATGGGGTAGTGCAATTCTAAGCCGAAACCACACAGCAAACTCTGTACATCTCTTTCACCAAATTAATTTTACTTATCTTCTCGATTAGCCCAAAAACTTTCAACTTTCTTTTATCTATCTTAATCCCAGCTTTACTCGGGTGAAATATGACTCATAATACACATATAGGTACAAAATGTAGGTAGATACTTCTGTAGTCATCTGTTCTCAAGGAATATTAAAGGATTAAAGGTAAGCAAGGCATAGATTCGTCTAGCTTCGTTCATTGATTTTATCTGTTAATTATTATTATAGATACTCTTTTCTTAATTCAGCTCAACCTGCCTAGGTAGACGGCAACAGTCTAGGATACCCCATGGTAGCTCTTACCGCGCAGTCTAAGGGGGCCTATCGAACAATAAGGGGTATCCTAGCGTATGGCTGACTACCTACATACTTACTAAATTTGCCAACTTTACGAAGAGCCATTCGCTGCATCCACTTGCCACAATAGTGACAATAGAATTGTAGGTTTGTCAAAACGCATGTGGTGGTTTGGCTTATCGTGGTTTTGCAATCCTACCCAAAAACATAAACTCTGCTTAATTCCATTAACCCTAAGATCCGATTTACAATGGAATTAGAGACTAATAATAGTTTAGCCTTTCTAGATATCCTCTTGATAAGGAATTTTACTCTAGGAACTCAATTAGTCACACAGTTTATAGGAAACCCACCCACACTGATAGGTACCTCAATGGTGACTCACACCACTATCAATCTCAGTTAGCTACTGTTGGTAAAACTTTGTTTCAGAGAGCAAAACATCTTTGTGACGAACACCATCTTGCTGGAGAGCTCAGTCATGTAAAACAAGTTCTTCACAACAACGAGCTGAAATTGCCCCGCCAACGTCACCGCTCCTCCGACAAACCACCTACTGTCGAAAGACTCCCTGCAACTCTACCTTTTGTAAAGGGTGTAACAGACAAAATTAGTACTGTGTACAGCGTGCTTCCATTAAGACCCACTTCAAGCCGCACCAAAAGATAAGTCAGTTTTTAAGGTTTTTAAGACCTATCAAATGTCGGATGCTTTTACAAGATGCAGGTGTTTATAAACTAGACTGTGAGTGTGGTCTTTCATACATCGGCCAAACAAAGCCTGGTGTAGCTACTCGCGTAAAAGAACATATTGCTGACATTAAGAATAGGCGCCCTGGAAGATCTGCTTTGTGTGAACACACCTTCGATAAGCCAAACCACCACATGCGTTTTGACAAACCTACAATCTAGCAAAAGAGAATCTATTCTGAATCTATATATAAAGGAACACCCAAACTTCAATAGAGATGATGGTTGGCAATTACTACCTGCTTGGAACCTGATCATAAGCACAACTAAGCAAGGGAAGAACACTAGCAAGACTCCAGATAACATTAGCTCTTTTTGTACATAGCAAATATTAAACGCAAATGTAACTTAAATTTTGTGAAGGTAGTAAGTATTAATAATTTTATAGTACTGTATAATGACAAATAACACCTCAGTCTTCCCGTGACCATGATAACTGAAAAGTTTTCGAAACGTCGGGCTTTAAAAACAATGTAATAACACGCGATTAAAATGTCCGAAAATCAATAATTGTGACAATATTTACCATGTGCAAGTGGAAACCACAAACAAAGACATGACCAATGAAAGATTTTATGAAATACTTCGACTACTTTAATAGGATTTTCGGCATAATGTGTATAGTCAGAACAATACATACATACATACATATGCTCACGGCTATAAATCCCTAGAAGGGGTAGCCAGAGCTAAGGAATTAGAAATTCCTCAGTCACTTTTGGAAAGTTGAGTGGGGAAAAGTTGGTAAAATAAAGGTTGTTGGTGGTGGGTCTCCAACCGCATCGCCCAAAAATCCTTTAAAAGCCCCAATGACGTTAGTCGCCTCTTACGTACACCCACCGGAAGAAATGGGGTAGTGCTATTTTAAGCCGACATTACACAGCAAATATAATCAGAACAAATTAATACAAATAGAGACGCAGAAACTGTCATTACTGTCTGGAATAGATATAAGTCATGAATTCGAACAAACGTGTTCAAAATTCCTGCTTGCGTAATTGCTAGGCTGATTCACAAACTATATAGAGATTACTGGACTGATTGTACTCGTAGTTTGGAAGTCCGCACTAGTATGAGGTGGTGCACTACAGCGGATACAAAAGTGGCAAAAAAAATATTTTCCAAAAACGTCAACGACTGAAGTAAATAGTATCTTTAATATTTTGTCAAGGACTAGTAGACTAAATCGAAACCTCCTTGTCCTTTGCGAAACGATTGATAAACATTATTAAACGGAACGTTTATGTCGTCAGGTGTCAGTATGGCGACTAAGATTTGTCTGTCAGCAATCAGCACCTATAGAATTTAGCAAAATACTCGACAATCCGAATTTTGCGGATAGGTGTTGTCGATAGCTGTCTAGTGTCGGCATAGAATAGCACTACCCCATTTCCTCCCTTTGGTGGTTCGTAAGAGTCGACTAAGGGATCAGGGTTTTTACCATCTTCGCCCTTACACCAGTCCAAAGTCTGCCGTGCTGATGGATGCGTGGCCAGGGGTAATCCTGGTCGCTAGCGTACCGCCGTTCCGGAACCTGGTGAACTACGTGTACTAAATAACCTTGCTTTGTCAAGCGGGGCTCTGACAAAGTGGACAGAATTCTTCTCTAGCTACTCGTGGGAACAACATGTCTTTTAGCAATATACAACACGAAGACGGCGATAGAGCTCGCCACTTGTCATGTCATAGATTCTCATTGGGCGAAAAGTGGGCTGACGAGACCCGCTTTAGTACGTTGAATGTTTGCGGAGGGATGCAAGAAAGGTTAGATGAAGTATGTCTGGTAATGAAAGAAAAAAAAAGGATTTGTTATGTGTAAATGAGACGAAGTGTAGGGAAAAGAGGTCTCACAACTTGGATCAATTACTGCCATCTGGTAGGGGGTCGACCCCAATATCAGAGCTTGCCAAGGAGTGGGACTTCTTATGTCTGAAAGGATGGTTTAATATATTTCAGAGCATGAGTGTGTGAGACATGTCAAAATCTTTAACCGAGAGGGAAGAGTTCTGGAATTTACAAGGTGATGTAGTGAATGAGTGTGATTTGAATGAAAGGATAAATGATGTTAGGAGATTTGAATGTTTGGGTTGGTGTGACACGCAACGGTTGTGAAAGAGTATTAGGTAAATTCGGAGATAATAGAGTGAATGAAAATGGTGATAAATTGATAGGAGTATGTTTGGAAAGGAATCTTTGTGTAACTAACACTTTGTTTAAACACAAAGATGCGAGGAAATGAGAGAAGTATGATAGATTTTGTGATTGTGGATAAAAGGGTGAAATCTGGTATAAATGGTAAGAAAGTGGAACACGTGAAAGAACTTGTATATCTGGGGAGTTTGTTTACTAGGGATGGAAAATGTGAGGAAAATTTTGAAACGAGAGTTAAAAAGGGAAATGCGGTGAATGGAGCCATGAACGGTCTGGTGTCGAGCCAGTCGTTGTCAGAAAAGGCTCGAATGGCAGTGCATAATGCTGTTCTGCTTCCCACGCTGATGTATGGTAGTGAATGTTGGGCATGGCAGAAGAAGCATGAAAGTAAAGTTAATGCAGTGGAAATGAGATCCCTCAGAAGTATATGTAATGCAAGGTTGAGTGATAGAGTGAGAAATAATGTGATTCGTGAACAAGTAGGTTTAAATTGACGTAGTATGCAAGATAGAAAAAGGAATATTGAGGTGGTTTGGGCACATAGAAAGGATGGATGAAAATAAAGTTGCGAAAGAGATATATAGAGCCAATGTGGATGGGATTGTTAGTAGAGGACGGCCTCGTAAAACGTTTCTAGACCAGATAGAAAACGTTCTTATAAAGGCGGGGGTCCGAAGTGAGAAGAATAAAAGAGCATGTATGAGAAGAATAATGAATGTAAGGGAAGCAAGAGAGGTTTGTCAAGATCGTACTAAGTGGCGATCGATAGTGTCTGCCTACCCCAATGGGAATAATGGGCGTGAGTATAAGTAAGTATGTTGTCGATTCAAAATCATTATTTTTTCATATTTTATTATTCAGGTAAGGTTTTGATGGAGTCTTCCGTACCACGTAACGAAATTATTAATATAGATTACAAATTATAAAAATTAATACGTACATGTCCTTAGTAGTTATCGAAATATGTATGAAAATGAGGTTTTTCGTCATATAGCTGTTAAACCTCACGGTTGGTTCCATTTTGTTAAAAAAAATATTATTTAAAGGATAATTAATATTAAAAATTAAGTATCAAAAATTATATATTATTGAAAGTACAATTATTGCCGCGTAGTGCCGCCTTAGAATGTCACTACTCCTTTCTACCCACGGGTGACGTAAGAGGCAACTAAGGGTATTTTGCTGTTTTAAGTGGGTTTTGGGTGCGGATGGAGACCCATCACCAAAGATACTTTATTTCTACCATCTTCTCCCCTAATCAACTTCGAAATGTGGCTGAATAGTTTTAGCTCTCAAGCTCTAGCTATCCCTTTTTGAAATTTATGGCTGTGAGATGTTAAACTATAATTAGTTACACTGAAATCAATCAGGTGAAACATACTTGAACAAAATTGCTCATGCTGCATCATGGAGGCTATAATTAATATGCCACTATAGTGAAGTTGATTAATATGTGTTCTTAACTCTGGTGGCGTGCGATTGAAATATAATGCAATCTATCACAAAAAATATTGATTAATTTATAATGATAAATTAATTATCAATGGGTCGTATTATGCCTGTAATTTTGTAGTAAATGTTGTATAAAGATATGTTTCGTTAGATAAACACAAGCTAGTCGTTTTGGATTTTTTATAATGTATATTTTACATACTGCTGCATGTTATATAATGTTGAATAATTAGCGTAATATCGGCTTAGAGACACTACCCCAATTCTTTACGTGGGCACAGTTGTACAAATTTTTAGCGAAGGCTGATGTGTTGCTGTCTATTGTGTTAAAATGTTGATACATACATATACTCACGCCGTTAATTCCCATTGGGGTGGGCAGAGACTATCGATCGCCACTTATTTCACAAAATGTTAATGACAATGATAAAACTTATCAATTTTGGCATATTCATTTATTACCTTTTGAATGATGCCAAAGATATTTTATTACTTACGCAAGTTTTCTGCTACGCTTATGATATAGAAATATAAAATAATAGTTAATACTAGTGAATCGGCCCAGCTTCGAACGGGTAGCGTAATTTTAAAAATATTTGAGGTTCTTCAGTCACTGCTAAACCTTTGTGAAATTTATCTCAACTTATAGCACTCCTGAGTAGTGTAGCTTTGTGACTCCGAAAGCGCTTTTATGAAAGGTTCAGTATCTCCGAAAATAAGCCCTTGCAAACAAACAATCAGAGTTACAAACTATGCACACATCATATAATACATCATATACTCACGGCTATCTTTTGCCCGCGCAACCGTTACGCAAAAATAATATAATTATAGCATGATTCAGTAATTATGGCGGCGCGATGGCTTATTTCATGTATAAGTTTGGTGCTTCTGTACCGATTTCTATGATTATTTTTTTGTTGAATAGGTAATAATGTTGATGAGTGAGAGTATTATAATCGTAAGAGTAAACAAATATAATCAAAATGATCCGAACTGCTAAGCTATCAGGAGTTACACGTGTTATTGTGAGTTAACCATAAGAGATAGATACATGATGTTGTGGGATATTCTTTAGATAATTTTGTTTTGAATATTTTCGTCATATACAATGTCTGTGTAACTTTAGCCATTAAGACTGCACACGCTACGGAAGCTAAAAAAAATTAGTAACTTTTCCCGTTTTTCCAATATTCCTTTCAGTACTCTGCTGGAAAGTATACTATAATCTGCTCAGAAGTATGAAAAATAATCTTACCAAGTTTTGTAAAAATCCGTCGAATAGTTCTTGTTTCCATAAGGAACATACGAACCAACAGACAGACAGACAAAAATTTTACTGAATACATTTTTGGCATCAGTATCGATCCCTAATTAACCAATAATATTTATTTTGAAAATATATTTTATGTACAGAATTGACCTCTCTACAGATTTATTGTATAGATATTAGTAAATTAGAAATAAATGTACAGGTTCTGTATATTTTAACCGTGGACTGCAGAATTCTTTGATAATTGAAAAATCACACTGCCCAAGCTAAACCGAAATAAATCTCTGCATAAATAAATACAATAAACACATCTTGACAATTAAATTAGGTTTAGAAGCCAATTCAATTTGTTTCTCTAGAGGTTTACCTGTTAGGTTTATTCTCATACTTTTACCAACGGCTATTCATGACTTTATTTTATTACAAAGTATTAGGAGCACTATCTTTCGATGTATCATTGATAGACAAGTAAATGTCTTAAAACAAACGGCCGCCCATGTGCCACAAATTACACATGAGTAACTCAAATCTAACAAGCAAATCCATTCTAAACCCAATGCAGACTTAATAATTGAAATCACAAACGGATCCCTAAGTTTATCCCGCAGAATAGACAGACAAACTTCATCACAGCATTCATCAAGTTCTGGAAACACCGCGACTGTACCACAAAATACAAGCGAGGCAAACAGTGTTTAACCAAACAACAACCTTCAGACTCAGATACGTATGAAAATGTACGCTGTACAGTCACGCTCAACACTTATTCCGCTATAACTTTGCCAACGATTAAACGCAGAACATGACACGAAAATTTGTCATGAAGTTTCCACAGAAATGACGCTGTTTCTAAATTAATGATTCAAAAGTTGGCAGCGCAATTACTGAAAGTTGCTCTTAAGCATTTAAAATACCTTTTGGTTTTGTGTTAAATGTAACATGAAATGTCTTTTTGCGTTATCTGTGTGTACATCTTTATTAGTCTCTATATTTACCCAAATACGGTTTGATATTTTTGTTTCAAATAAACGTCGAATCAAATCAGCAAACGTAATTTGATTTAAAATTATTTATTGATTTAGCTATCCCATTTTCATTGCTGTGACACACAAAATTGGTGTTGTAATGTTCTTTTGTTTTTGTAATGTATGTGATTATGCTATTATAATTTGTGTGTCTTAGTTGTGGAAATAAATGTTTTATCTATCTATCTATCTATCCAAAAATATATTTTCTTAAAATATAAAAGTAAAACTGATCAATAATCTGAGATTCAATAGAGAATTTATTTAAGAGGGGTTAAGTTAGTATTTTTAACTCACGTCGATTTTGCGTCAAGAAGTATACAATTAAGGCATCTTTTTGTTTATTTGTAGTTAAGTTTAAAAAAAAATATTCGTTTTCAAAAACCTTGATTTTGAATAAATTGTTACGCATGGAAACCCTAATACGATTTTTACTTTTCATGCATAAAATGATTTACCGTATATAATTTATTTTCATACAGGCAGCAATTTATTTCAAAGAGAAGTCTTAACCGTTACAGAACTAGTGATTGCTTTTTATAAAATAGAGGAACGGTCAATTCAGGAAAAGTAATATGTTTTCGGATTGCATTCCTTACAGGACCCCAAGACAGTATGCCTTATTTTATATCTTTACTTGCAAGTGCACCATTTCTTTTTGTGCAGTTACTGTATGTGAATACTTCTGATCTTCACAACTACATAGTCCACTAATTAGCATAGTGTATAAAGTGTAGTAGACAAGCGTCTAGAATAGAGACATTAACGAATTATATCACGATAGATGGGACCTACGTATTAATGTGCTCCCCGAAGCATTGGTACTCCTTATTTTCTGAGAATAAAGATAATTCAGACCGAAATTAATATCCTAAACATTTACACTTTTAAGTAGTGTTTGCGTTCCCTACCTCCGAATTTTTTACAAATTCGGATGTCCACTTGTCTACCTTTTCAGGTAGAATGCAAATGTTGAGAACGCCTAACTATCACATAAAGTGAACGTTTTTGTGCATGAAAACCTCATGTGGGGATTACTACTAATAAATAAAGGATAAATAAAGGAAAGAAAATGTTTGACACATTGACACGGTAGCTCAATTGGCAGAGCGACGGGGGCTTATACCCGAGGTCGCGGGTTCGATCCCCGCCTGTGTCGAAATTTTTCTTTCCTTTATTTATCCATTATTTAGTAGTAATAATCCACACATTAGGTTTTCATGAACAAAAACATTCAAATTATGTGATAGTTAGGCGTTCTCAACATTTGCATTTTACCTGAAAAGGTAGACAAGTGGATATCCGAATTTGTGAAAAAATCGGAGGTAGGGAACGCAAACACTACTTAAAAGTGTAAAAGAAACAAAGGATAGAAGAATTTTGTACTGGCATCCTAAACATTATTGGAACATCCCACGAATTGTATTTGAGTGCTCCGAGAATCGATTCCAACATCCCCGAATCGTAAGCCTAATCCTTTAACAGTTCTACCCTTAAAGTTAATCTGTATTTCCGGAGAGCAATGCGTTTCATATTTGTGTATTGAATATAATTCTATGGCAAAATGCCTGTTGCTACCGTATGAGTGCATTTTACAGACTAAATAGTAAATACATTCTCAAAACACTGGTTGGAATTATTATATGTTACTAGCTTTTTGCCCGCGACTACGTCCGCGTGGTCTACATTTTTTGCATCCGGTTTACATTCACAATTCCAAAACATTATCTTAACTTCTGTTTGACCCATTTGACTACCTTTTCCCCATTCAACTTCTAAAAGTGGATAAATAATTACTATCTCTGAAGGTCAATTCTGTACATGAAATATATTTTCAAATAAATATTATTGGTTAATTAGGGATCGATACTGATGCCAAAAATGTATTCAGTAAAATGTTTGTCTGTCTGTCTGTTGGTTCGAATGTTCCTTATGGAAACAAGAACTATTCGACGGATTTTTACAAAACTTGGTAAGATTATTTTTCATACTTCTGGGCAGGTTATAGAATACTTTTCAGCAGAGTACTGAAAGTAATATTGGAAAAACGGGAAAAGTTACTCAATTTTTTTAGCTTCCGTAGCGTGTGCAGTCTTAATGGCTAAAGGTACACAGAAATTGAATATGACGAAAATATTCAAAACAAAATTATCTAAAGAATATCCCACAACAGCATGTATCTATCTCTTATGGTTAACTCACAATAACACGTGTAACTCCTGATAGCTTAGCAGTTCGGATCATTTTGATTATATTTGTTTACTCTTACGATTATAATACTCTCACTCATCAACATTATTACCTATTCAACAAAAAAATAATCATAGAAATCGGTACAGAAACACCAAACTTATGCATGAAATAAGCCATCGCGCCGCCATAATCATACCACGATGTCAGGCTTATTCGCTAGAATAGTTCTGTCCGTGATAACGGATCGGTCCCAATAGATTTTGGCACGGTCGTTTTCTAGGATTGGCTCCGGCAGATACTTGTAATACGGCAGCCTCTGTTGCAAGAGACCGTACTTCAGAGCGAGCTCCTGATGCAGGATTTTGGCTGCTTGGTTGTGTCTGTGCAAGCACTCAGTGTTAGCAAGAGCCGAATAACCGGAAACATCATGCCTAAGTGACTCCGGGACGGCCACAAGCTCGACAAACGTCTGTAGTACCGTCCTTTAGGATGTATTTCCGATAGTAACCTTCGGTTTCCCCAAAGAGGTCCCCGAAACGCAGCCAATGCAGGGAGGCTTTACGGTCCAATATTTATAATACGGTCAATTATTATTATTATTACTGAGCAAAAAGAAAACATAAAAGGTTACACGTTAATCCAACTAAAACGTTATATCACAAACTGGTTACAAGAGTTAACATACAGCGAGGTTGAGCAATTACTATTAAAAACCTATTGACGTATAGGTACAATATCATACACACCCACAAGCAAAAATAATGTCCCTCTCTCCCACACACAAACACACACACACAAGCACGCACACACACACACACACACACGAACACGCACATAGACTCATACACTCACAAACACACACATAATACGAGTTCTGATAAGTTATAGCTAGTAATTATGAGAAAATGAACTATTTTCTCTTTAAAAACTTTTTTCTATTTTTCTATTTCTACAAAAACAAAAAAAAAATTGTATCTTTGTACTTGAAACAAAATTAAAAATGGCAATCAGCACATAATTGTTATGTTACTTAGTTATTTAAAAGAGCCTGTTTGCTGCGTCACAGGGAAACCTATTGCGGTAAACACCGAAACCAATTCATTGTAAACTACTTAATTTTGTGAAATAAATGCCTTTTTTTATTGGATTTTTGGGCGATGCGGTTGGAGACCCATCACCAAAAGCCTTTATTTGACCGCCTTTTCCTCAGTCAACTTCCAAAAGTGGTTGAGGAATTTATTTAGGGCCGCATTATAGTGCCCATTGTTGTGATGGACATAAATGGCATTTCTTAGTCTTGGATGTTATTTATATGTGTTATATAATATTAATCATATTGTAGAGTTAGGTGTGTAGTGTCGGTTTAGAATAGCACTATCCCAGTTCTTCCGGTGAGTGTACGAGGGCCTCCCTCGAAAATTTCACTGATTTTGGTAGTTTTCAAACTCAATGAAACCTGCTCAATGAAACAATCACACTCTAAATAAAATATATGTTCAAGTTCAATATCTTTTCTTTAATAATGACGGTTCTCATTCGTTTTCAATAATAATCGACTAAGAAAAAAAATAATTTGTGGGGGGCTTTTTTATCGTAAAGTCTGATATTGCTGTCAGAATACTGCATATATGTTATCGATTACGTAATATTTGCGTAGACAACTGAGTAGTCTATCATCTGTATGAATAATTTTTAGTCTTTTCATCCTAATTATGGAGTTATAAAGCAAAAACCCTAAATTTCAATGTCAATCTGGAGCGGGTCCCTGTGCGGAGAACGGGGCGGCAGATGGCTGTTAGCCTTCATGCGCAGAGCTTGTGTCGAATTTTTCTGTAATAGAGCTGCTTGCCGCTTCCCGCGCTTTTTAGATAATTTATTTTGGTTGTGCGCAACATAGTCGCTTGTTTTGCTTTACATTATAAGTTTGATAACAATCGTAATATTATCGTTAATTTCACCCTGTTTAGATAGTACGAAATGGTCCAACGCAGTAGGGGCCATGCGCAGTTGATGTGGGCGTGAGTTCAAATCTGCTATCCGGGACATGCTTTTTGTTTATTTCTTTCCTCGTAAAATTATTTTGTTTCGGTTATGATGATAAATGCATGATTAAAAATACTGCGCATAATTCTGTTTTGTGAATACGCTCGTTTTATCCTAATGTTCTGTAAATCCAGCTGAAACAATTATTATCTTTTTGCTTTAAATTTATGTGATGTTTTTACATATCTTTTTAGTAAGATTAAAAATATTGTTTACCTTATAATAACGTCGGAAAATTAAATAAAGGAAACAAACATGTGCAGAAAATCGAAAATTTCCAATTAAACAAAAAAATTTTGAACAACATACATACTCACGGCTATAAATCCCTAAAAGGGAAAAAATATTAAAAAAAGGTTCGCTAAACAGAGGGCGCAGATAATGAATGCAAAATTGTAAGTACAAATTTTTCTACCAATAAAACACTTTAGGCATATCTATACTAATATTATAAAGAGGAAAGGTTTGATTTTTTGTTTGTTTGTTTGTTTGAATTGAATAAGCTCCAAAACTACTGGACGGATTTGAAAAATTCTTTCACTGTTTTAATGCTACACTATTCCCGAGTGACATAGGCTATATTTCATTTTCAAAAAATTAGGGATCCTTACGTAAACTTCAAAAATGTAACCCAAGGTGTTAAAGAAATACCAATAAAAATCCTTACATCGCGTGCGCTGCGAAAACTATTGACAATAGAATAAAATTATGTACTACAATTTTATAGAACACATTATTATCTAAAAAAAATGCCCAGACAGCATGTCTCTAACTATTATAGTTATCTCACAACAAGCGTCATTATATAAAATTATTTAAAAATTAAATTAAAATCCTGCTTTAGAAAAGGCTCTTTATTTGTACCTATCTAATCCTTATAAAAAACGTATATATTATTTCAGACTACTTCAATACCCTCATATTACTTTTTGAATTATTCAATTCGAACATTCCATTCGAAAGTTATCTCGAATTAAAAAAATAGATAAAACTCCGCTCGATTAGCTATGCATAGTAAGTTGTTGCAGGCGTCACGAAGGGGTACGGGAGGCTGCTTATCAAAGAGTAAAAGCAAAATTTGATTGTAGCGACTATTATCACTGGCCCAGCAGCCGGTCAATTAGCTCATATACCGAGGATACCGATGATCCCAACTGATCTGCCAATTCCATTTAAACGGCTACAATTTCCGGTTAAAACATCTTTTGCTTTAACAATTAATAAGTTCCAAGGCCAAACCTTCAAATTAGTAGGGATTGACCTGCAAAATAATTGTTTTACTCACGGTCAACTGTACGTTGGCCTGTCGCGGGTGGGAGCCCGTGAACATCAATTTATTTTGCTGCCCCAAAATACAACAACGTCAAATATTGTTTACAGGGAAGCTCTAACTCTATAAATTGAATGGCGTTTGATGTAATTACTCATTTTAAAAAATAAAAAGAATAAAAAAATATATCTAAATATAAATACAAAAAAATATAACATACATACATACATACATATACTCACGGCTATAAATCCCTAGAAGGCGTAGCCAGAGCTAAGGAATCAGAAATTCCTCAGCCACTTTTGGAAGTTGTGTGGGGAAAAGATGGTGAAATAAAGGTTGTCGGTGATGGGTCACCAACCGCATCGCCCAAAAATCCCTCAAAAGCCCCAAAACCATTAGTCGCCTGTTACGTACACCCACCGGAAGAAATGGGGTAGTGCTATTCTAAGCCGACACTACACAGCAAAAAAATATAACATAGCTTAAAACTTAAAAAAAATATATTAAAATAATAATACATGTAATAAAATAAAAAACAAAATGTTAATGATAATTCATGCCCGAGCGAAGCCGGGACGGGCTGCTAGTTTTATATATTGCACGGAACATAGTCGAAAAGTTTTGCCATATATTATATTGTTCGTTCGCAATCCTAATATAATCGTCAATTTCGACTCTTAGCTCTAAGATCGAAGTGGTGTAACGCGTTAAAAGTTTCACGCTCAGTGATGAAGGTACAGAGTTCGATCCTCAACCTTGCGACAGTATTTTAGTTTGTTTTTTATTCGTAAAATAAGTATTCTTTTATTTTCTCATTCGGATCACGATGAATGCATTATTAAAAATACCTGCTGCTATTTATTCTGTTTTGTAAATATGCTTGTTACGTTTTACCCTATAGCTATGTTCCGTGAATAATCTTACCTTCTAACTTTTCTTTCAAATCTGGGTGTTTTTTTTTATTTATATGATGTGTATTACAACCGTGATAGCCCAGTGGGTAGAACACTTGGTTATCGTGCAAACGACTAGTGTTCAAATCCTGAGTCGGGCCTACACCAATTTGTCTTTTCTAAAGACATATGTGTGGTTAATTTATCATGGTTGTTAACGGTGAGGGAAAACATCGTGAGGAAACCCACATGGCTGAGTTGTACTTAGTCATGTGACAGTGTATTCGTACAAAACGGCGATAGGCCTGCCCCCTATCACGTGAGTACACTGTCCATGCAAAACGTGGGTACTCTGAACACCAGGTGATAAAGTCACGTGATGTTCAGAAGTATTAGTACCTCTGCCAACCCCTTCGGGGATATTCGGCGTGAACGTTTATGTTATGTTATTATGTTATGTTATGTGTATTACACTTCTCCACTTTAGTCATATTTCTACTTTTTAAGAAAAAATATATAATTATCTTAATATATGTATTCGAACCGTTCTTCGATCAATTATTTTGATCCATTGTATTTCATTCATGTGCTATTAATTCTGATTTAGGCTCCAAAAACGTATTGCTTTACAAGGGGATGAGAAATATGCAATAAATCAGGAACCTCAATCATCTCGCCAAGTTCAATTAACAGAGTAAGTAAAATAGACCAGGAGCTGATATTTATAAATTTTTAGTCTTTCATTGAACTTTGTATTTTGTAATAAATTGTGAAAAAGTTATCATACCCAATTGAGCCTATACTTATATATTATGAATTAATTTCAGTTCAACTGAGATGATGGAAGAAAGTGTATTTTCGTCCCACAATACCGACAGGGAGAAATCATTGGAGAACACGGCTACTGTATCTAATGCACCTGAACTAGGCTCATCAACTGTGATAATAGTGCTCTTAAACGCACCTTTACTTTTGAATTTAAAAAAACGTAAAAGTATATTAATTTAAAGATTAACAGCACCATCACCATGCCATGCTTTTTCAACACAGTAAAACGAACGATGCATGTGCTCGAATATATTAAAGATTAGCACTGATATTAACAGACTGTTAATTTAACAATAAATAACCCTTTTAAGTCCGGTATATTCCGAACTTCTGTCTCTTTTATTATTTAAGTTATTTAGTCGCGGTGGATAAGTTATTTAATATAGCTATCTTGCACAATTTGGCGTAAAAACTATTTTATATGAGTTGAAGTATATTTTCAGCCGTAAAATTTCGGGAAATGTGAATTTAGATAATCAAGAAAACTTTTGAACAAACCTCTAATTAATTAAATGAACAAGTACAAAAGACGCACATTTATAGCCTCCTTCAAACAAGAAACTACAAACAGGTATTCATGAATCTGTGCCTACAAATACCTAGTTATAACTTAGTTTTTAATATTGAAAAGAACCTTAAGAATTGCCTTTTGCTTTCTGCACCATCTCAATAAAATGATAATTTTTATGAAAATTATTTGGGTTTTATAATTTACTTATGTTGAATCAGTAGTAAGTAAGTATTCATGAAAAAAATGCCTACTCCTGTTCTATAATTTGAGTCGATTTTTTGTTCAAGTGTGGATTTTTGACGTCGAGATATTATTATTATATAATTACACGTTACTTCATTTCTACTGCCATCCACGTACACTTTGTTGTGTCGGTTAAGAATAACATAAACCCCTTTTACTATGTCACGTGAAACGTATCATCACGACACCAACATTCTTCTCGACATGTTCCCCTGCTATATTCCAAAGGTATCAAGAAATAAGTTTTGTGGAAATAAAGTTATTGTACTGTTGAAGTATTTGTTTTATTTTTATAACAATATTCACTTAGCGAAACATAATTAACACATATATCAATACGCCGCGCCGATCGTACAACGTAGTACGAGACTGTTTTGGTAGATGGCGCTATATCTACATCTATATCGCTATAATCTATAGTTATCATAGTTGCTAATAGATGGCTTGTTTTACGAGTTCTATTAAAGGTGAGGAAACGGCAGGGGGAAGCCCAAATGCCGTTTCAAGGTTCTCACTTTTTCGTGGGACGCCCTTAAGGGATTTTTGGGCGAGGGGTTCGGAGACCCAACACCAACAACCTTTATTTTACCATCTTATCCCCACTTAACTTCCAAAAGTGGCTGAGGAATTCCTTATTCCAAAGCTCTGGCTACCCCTTCTAGGGATTTATAGCCGTGAGTATATGTATGTAGAGTTAGTAACCCATACTGAGTGAAAATCATTAAGTTGTACTTATTACAATAAATAAACACGGAAGTACACACTAAACACCAATACAATTGAACTTTAATAAAAGTCTGCTCCTAAATTAACAACAGACTCTACAAAAATTATGAGTTGAGAATCAACAAAGAACATTATCGATAAATTAAAAACTATCAAAAAAGTTTATATACTGGATCATGGAAGAAATCATACCGCGATGTAGAAATTCTACTACCAGCGCCATCTAGTCGAAGTTGTAGTAAACACAGCGAAGTCAGTGCAATGAATGAATATCTTGATTTGGCCATATCGCTATAAAACACAATCTTTTACAAACAATAATAGTAGTGTTTAATATGTATTAAATTTTTAGTGCAATTGTTTGCATTTTTTTGACTTATGCAACACCTGGTGGCGTTTTATTGTTCTAGTCTTACCCAGAACAAAAATATAGAGGTCAAAATTACATAAAATGTGTAAAGGAAATGATGGTATAACATCTTTTTTCATATTATATTTCTACTATCTTACAATATCATCTTATAACAAATTATAGCCGTTAGTATACATACATATGTATGCAGTATTTTTCAGGAATAGACAGTTTTATTCACTGCGAAAACTTGTAGTCAAAATAGTATGAATGGCACGGCCTCCGCAGCGTTTTCTTACGTAAGGTCTCGCCAACACGCTTTTGAGTGTGAGGATTCCGGTGCACGTAGGATCATGGAACAGGAATATCCACGAAAAGCAATAGGTTATGCTATTCTAAGCCGATACTAGACAGCTACAACTTGTTCAATACCTATACGTATAATATAAATAAGAAAGATTTGTTTGAGTTCTTGCTTTCTGTAATGAGCAGTCTTTAAAACAACCCAAAAAAAAATTAAACTTTCACCAATTTATGGCGAAAATCTTCTGTTGAAAAATAGATAATTTAACATCACTCTAAATGACATAAGGGAGCAGGGAGGGTTTAACAGTACCCGTGCAAGGCTAGAATAAACTATTAGTTTTAAATATAACTGATAGTATATCATTAAACTCCTTTATTAGTATCATATAATCTATACTTATAATAAATCTGTAGAGAGGTCAATTCTGTACATTAAATATATTTTCAAAATAACTATTAGGGGGTAATTAGTGATCGATACTGATGCCAAAAATGCAATCCGTAAATTTTTTGTCCGTCTGTCTGTCTTTCGGTTTCTTTGATCTATAATATAAATAAAGAATAATAAAAATCGATATAGAAACACCAAACTTATACATGAAATAAGCCATCGCGTCCTGTTGTCGCACGTGAATACTGAATCACTGAATGCTACAAGGATTATTTTTTAGTAATGGTTGCACGGGCAAAAGACAGCCTTGAGTATATGTATGATGTATGCAGAGTTTGTAACTCTGATTTTTTGTTTGCATGGGTTTATCTTCGGAGATACTAATCCGTCCATTAAAGCGCTTTCACAATCACAAAGCTACACTATTCAGGAGTGCTATAAGTTGCTCTAAATTTCACAAAGGTTGAGCAGTGATTAAAGAAACCTCAGATATTTTAAAACTTCGCTACCCGTGCGAAGCTGGGCCGATCCACTGGTATAAAATATATTAAAAATGTCACATTTGTGTAAACCCGACTCTTTATTGCTCTTTGACTTGTTTGAATCTACATTAGAAGCGGACTAATTGATGACTCAAACGCTCACGCCGTATCCCCGAAGGGGTTGGCGGAAGTTATAATACTTCTGAACATTACTTGACGCTGTCACCTGGTGTTTAGAGTACCTACCCATATTTTGCTTGGACACTGTACTCTCGTGATAAGGGGCAGGTCTATCGCTGTTTTGTAAGAATACTCTGTCACATGACTAAGTATGGCTTGTCTTCGATAATTCCTCCTTATGTTTCTATTGCCTTTGCTGTTTTTGCGGTCCATAAGATATAAGATTTAAGTTACAAAATAACAATATAATTTATATTATATCCCACATATAAAGTTACGCGTGTCGGCTAGTTAATCAATAAAAACTAACTGTAACATACAATACATTATTCTTGCAACACTAAAACAATGAAAATGGCTCATTAGAGTGAGGTAATTCTTTTTCTTTCATTTCTATACGGAATGACAAGGATAAATAGAGGTCGCCGTGACTGCGCTGTATTTTACCGAGTTGTATATCAAAGTGAGGGCTCCAAAGTAGTACGCTTTCCTGTTTCATTCTTTTGATGGATCGACGCAGAAAAATGATAACAGCTGTGTATTGCCACAGGCTGCTGCTTCCTTTCTCTAAAAGAAAAATATATTTATTATCTGCTCACGGAGCAAATGAGTAGGAAACTTATAACGGAAACCCATCTTTTTGTTATGAATGTTGTAATTACTAACAATATATAAATACGTAAAGGCTTGTTCTATATACTTAAAATATGGCACAGATCGCCCCACGCTTTTCATGATTTTCAGGTTATATTGGAAATCTTTTTTCACCTTTAATTAAGTGGTCCTCAATAGTGGTTTTTTTAACTATGTTTATTTTTAACTTTTTGGTACTGAAAAATTTGAAATTGTTTTATCCTGGCGATCCTAATCAGGATGATGGGATGAACCTATGAAATTATTATATTGTCCCTGATTTTCCACAAGTGTACAAATTTGGAATTACTCGTAAATCGGTCCGTTTAAATTGGGTCTATATAGAGTTTAAAGGACTCGGTTACATACATACAGGTGAAGCTAATATAGGTGTGTTAAAAATCTATTCGTTTTAGTAGAAGATAATATATTATCCTACGTTATCATTGTATTTTACTATGGAAGCCTGTATCGTGGATAACTTACAATTACGCATACACAAACCTTTGGAAACCAAAAACACTTTTAAATACATTTTATTCTTACATTTTTTGCTAGTTGATAAATTTCATCTCAATGTTATGTAATAGAAATTCGGCTGACTCGCTAGAAGTTATTTAAAAATCTGATTTTATTTCTATGAATTTGAATAATCCATATGGTCTCTTGATAAATCACACACGGTAGATAACCAAGTTCAACTAACAGATTTGGCAAGCCGCACAGTATTACATAAAACTTTTAAAGGCACTTTTGACCCTTTAATAACTCCGAAACTACTTTATTTAAAACTACCAATTTTAAAACACATATTAAGTTTTGGAAAATACAAACATACACATAATAGAATATCGATAGCAACTTTTCTACTATCGGTAGTACTTGACCGAGGTCAAAACTATACATTGAAGAAAAAAAAATAAAAACCGGTGGAATATGTTTAATTTGTAATGAAGTGATTCCTTTTTTGGGATTTATAGCCGTTATATTCCTTTTTGTAGAGGTTATATCAGTCAATCGCATCAAGTTTCAAATTTCTAGATACAGAAATGTCAAAAATCTGTATACTATATTTCAATCCCTTTGGGGTGAGTTCAAAAAAATATTTTTAATTGTTCATACGAATCATGAAACAAACCATTTTGTACCAAGTTTCTATGTTCAAAATGGTGTCGGCCCGGTGCTGCCCCCTACACTGACCGTTGGTGATGTGTGAGAGATTGTGGCCAATCAGTCATAGATTGCGGTACTAAATTAAAATTGGCTTAGACTTCGTTTTCGAAACGTACCCTTTTTATATTTTAGATAAGCGTTCCATAGGCAAAGTGGTTTAGTTTGATGTCTTTAATCGATTGAAAACATAAAAAAGGTATGTTTTTAAAACGAGGTCTAGGCCAATTGTGATGTGTGCTATTATTTACAAACTATGCATACTGAAGCTTAAACATGATATTAATTTATGCGTAAATATAACATAGTATATCTATGGGAATATTAGTTTAAAATAGTAAAAATAATAAAAGTAATAAACATATTCTCAGAGCTACCAAATGAATACGCAAAATTCATACAATATACTTTCAATGATCTTTATTCATTCATATTCGCATCGTTGAATGTGAAAAAGAAGGAGTAGTGCATCATATTATTCTAAGCTAACACAAAAGCAATAAAAAATCACAAAGACAGTTATCCCCGAGATTCGAATCTGGGTATCCCGTTCGATTATAGTTAACCAAACAGTATGCTGCTACGCCACGAAGATGTTAGTGTTGACTTTAAATTTTTGATAAGCTATATATCTAGTAGTCATACTATTGACAAACAATAAAATAGACATTTATTTTGATGAAACCCTTATTTTTTCCAAAAAGACTTTTAATTAAGAGTTTGATAAAGTCATTCGATGAAAAAATGAATCGTGTAAATATGGGGAGCCATATAAAAGCTATGTATTTTTGATGCTCCTGTGGGAACCCTTGCGAAATCCGAGATAAATGATATCCTATATGTTGGCCAGGTATATAAGCTACATTCATACCAAATTCGATGAAGATCCGTCTGGTAGAATTAACGTAATGACCGGACATACAGGCAGAAAGACAGACAGACAGACAAACAGTCATTTTTTCAAAAAGCGCAGATTTGGCTTTAGTATCGAAAATTGAACATATACATACATATTTCTCACGCCGTTAGTTCCCATTGGAGTAGGCAGAGACTATCGATCGCCACTTAGTAAGATCCTGGCAAACTTCTCTAGCTTCATTCACATCCATCAATCTTTTCATACATGCTCCTTTATTCTTTGTACTTCGGATACCTGCCTTTTTGAGCGCATTTTCTATTTGATCCAAATGTGTCCTCCGAGGTCGTCCTCTACTAATATTACCTAATAGATAAAAAATAATATATATTATATAATAATATAAAGAGATAAGTAAAATAAAATATCATCTTTTATACGAAGGGTGTGGACCTTTCCCGAATCACTTCATTACAAATTAAACATATTCCCCGGTTTTTATTTTTTTTTCTTCAATGTATAGTTTTGACCTCGGTACAGTCTTATTATAGTAATATATGTTGAAATTGGCAGTAAGCAATGAATAGTGGGGAATATGTCGTGGCCATATCGTAAATTTAAACACATCATGAAATGATTGATCATTTCATGAAATAGTCGTATTTCATGAAATGTTCAACTGTTTATTGGCCACATCGTGATGTGATTTGGGCAGATCAATTATAATATATCGTTTCTCGATATGGACAACTAAACGCGCGGCCTCTTCATGAAATGGTTAAGATTATTTGGTCATATCGTAAAGTAGTTACATTAATTACCGGTAGAGGCGCTGAAACGCTTTGTTTAAATGTGAAGATGGCGGCCGCTGGCAAAAGTATTGTTTCTCTCAGTAAAAAAGCTCATAATTCGTTATCAAGCGAGGAAGAAAGTGATAACAAAAGAGTTTTCGACGAAAAGGTTCTCAAGTACTTTGCAAATTACGAAAAAACTGGGTATTATGTTGAAAAACCGTAGAGTTTAGATTGCATTTCACATGTTACCCTATTTCAACGATCTGGCCAAGCGTGGATGACAAAATCGTGAAACGTTGACGATTTTATGATCTGGTCAATTTAAGTTGGCCACATCATGAAATGCGACTATTTCATGAAATGATCGATCATTTCACGATGTGTTCAAATGTACGATATGGCCACGACAAATACATGATTATTAAATAACCTTGATGGCTCAGTGAGAACGGCATCGCGTCTTATGAGGAGTCTTTTCTTAATTCTAATGTGTCAATGATTTATCAAGCTTACTAACGGTGAGGAAAACCGGGCTGAGTTATACGTAGTTATGTGACAGTGTATTTGCATTAAATGGCGATAAGCCTGCCCCCTAATACGTCGATCATTATTTCGAGTTTAATTTAATCTTTAATGTGAACACGCAGAAGAAAGGATAAAGGTAGAACGGCAAGAGTGTGAGTAGCCACGTAAGATAACTGAAGACCATGTAGTAAAAGGTTTGGTTAAGTCAGAAGTGAGAAGAAGAAAAGCGTATGAATAAGGTGTGCAGTGGCCATCAAAGCCTTATGCTTAGTGGCATAAATTAAGGTTAACACTTACAGGTTAAAAATAGGACAGTAAGAAAATTTTACATCCAGTGTGCCATTTCACTGATACTTTTAAGTTGACGTTGATTTATTAGTCAGAATTATACAGTTTCTGTGAACCCCGCTCACCCCCGTTAAACCCCGCGTCCCGCAATCTCACCCTCGCACGTGTCTCGCTCGAGCAATCCATCATTGTCGACTATTTGATTAGCTATCAATCGAGACAACAACCGTCGTGCACTTACAATTACAAACTCATATTGAAACACGCTTAAGGGCATCTACTTAATTAATTTCTCATTTGTATTTTGTCTTTGTTTTATTTATGATTTATTTTTCGTAATCAGTGTACAATTGAACACATTGAAAATATTAGCTTCAAATGAACAGGAAGAGTAAGATGGTATTAAAACATGATGTCAGAGAATCATAGATACAGTAAATATGTTCGTTCTAATTATGTTAAAGACCGAGGATAGAGACTCAATTTTTATTAAAAACTTTTATCAATACATCCATATATATCTATCAGCTGGCTGCGGCATATTTATCCAGTTGGCTGCGACATATACATATTCTCACGGCTACAAATCCTTTGAAGGGGTAGAGGGGTAGCCAGAGCTAGGAAATCAGAAATTTCTCAGCCACTTTTGGACGTAGCGTGGGGAAAAGATGGGCAAATTAAGGTTGTTGGTGATGGGTCTCCAACCGCATCGCCCAAAAAGCCCTTATACCATTAGTCGCTTCTTACGTACACCCACCGGAACAAATGGGGTAGTGCTATTCTAAACCGATACTACACAGCTTTATCTTATAGGTATCGTATAAATAACTATAAGATAAATTAAAAAAAAACTGTCATTCAAATTAGCAAAACCATGGAACAGGGTTTAATTTTAAAAGTAGTATGTGTTTTATCCGTAATAGGTCCCTCTTGAGTTATAAACAAAATATGTATTATAAACAGGACAGTACTTTAAACAGGAAAATTTAATTAAAAGTTACTAAGCACACAGGCTTGGTGATTGAATTACACAAAGTTCATGAAGGTTTAAATATTTTTAATCTGTCTCTGTCTTTTACATAATCCTACCAAAATAATTGATATGCAAATGTTTATCTAAGTTGTATAATAAAAAATAAACAAGGTGGTTAGGCTTTGCAGAAAAACCTCATAAAGTACAATTTAAATAACATGTCTAATGAAAATTCAGAATTTAAATTTGCTTATGGTTTTACATCACAGTTGACATAGCTTTTTTACTTCAGCTTTAGCTAATGTACTTTCTTTAATGAAAACTAGGGAACACGGATACAATATATTAACCTTCTAGTTCATCTGGAACTAATTTAGCATTGGGTTTCCATTTCAATCGATTCTCGAACATTAATTAAATGAGTGTTAATCAATTTTCAAGTACTACCGATAGTAGAAAGTTGCTATCGATATTCGATTATGTGTATGTTTGTATTTTCCAAAACTTAATATGTGTTTTAAAATTGGTAGTTTTAAATAAAGTAGTTTCGGGGTTATCAAAGGGTCAAAAGTGCCTTTAAAAGTTTCATGTAATACTGTGCGGCTTGCCAAATCTGTTAGTTGAACTTGGCTATCTACCGTGTGTGATTTATCAAGAGACCATATGGATTATTCAAATTCATAGAAATAAAATCAGATTTTTAAATAACTTGTAGCGAGTCAGCCGAATTTCTATTACATAACATTGAGATGAAATTCATCAACTAGCAAAAAATGTAAGAATAAATGTATTTATAAGTGTTTTTGGTTTCCAAAGGTTTGTGTATGCGTAATTGTAAGTTATCCACGCGTGGCCACGATACAGGCTTCCATAGTAAAATACAATGATAACGTAGGATAACATATTATCTTCTACTAAAACGAATAGATTTTTAACACACCTATACTATCTTCACCTGTATGTATGTAACCGAGTCCTTTAAACTCTATATAGACCCAATTTAAACGGACCAATTTACGAGTAATTCCAAATTTGTACACTTGTGGAAAATCAGGGACAATATAATAATTTCATAGGTTCATCCCATCATCCTGATTAGGATCGCCAGGATAAAACAATATAAAAATTTTTCAGTACCAAAAAGTTAAAAATAAACATAGTTAAAAAAAACCACTTTTGAGGACCACTTAACTAAAGGTGAAAAAAGATTTCCAATATAACCTGAAAATCATGAAAAGCGTGGGGCGCTCTGTGCCATATTCTAAGTATATAGAGCAAGCCTTTATGTATTTATATATTGTTAGTAATTACAACATTTATAACAAAAAGATGGGTTTCCGTTATAAGTTTCCTACTCATTTGCTCCGTTAGCAGATAATAAATATACTTTTCATTTAGAGAAAGGAAGCAGCAGCATGTGGCAATACACAGCTGTTATCATTTTTTCTGCGTCGATCCATCAAAAGAATGAAACAGGAAAGCATACTACTTTGGAGCCCTCACTTTGATATACAACTCGGTAAAATACAGCGCAGTCACGGCGACCTCTATTTATCCTTGTCATTCCGTATAGAAATGAAAGAAAAAGAATTACCTCACTCTAATGAGCCATTTACATTGTTTTAGTGTTGCAAGAATAATGTATTGTATGTTACAGTTAGTTGTTATTGATTAACTAGCCGACACGCGTAACTTTATATGTGGGATATAAATTATATAGTTATTTTTTAACTTAAATCTTATATCTTATGGACCGCAAAAACAGTAAAGGCAATAGAAACATCACGATAGTACACTGTCCAAGCAAAATATGTGTAGGTACTCTAAACACCCAGGTGACAGCGTCAAGTAATGTTCAGAAGTATTATAACTTCTGCCAATCCCTTCGGGGATACGGCGTGAGCGTTTGAGTCATCAATAAGTCCGCTTCTAATGTAGATTCAAACAAGTCAAAGAGCAATAAAGAGTCGGGTTAACACAAATGTGACATTTTTAATATATTTTATACTAGTGGATCGGCCCAGCTTCGTACGGGTAGCGAAGTTTTAAAATATCTGAGGTTTCTTTAATCACTGCTCAACCTTTGTGAAATTTAGAGCAACTTATAGCACTCCTGAATAGTGTAGCTTTGTGATTGTGAAAGCGCTTCAATGAACGGATTAGTATCTCCGAAGATAATCCCATGCAAACAAAAAATCAGAGTTACAAACTTTGCATACATCATACATATACTCAAGGCTATCTTTTGCCCGTGCAACCATTACTAAAAAATAATCCTTATAGCATTCAGTGATTCAGTATTCACGTGCGACGACAGGATGCGATGGCTTATTTCATGTTTAAGTTTGGTGTTTTTATATCGATTTTTATGATTCTTTATTTATTTAGACAAAAAATTTACAGATTGCATTTTTGACATCAGTATCGATCACTAATTACCCCCTAATAGTTATTTTGAAAATATATTTAATGTACAGAATTGACCTCTCTACAGATTTATTATAAGTATAGATTATATGATACTAATAAAGGAGTTGAATGATATACTATCAGTTATATTTAAAACTAATAGTTTATTCTAGCCTTGCACGGGTACTGTTAAACCCTCCCTGCTCCCCTATGTCATTTAGAGTGATGTTAAATTATCTATTTTTCAACAGAAGATTTTCGCCATAAATTGGTGAAAGTAATATTTTTTTGGGTTGTTTTAAAGACTGCTCATTACAGAAAGCAAGAACTCAAACAAATCTTTCTTATTTATATTATACGTATAGGCATTGAACAAGTTGTAGCTGTCTAGTATCGGCTTAGAATAGCATAACCTATTGCTTTTCGTGGATATTCCTGTTCCATGATCCTACGTGCACCGGAATCCTCACACTCAAAAGCGTGTTGGCGAGACCTTACGTAAGAAAACGCTGCGGAGGCCGTGCCATTCATACTATTTTGACTACAAGTTTTCGCAGTGAATAAAACTGTCTATTCCTGAAAAATACTGCATACATATGTATGTATACTAACGGCTATAATTTTTTATAAGATGATATTGTAAGATAGTAGAAATATAATATGAAAAAAGATGTTATACCATCATTTCCTTTACACATTTTATGTAATTTTGACCTCTATATTTTTGTTCTGGGTAAGACTAGAACAATAAAACGCCAGTCACCCACCAGGTGTTGCATAAGTCAAAAAAATGCAAACAATTGAACTAAAAATTTAATACATATTAAACACTACTATTATTGTTTGTAAAAGATTGTGTTTTATAGCGATATGGCCAAATCAAGATATTCATTCATTGCACTGACTTCGCTGTGTTTACTACAACTTCGACAAGATGGCGCTGTAGTAGAATTTCTACATCGCGGTATGATTTCTTCCATGATCCAGTATATAAACTTTTTTGATAGTTTTTAATTTAACAACAAATGAAAATTATCATTAATTTTTGTAGAGTCTGTTGTTAATTTAGGAGCAGACTTTTATTAATGTTCAATTATATTGGTGTGTAGTGTGTACTTTTGTTCATTGTATGTACAACTTTATGACTTTCATTCAGTATGGGATACTAACTCTACATACATATACTCACGGCTATCTTGTCCAGCGTTGCCACAAGGTTACTTTTGTAACCTCTCAGGTGATTTTTGAACTGCAAAGGTAACTTTAAGGTTACTCTGATGAAAAGGTTACTTTTGGTCTTTTACATTATTTTCAGAATTTTTAGAATTGACTTTTTTTTAAACCTACGTGAAACGGAACGCTCGTTTTATATTTTGTCATGTTGGCAAGCTTTACCTATTGGTAAAGCTTGCCAACATGACAAAATTTACGGATAAATATTTTTTTCGTTTGGTACATTGGTTGGTTGGTAGTACATATTTGAAGTATTTTGTCATAATTTAGTTAGTAACTAAATTATGACAAACAAACAACAACAACAAACTAATAGTTACATTAATCTGTGTTGTTGTCTCTTAAACTTTAGTGAGAGAAAGTTTAGTGTTCGTTGTTTTGTGTTTTGTGATTATTAATTATAAAACAACATAATTTCCAACTGGATATTTACTTGGAAGATTGGTAAGTGTATTTAAAAATTACTGAGCATGTACTTTTTGTGTGCGTGCTGTTTCACTTTTTATTAAATTTTCTCTAATAAGTTTATATGGACTAATACATAATTAACTATGGATTTCAATCTGATCAAAATGTGTGTGTATGTATGTATGTATGTATTGTGTGTTAACACCATTAATGTTTTGTTTTTTTAAAAACTTAGTTTTATTTTGACCATAAAATAATAAGCAGGTACAAGTCAGCTAGGAATATATATGAAGTTCTGAGATTAAACCAATGACCTGGTACTTTAGTTAGAGCGGTCAGTGGATCATCAAATAAACCAACAGGCTCCATGTTCTTTTTTTAATGTTAAAGCTTTGGCAACAATAGCTATCAGCCATCAGCCAAAGAGTATTGTAAAATGCACAATCCCGCCAAAAATGATAACATTATTACGGTAATGTTACCTCATCTAAAATTTTTGCCACAAAATATGGGAGAATTTCTGTAATGAATACCCACCGACCCAGTTACTTAATTAAATTTATTGCTTTCTAGCAGTCATATCTCAAGTCCAGTATTTAGCCGTAATTGCGTTTCCGAGAAACTTTTTTTTTCGATTTGGAAACGTTTTTCTCCTCTCTCAATCCAACTACATACTTTATATGCCAGAGTAAGATGGAGAATGCTTCCGAGTCGAATTTGGGGTTCATCGCAAACTTGAATACGTTGACAGGCATTAATCACACGTATTGCATTATGTACCTTACTTTTATACTAATGACGTGGTTGATTTTATTTATTCATATATTTGTTTGATTTCTTTTCATGCATGACTTTGGTGTTGTCGCTTATGCTTGGCACGAATTTCACTAAACTTAAAGTATAACTTCAGTCTAAGCAAAGACAATGGACAAATTCTTGATTTCTTCGAAGCCGTCGACTTCAAGGCAAGAGGAGAGAGGAGATATTAACAATGATTGCGATAGTAGTAGTACAATGCGTGAGGAACCTTTGCCGAAAAAACAAAAACAACAACGCGACTTCAATGAAAATTGGCTAACAAGCACTGCATTTAAAAATTGGATTTCTAAGAGAGAGCAAGAATGTGGTACGATTACCGCTTATTGCAAAGTGTGCAATTGTACTGTTTTGAATCATAAACCAGCACTTGTCAAGCACATGAATACGACGAAACATATTCAAAATTTGAGCTCAAAAAGCCAAACAACTTCAATTGAACAAATGCTGAAACCTAAACCAGACCATGAAAAGAAAAGAGCAGAACTTAAGATATGCGCTTTTCTCGCTCAGCATAATTTGCCATTTTCTTTGATGGATGATTTAATCCCATTTCTAAAAAATACCTTTCCAGATTCAAACACTCTAAAATCCATCAGTTTAGGCAGGACGAAAGCCACCAACACTATAAAAACTGTCCTTGGCCCCATTTTAACCCAAGAGCTCATAGATAAATTAAAAAATACTCCATTCAGCCTCATAATGGATGAGACAACCGACATCAGTGTCAAAAAACAATGTGCACTCACAGTTATCTATTATGACGAACTAGACTGTGTTCGCACACAGTTTCTTGATATATACGAAGTCAACTCTGGAAAGGCTGAAGATCTTTGCAATACTTTAATTACTTGGCTTGAAGACCGGCAAATACCTCTAAAAAATTTTGTAGGCTTTGCATCTGACACAACAAATAGCATGGTAGGCGAACACCACTCTGTGTTTAGTCAATTGAAACAACAAGTACCGCATATTGCATGCATCAAGTGTAGCTGCCATATGATTCATCTAGTGGCATCTAAAGCGTGCCTTAAGCTGCCAAGATCGGTGGAAGATTTATTAAGGAGTATAGGAGCTCATTTTAGACGAAGCACTAAGAGGCAAAATAAATTAAAACAGTTTCAGGATTTTTTTGGAGTCGACATCCATAAAATATTAAGCCCGGCAACAACAAGGTGGCTATCATTAGAGGCATGTGTCAATAGAACCTTGGAACAGTATCAGGTACTCGGTGAGTACTTCAAATTGGAAGTATTCGAGGATCCAAGCAAAACAACTGAAGACATACTAACAACTCTAAATAATACATTTACAAAAATTTATCTCGAATTTATGTCTTACGTGCTAACTCTATTCAATGACTTTAATAGACTATTTCAATCGGATAAACCATTGCTGCATCAATTAAAACCAGAAGTACATAAATTAATCAAAACAATAGCCACTAATTATATGGATTTCAATTATTGTAAGACGACTGATGCCTACAAAATAGAGTATGCCAATCCAAGATTCTATTTGCCACTTGAGAAGATATATATAGGCGTGGCAGCACAGGCATCGATTGATGAATTTTCGAGAGAAATACCTCCAACACAAATTGCCGATTTCCGAAAAACATGTTTATCTTTTTATATCGAAGCTTTAGCACAAATAAGAAAGCGCTTCAGTTTTGAAGATCCTCTTTTTGATTTACTAGAAAATATTCTGAACCCAGTCAAAGCGCAAAAATTTGAATTAAAAGACTTATCATGTGCACTAAAAAGATTTCCAAATATTATTATAACTGATACAGACAATTTACATAAAGAATGGAAGAAACACGCTTTTCTCGACTTCAGCGAATTAAATATGTCGCCTGACTTGCCGGTCGAAGAATACTGGAATAAAATCCTAAAAATGACTGATAGTACAGGAGAACCCATGTTCCCAAATTTGAAGGAAATAATAAAAGTTTTGCTTGTTTTGCCATTTTCTAATGCATGTGTAGAACGAGTTTTCAGTCAACTAAAACTAATAAAATCTGACAACAGAAACAGACTAAATACGGACACAATTGCAGCTTTGATGGCTACTAAAGCGGCTGTAAAAAATGCCACAACATTTGAGCCATCAAAAGCATTAATGCATGCTACAATAAAATGCAACACGGATAGTGTTGGTGATGGTGAAGGCCGGTACTTATTGCTTTTTTTCTCAAATAGCCATTGATTTCGATACTCCTTCAACTTCATAGCAATCTTCAACGATTAATGAATTGATTAAGAAACACCAATAAAAATTACTTCTAATATTTTACTCTATCAACTTTTTTTTTTTTTCATTAATTTATGTACCTTACTGGTTTAAAAATATGAAAGGTTACTTTTTAAACAAAAAGGTTACTTTTTTTTGTATTCCAGGTAATTTCTGACATGACCCGAGTGGCAACACTGATCTTGTCTCTCTTTGGAATAAGGAATTCCTCAGCCACTTTTGGAAGTTAAGTGGGGATAAGATGGTAAAATAAAGGTTGTTGGTGTTGGGTCTCCAAACCCATCGCCCAAAAATCCCTTAAGGCAGATTTATACAGGGTAAGTGACTGACTCCGAATTTGAGTCAAGTCAGCGCTTACCCGAAAAAAACCCAATGTGAACTGTTTCAAGTCAGTACAGTGCGGTTGAAGTCAGCGCTGACTTAAATATTCGCACACGAATATTTAGAAGTCAGTCAGTCTGACGCCGCTACTGACTGGCGCACTTACCCTGTATAAATCCCGCTTTAAAATCCTCAATAACATTAGTCGTCTCTTACGTACACTCACCGGAAGAACTGGGATAGTGCTATTCTAAACCGACACTACACACCTAACTCTACAATATGATTAATATTATATAACACATATAAATAACATCCAAGGCTAAGAAATGCCATTTATGTCCATCACAACAATGGGCACTATAATGCGGCCCTAAAAAAATTCCTCAACCACTTTTGGAAATTGAGTGAGGAAAAGGCGGTAAAATAAAGGCTTTTGGTGATGGGTCTCCATCCGCATCGCCCAAAAATCCAATAAAAAAAGGCATTTATTTCACAAAATTAAGTAGTTTACAATGAATTGGTTTCGGTGTTTACCGCAATAGGTTTCCCTGTGACGCAGCAAACAGGCTCTTTTAAATAACTAAGTAACATAACAATTATGTGCTGATTGCCATTTTTAATTTTGTTTCAAGTACAAAGATACAATTTTTTTTTGTTTTTGTAGAAATAGAAAAATAGAAAAAAGTTTTTAAAGAGAAAATAGTTCATTTTCTCATAATTACTAGCTATAACTTATCAGAACTCGTATTATGTGTGTGTTTGTGAGTGTATGAGTCTATGTGCGTGTTCGTGTGTGTGTGTGTGTGTGTGTGTGCGTGCTTGTGTGTGTGTGTTTGTGTGTGGGAGAGAGGGACATTATTTTTGCTTGTGGGTGTGTATGATATTGTACCTATACGTCAATAGGTTTTTAATAGTAATTGCTCAACCTCGTTGTATGTTAACTCTTGTAACCAGTTTGTGATATAACGTTTTAGTTGGATTAACGTGTAACCTTTTATGTTTTCTTTTTGCTCGGAATAATAATAATAATTGACCGTATTATAAATATTGGACCGTAAAGCCTCCCTGCATTGGCTGCGTTTCGGGGACCTCTTTGGGGAAACCGAAGGTTTTGTCTGTGCAATACAAGACCAGGTTATCAAGACGCGGAACTATCGGAAATACATCCTAAAGGACGGTACCACAGACGTTTGTCGGGCTTGTGGCCGTCCCGGAGTCACTTAGGCATGATGTTTCCGGTTGTTCGGCTCTTGCTAACACTGAGTACTTGCACAGACACAACCAAGCAGCCAAAATCCTGCATCAGGAGCTCGCTCTGAAGTACGGTCTCTTGCAACAGAGGCTGCCGTGTTACAAGTATCTGCCGGAGCCAATCCTAGAAAACGACCGTGCCAAAATCTATTGGGACCGATCCGTTATCACGGACAGAACCATTCTAGCGAATAAGTTTGACATCGTGGTATGGGATCGGTCGCAGTCGAGGGTATTTCTAGTGGGTGTCACTATCCCTCATGACGCGGGTCTCGTGAAAGCTGAAATCGAGAAGCGTCGGAAGTATCTCGATCTGGCTCACGAGATCACCGACATGTGGGGTGTGACTTCGACAGAAATAATCCCAATTGTTTTGTCCGCGAATGGGTTAATTCGAACCAGCCTCGCGGCCAACTTGAGGCGGTTGGATTTAGAATAGAATAGAATAGAAAACTCTTTATTGTACATCAAATATGGAAAAACAATTACAAATACACAGAATGAATTAACAAAAGTACAATTGGCGGTCTTATCACTAAAAGCGATCTCTTCCAGACAACCTTTGAATGGAGAGGTCAATAAATTAGAGTCATGTGAGATAGATGTACAACAACATGGTGATTTCTGTGGCGTGTCGGTTCCAGCAAAAATGCAGAAGGCGGTGCTGCTCGATACGGCTCGAATCGTTCGTCGGTTCTTGAACCTGAGTCCCTGACCCCGACCGACTGTTCTTTTGTCAGGGAATACCGCCTTTCCCATTTAAAATTTATATTTTCTTTTTCGGCCATGGGAGAGGCGAGGAACTATAAGCTATGCCCAAAATAATAATAAGATTTTATTTGCCTCTTTTAAATACAGAACTACATAAACAACATGAGAAAGACACAAAATGGTTTAGAGCTCGGTCTATTCACTGTAAGCAGATAGCGCCGATTTTCAGCTCTGACCACGACTTAAAGCTAATTAAAACTAACTTAAGCCTAAGTGCACGAACACAGATGCACACACATACACAGATACATCAATCCTTACACACACATTAATTCATGCAAGCATTTTACATACACACACACACACACACACACACACACACACACACACAAAATCACATAGGCATTTAAATTTAAATAATGATTAAATATGTAAATAAATTAATAGAATATAATAATTATAAAGTATAAATCAATTAATAGATAGATATACATATTATGGATAGAAAACTAAAAATTTATTGATAGAAAACATAAAATAAAAATGTTTTTTAAATTAAATATATAAGACAAATATAAAAATATAATACATAGATAAGTGTATAGCGCTAAACAGAGTAAGCCCTCATTCGAATTTCATAGTTAAAGCACAACCATACCGTACAGCGAATTCGTTACACTGTGATGTAATTAACCATGTGCGAAGTTTTTCCCGGAAACACTTAATTGATTGAACATTTTTGATAGGTGGTGGGATGTCATTCCAGTATTTTATTATACAATATCGGTGCTATTGTATCAAAATGACGGCGGGCAAAAGCTGAGTTATATTTGGGAATGGGAACACACGCTATTCTTTTATTGGTATTCGGAATAGAGGGTATGATAATTTTATGGTATTTCATTAACACCTGTGTGATGTATAGCTTTCTAACGGTTAGAACATTGGCTTTTTCGTATATGTCGGATGTAGGGTGCCTATAAAGTAACTTGAGTATGATTTTTAAAAGGGCACGTTGGGCTATCATGTAAGTCTTGCCAGCACCGCCCCAACACGTTAAACAATATGTAATAATGCATTGGTATAGGCCTTTGTAAGTAGAAAGCAGGAGACTTTTGTCCGCAGCTATTCTGAGGCTTTTGAAAACATGGAACAGCTTCCGGGTTCTAGCAGTAACTCACTGGATGTGTTTATTCCACCGAAGGTGTTAGTCGATAATTATTCCTAAATATTTAATTTCCTGGACTCGATTTCCGACGGCACAATCGCAGTTGTGGCTGATGTCTTGCATATGCCTGTTACATGGATAAGTATGGATAACTTTTTGGAAATTGTCTTTTGGGAGTGATATTGCTGATTTTGTAAAGCAAATATACTTTGTTTTTAAAGCGTTCAGAGTAAGCAGATTATTCTCCAGCCACGAAGTTATATAGCACAACCCTCTCTCTGCTAACTCCTTTACTTTGAGCCACGTTTTAGAATGAAAAAGAACTACGGTGTCCTCAGCAAACATAATAATCTCTGCACCTTCTATCTCTAAGTTGCAGAGGCTGTTGATATATAGCAGAAAAAGAGTCGGGCTAAGAGAACTTCCCTGCGGGATTCCGTAGTTGCAGTTATTTTTGGCCTCCGATTCTGAATTTTCTACTTTTAAAGCCTGTTCTCTACTTGACAGATATTCCCGGAACCAGTCATGTACAGTACCACGTATACCTAAATTTTCCATTCTTTTTAGCAGAATAGCTAAAGAAACCGTATCAAATGCTTTTTGCAGGTATAAAAAAATACCTTCACATTTTTTGATCTTGATATACGTGATTAGCTATTGAAAATGTTAAAAAGCCCCAATACCCTTAGTCGCCTCTTACGACACCCGCGGGTAGAAAGGGGTAGCGACTTTCTAAGCCGGCACTACACGGCTAAAAATACTGCTTTAAATAAAACAAGGCCCAAGTCTCAGCAGTAGTATTTTAAGTTTAAGTAATTTAAGTAAGAAATGAATGATTACGATGAAACTAAATTAGTCGGATTTTATTAGTGTTTAACACAGATATCTTACTTGGATTAATAAAGTGAGCTTATTTTACGGCAAAGCTTAAAGCGTTTGTTTATAATGGAGCTGCAGCCGTATTTAATTACGGTTCGGATGCTCAGACTTGAATTTAAACTGCATTTTGAAAGGCAACCGATGAAAAGAACAGAATCCCAATTGGATTTGCAATTCTCTCAAATTCAGTTACTGGCGAGAAGCGCTGGAAATGGGACGACCGGTGGTGGCTGAACTGAATTTCGATACTGTTTAATTAGTTCCGTTCAAAAAGTGAGACCATTTCGTTTGTTGTAAGATATCGGATCAAAAGATAAGACGACGAATCGTTTCGGTTAAGAGCTGATCAACTTTGTACTGCAAGTCCATTGCGTTAATCTACTCAGGTTAATAATGGTAATTAATTTAATGGTATTTTATCCATATTTTTTTTAAAAAAAACACAACACTAAAGTGTGTATGCTCAGAATGTCGATTTCTTTAAATCTCTCTCATTTCCTTGCACATCGACAGAAAAGCGGTTCGCATAAATCGAAATAGTGATATTTCACGAGCAAGATTACATAAAAATATGTTTTTGCTATCGTACAGTTTTGGATTTCGAAGGGTTTTTTTTACTAATCAATTAAGCAAATAAAAAATTTCGACATCAGCGGGACTCGAACCCGCAACCTCGGGTATACGCTCCCGTCGCTCTGCCAACTGAGCTATGGGTACATAACATATCACATGTCATCACAACATATCGAGTGACCACTCGCGCGAAAACTGTGTATTTGCTTGTTTCTTTACACCTTACTGGCTTTTTTTGTTGAACAGCGTGCGGTTGTTTCTGATGATGATGTTTGAATTGATTATTGCAGAAGAATAGAAATAAAAAAAAATATAAGAGTTTTAAATTGCCACCAGATCGTAAACGTAGGTTGGGTACACCCAGAAGTGTGGTTGGGGTCTGCGAAAGAGGGCTTTAAGTACTGTGATTTGGAAATATGACAGCGGAGAGGAAGATGTGGCTGTTATTGTAACAATACATGGTATATATAAAACTGAACATCATAAGATGACGTAAGTCAGGAAGATGATGCTGAAAAGAAATTGCAATAAAGATATTAGTCACTTTTAATCATTCATATCTTACGACGCAGTCTTGCGATTAACTGATTATTGGATACTTATAAATGATGAAATCATTATAAAAAAAATCGGTGGTAGGGAACGCTAACACTTCTTAAAAAGTGTAAGTGAAACAAACAAAAGAACAATTTCGCACTAGAAGCCTCTTAACACTTCCAGTTCAATTGTCAGAGCGATGGGGGCGTATACCCGGAGGTAGTGGGCTCGATCCCTGCTTATGACGAAATTTTTCTATCCTTTATTTACTAAAAACTAGCTTTTTGCCCGTGAACTCGTCCGCGTGGACTACATTTTGTGCATCTGGTTTACATCCAAAATACCGAAACACTATCTCAACATCTGTAATATACATTTATATTCCCGCGGGCGTTGTAAAGGACATTGAGGCTTTATAAGTGATTGTAAGGCGATGCAGTTGGTGACCCATCACTACCAAGCTTTGTTTAACTACCTATTCCCCAATCTATTTCAAAAGTGGATGAAGAAATACTATCTCTGAAGTTATGGCTACCCTTTTATAGGATTTAAGTTAGTACATCCTCATGAATGATTGATATATAAATTTCATAAGTTCAATCGCACAAAATATTATGTTTCTAGATACAAAAATCTCTATATTAACTTTCATTTGCTATGTCAACCCCTTAGGGGATGAGTTCCAACAAATCCCTTTTAATTGTTAAGAAGAATTAAGGAATAAACCATTTGGTACCAAGTTTCTGTGTTCAGAAATGAGAATATCTTAAGTAAGGACGGATACTAATAATAGTTTGGCGCTGCGGTGGCGGCGGCCTGGTGCTGCCCCCTACACTGACCGTTGGTGATAGTGAGAGAGCTTGCAGCGATTGCTCGGGAATATGGGGATGGTGAAGTGAAGAGATATTACTTGCTTTTATAATATATATTTTTATTCTATTCCAACACAAAAAAAAAAGTACAAAAAGCTCGAGTCACCTGAGATTCGAACCCGGGACGATTGATTCATGTTAGTTATATAAATATGCATAGTAGTTAGTTATACCGCTACGCCACGGCGACGATACCGGGGCGGGCGGTGTCAAATTTTTAACACACTTTATTTTCTATTATTCTTACTATTGACAAACAAATTTGTCATTGAAATGTACATTTATTTTGAATAAAATGGATGACACTCTTAATCTTTCCAAGATGATCATTACAAGAGTCTGATGAGAAATCCATCGATAAAAAAAATCGTTGCAATATGTGGAGCCATATATGATTTAAAGTTTTTTGATGCTTGTGCGGGAACCATTACGAATCTCTCATTTTAGAGGATTCAATTATTGTATCATTTAGCATTTACATGTTTATATTCTTTCCAATATATTACCTTGTTTTAAACGACACAGCTCCATCTCCAGTCCATCCAGCAAGCAAACAATATTTTTATTTTCCTTCAGGAATATCATATTTTCCGAGATAAAAAGTACCTTATTATTTTTATTTGGACTTCTCACTATACGTTTTTAAAATTTCAAGGCAATCGGTTCAGTAGTTAGGACGTGAAAACGGAACAAACACACAAACAAACTCACTATGCTCACTACGATTTTTTATATTATTAAAATAAACATTCTTATTACATGATATATAAATCAGGTTTATATGTTTTAAATTAACATCTGTAAGCATATTATAGTTGTTATGCAAAACACTCCCTAAGAAATTTTGGACTGGATAGTGAGAGATGAGGCGGGAACTTGTAATAAATAGCCAATCAACATCGTATTGTCTATTAGTGGCCGAACACCGAAATGGAAATCTGTATTTAATTAATCCAATAATACCATTTCCCAGACCTCACATTTACAACCATGTGATGACTGTCTAAGGCTTATAGGCGTACTATGAAATGATGAAATCTCTTGTTATCTCTATGAGTCGATAAAAATCAGAAAGAGACAAAACTAGATGTTTGGTTAGTGATTTAATTCAATTCTTAGTAAGGGTAACTAAGACACACATATGTACTGCTTGAATGACTTCTCTAATAGAGTGATGCATTTGTGTTTATATGCATTTCAAGTTGACAGTGTGATGTGATTGCTAAAACAATCAGTTGATTAGTACACGTAGTACATACATACATATGCTTACGGCTTCAAACCCCAAAAAGGCGTAGCAAGAGCTTCATCACAAAGGTTTCATTAATTTTTTGAAATTAAGTGGGGAAAGGTTTGTGTAACAAAAGATGGTTGGTGATGGGTCTTCAATAACATAACCGTTGGGTGTCACCTCAAAAGTCCCAACAACCTTAATATTATAAATATTCTATTGGGTACATTGAACATGTCTTATTCTCTTTGATAATTTAATAAATTATCCAAAAATATTTTTATCATTCCTAATTTTTAAAATATTTAACAGCGTATTTAAAGACTTTGAACTAGTATTTAACAAATATTTTGCATCAATCTTATGAAAGGGACCATATATCTAGAATTTGAAAAGGAACCAAAATCCACTTCTTTTTTCGGGATGCCCTTAAAATAATTTAATATGGAGTATAAAAAACGTTTGTTAATATAACCATTGCGCTTGATAGGGAAGCACGACATGACAGTGCGAAAGGAGTACGTGTTATATTTAATTAAGGCTATACTGATTGGTCCATTGTTCTGGGACAAAACGACTTATAAAGTAACGCCCGATTTCTGAATTGAGTATACAAGCTGAGAACGACTTAAGTATCGTTTTGTCTCATTCAGTTGTTAAGAGTTCAATGCGACAGAACGATACTTAAGTTGTTCTCAGCTGAAATACTCAATTCAGAAATCGGTCGTAAATAATTTTGAAATTTAAAAAAAATAATTTTTGTAGGCCATAAAGTATTCATACATATTTACAACAGATATTATAAGTTAACTTAATAAAAAAAACTTTTTGATGATTGTAACTGTCTCAAATAATAACAGACACCGAAGTTTCCAATTCCATTGATTACTTTGCTCCTTCAACTTAATGCTTGTCACCTGGTCACTGAATTATTTGATTACATTAAATATAATTTTATTCCATAGGTTCTTTTTCGCAAATGTTACTTTTTACAGAAACTTACAAAGTCAGATTTTATAAAAAGTATACATTTCATATCCATAAAGCAGTGTCAGAGGCTCTATTATTTCTGAAATATACCGTTTTCACCTGATCTTGATATTCACGAAACGGGGGCCTAAACTATTACATGCTACGATACAATATGACATGATGAAGTACATGAATTCAGATTTTTTATTCTGATACTTTCACATAATAAGTATCCTCACAGTCCATATATGTCCCCACCAAGGGGCTCAAGCCTACCCTGTATAGGGCGATTTGGCCATAGTCCACCACGCTGGCCAATTGCGGGTTGGCAGACTTACGACTACTACCGTAATAGTAGCCGGGACCGAACGCTTAACGTGCCCTCCGAAGCACGGAATCATCTTAATTTTCGGATAATCAGGTGATTCAAGCCTGCAACATCCTTCCAAACTGGGTTTAATCTTACAAATTTAATTTGTAAGGTTACCACCCCCCCTGGGAATCGAACCCAACACGTCCGCACTTGAAACCAAGCGCTTAACCGCGAGACCACGGAGGCAGCTAAGTATAGACTCATAATTTCTTCATTTGAAACCTTGGTTACCTTTACCTAACTGGGGTTTTTGATTGGAATTATATGTATAAGTAAGTATAAATTGGGTTATGTTGGTTTTAAAATGATATTCTTCCTCACGATTGAAATTTTGATTAATAAAACAGGAAATAATTGTGGTGACCTGATGTCTTTTTCGTAGACTTGAAAAAGCATTTGAACCCATGCATTTAAGGCCGCACTCTTTCCCAACAGCTAAGGCTAACAAGCGAACAGCTATTATTTATAAGATATGCAACTCATGTATATGGGATTTCATTTAAAAAGTTGTTACAGAATATATATCAAGTTTTTATTGCCTAGTCTTAAAAGTTTCGTAATTATATTGTTGTGATCCACTGACAGATATGACAAAAGTGTAAAGGAATAGTTTTTTGCGATTCGGTTCCGCATAAAACCCCGAAAATTGTAGGATGATTATTTCTATTACTAGTTAGCCTGTTATTTAATGTTTCTGCTCTACTTCATTACCAAAAACAAAGGATTGCGTATTCAACATAATGCAATTATCAAATAAAGACAATTTATTTAAAGGCAACATGCCTGTCAGCTTTGAATAGCACTAACCTTTTTTTTCCCGTAGTTGTTGGGCTATGTGTAATTTAAATGTCGATTATCTGATCTTAACAAAGATAAGTACGTATTAATTCGAAATCACTGCAATAAGGTGTGTAGGGATGCACAGCGTAACCACATTCATAAATCTGTTGAAAATGGCGATCAAGCCAAAGTTTGAAAGTTTCTTAGATCTCTAGGAGTTGGAAAGTCACGTCAAGATTCAATCCCAAAAGACCTCGACCTCATTTCGCTTAATAGTCATTTTTCACCATCGTCAACCTTTGATGGATCTAAAAAAGCTGAAACTTTGCATTATCTTTCTACACTTCCAACTCCAGATTTCCTCCTTTTCATCTTTGTCAATTCACCGATTGTGATGTTAAGAGTAATATTATGTCAATCACTTCAGACGCGGTAGGTGGTGATTGTATTAGTCGTAAAATGCTATTACCTATCCTTGACATTATAATTCCCGTAATTACCGAAATCCTTAACAATTCCATATCCTCAGGGTCATTCCCAACGATATGGAAAGAAGCTGAAGTTATCCCTATTCCCAAAAAAGCCAATCCTGAATCCTTTTCTGATTATCGCCCTATAACAATTTTACCTTTCCTTTCTTAAGTTCTGGTTCATAGACAACTAAGTAACTTCCTCACATAAAATGATCTCCTTAATCCGTTCCAATCTGGTTCCCGTCCTTCCCACAGTACTGTTACGGCCCTAGTTAAAATTACTGATGACATACGTTTGGGTATGGATAAGGGACTGCTGACTATCCTAGCATTGCTCGATTTCAGTAGTGCCTTCAATACAGTTGACTTCGATTTACTGCTAGCACTACTTGGTTCTCTTAACATATCTTCAACGGTGATTGACTGGTTTCGAAGTTATTTACTAGGACGCCGGCAGCGCATTCGAATTGACAATTTGAAGTGACAATTGACGTTTTCAATTCCTCTCTTCTTCCCATAACCCTTTGACTATAAACACTATAGACAGAGTCATAATGCAACGGGAGAGTACCTCTTTTAGATAGCAATATTTTTCCCTGTAATGTTGCGATCACTAGAAAACAATTACCCCAAAATACTATATAATCACCATTCTAAAAGCTACTACATTGTTCATAGTCAAAGCCATAACCTTAATTTACGTTCAGACCATAATCTTCAATTATCTATTCCCTCTCATACAACCAATTTCTATGGCTCCTCTTTTTCTGTACACGCTGTGCAATTGTGCAACGCACTTCCTGTGGAGGTGCGATTGGCTAAATCACTGAATGTGTTCAAAGATCTGGTGAAACAACACTATCTCACGGAACGCTGTAATACTGTTGCTTTTTAAACTATATATATTAATAATATTTCTAAAACGCATATGTGTATATTATTTAGGTATTTGTATTGCTTGTATATATAAAAGTATGTAGTTATATATGTATGTGTTCATATTCGTTAAATATCTATAATATTTTGTATTATTAATATTTTTATTGTTATATAAATTAAATAAGTTAGTTTTAAGTAAGCTTAATAGATAATCATGTTTTTTTTTCTTGTTTTGTGCATCTCCCCAAATAATTAATTTATCGATCTCACCTTCCAAAGGTTGTCTGGAAGAGACCGCCAATTGTACCTCACTGTAAACTGTTTGATCATATTATTATTTTTGTAAATTTGTGTTTGATGTGCAATAAAGAGTTATTCTATTCTATGTGGCCATTCAAACTTGCTTTATTTTATCTTTTCGTCATTCAACTTCCAAATGCGGCTGAGGAATTTCTAACTCTGAAGCTCTTGCTACCTTATTTGATATTTAGAAAAGTATGTATGTAAGCTTGTAGGTAGGTATGCGTGCGATTTGAAATAAACTCAACTGTCATCAACCATTTTTTGACCAACCAATCTTATATCTAAATTAACAGGTCTAATAATATCCCTTTACCAATTATCTGGATAAAAACTGGAACCTTCAAAATCGTATCAAATAATTTCGTTTGCAAAATCAATTTGATATAATGGTGGAAATATTTTTATTTGTGTATCATCTATTTAATTTCCCACCTGCAACGGTGAAGTAAATATTGTCATGGCAAATTACGTAAACTTAAATAAAATAATTATAATGTGACATCAAAAGAAACAAATTTTAAGTAATAAAAATTAATCAAAACATATTTTAAATTGTAACATATTTTTTTATAAATAAATTTACTCCGACTGGAATGTTCTGACATTATTTACAGCACAAAGATCAGTCAGCTTTCGTTCTACTCTAGCAAATAAAACATTGTATCCGCCAGTAAACCTTTTCGTTGGTAGTTATCTCTGACGGTACTTTTATATTTATCTCACACAAAGCCCCTGACTTATGCGAAGCTTTTGTATCTTATACCTGTTTAGATTGTGGCTGTTCCAAGGCTGTTTATAATCCAAATATGTTTTTTCAAGGAAAACATGTATACTTTTCTAAATCTTTCAGTTTTAAATATTGCTAGCAACACTCTAATTTCATCATAATCAGTAACAATTAATTTTCTGGACTATGATTAAATCTGCTTAGTATGTAGAAACCGGCTAAATTAAGCTGTGTAGAGTCAGATTAGAATAGCTCTAGACCATTTGTTCCCATGGATGATTCTAAGTGGCGACTAAAGGTATTAAGGCTTTTTACGTGATTATCTAATCTAATCCTACATATCCCAATTTATATCGTGTATACGCTTTATATATGCATACTTTATTGTTTATGAATTCTAAATATATCATCATATACGTGCATTTTATACTTTTAATAGGATATAATTATATGTATTCATGTATACATATATGTATTTATGTATATGTTTTCATTAAAGAGTGTACCTAAGCAATTATTATATTTATTTATTTGTATCTTTTATTATTATTATTTTTCTTTATTTGTTTATTATGTGGTTTTTTTTTTAAAAGTAAGAGTGCAAGTTATGTGTGCGGGGCGGGTATGGCCAGATTATTGATCGACTTTTATGTATTTCGTTTTTAATTAGCTATTCTTTTGTTGTCAATCATTTCATGTAGCATGAAATGTATGTTTTATATGTGTCACTCCAAATGGGTCCTGACTGAAAATCAGTGTTGTGTGTAAAACGCACAAAAATAAGCTAAGGCGGGACCTATTCACATTTGTTTCATTTATTTTATTTTGTATCACTTTTTATGTCTTTTTTATAATTTTAATATTTAAGTAAACTTTGTAGTAGTTAATAGTTCAAATGTGAATAAATGTATCTTCTTTCTTCTTCTTTCTATTATTGGGAAGTGCAGTTCATCATGGGAGGGTCATCAGCAACAACTTATATTTTACAACCTTTTCTCCTCTCAACTTTCAAAAGTAGCAGAGAATCTGACTACCCCTTCTAGAGATTTATTTTATATGTATACGCGTTTGTTTGTAATTAATGAACAAGATCAATAAAATTAACATCGCTCTAAGATATTATTAAACACATTTTTTCTAGACTTTATATGAATATATGACGCTAATACGCTATATGATGAAGTCAAATTAAGGTCTTTTACCCAAACGCAAAGAAACCTTTATTTCACCATCTTTTCCCCACGCAACTTCCAAAGGTGGTTGAGGAATTTCTAATTCCTTGGTTCTGGCTACCCCTTCTAGGGATTTATAACCGTGAGTATATGTATGTATGCAAAGAAAGGAGTTATGGTTTTCACGCGTATCTTTATGTTTACTTGTTTTGTTCTCTAACTAGTTATTATTTGGAAATAAACGACGAAAAAAGACATTTATCTAAATATCAAATCCTTACTAAAAAAGTTTAAAAAGTAACGTGCATTTATATATGAAAAAACAGATTGTTAAAAAAACAATGGTAATTTAGTTAAAATACATGAATAATACGATTACTTAGCGCGCTTCCGAATTGATCTTGTTTTATTCATTTCAATTGTTTTTTAAACTTTATGTAAAGCTTAAACGGTCATCATTTATGTTTTTATTGTACAACTTTGTTCGGAGCGAAATATTTCAATCGTGAATCAAACCGATCTCTCACAGCCCATATATGTCCCCACCAAGGGGCTCGAGCCTACCCCATATAGGGCGATTTGGCCATAGTCCACCACGCTGGCCAATTGCGGGTTGGCAGACTAACGACTACTACCGTAATAGTAGCCGGGACCGACGGCTTAACGTGCCCTCCGAAGCACGGAATCATCTTAATTTTCGGATAATCAGGTGATTCAAGCCTGCAATATCCTTCTAAACTGGGTTAAATCTTACAAATTAAATTTGTAAGGTTACCACCCCTCGGGAATCGAACCCGAGACCTCCGTATTTGAAACCAAGCGCTTAACCGCTAGACCACGGAGGCAGTCATCAAACCGATCATTATTATCAAATTCGGTCCTAAAGTTTAAAATATTACCAAAGCAATTTTATCAAGATTAATTTGATATATTGGTTACATTCTGAGCCAAACTAATTATTTACAAAAAACTTACTGATGACAAAAAAATTACGGATTGCATTTTTGGCATCAGTATCGATCACTAATTACCCCCTAATTGTTATTTTGAAAATATATTTAATGTACAGAATTGACCTGTCTAGAGATTTATTATATGTATAGATTATATGATACTAATAAAGGAGTTGAATGATATACTATCAGTTATATTTAAAACTAATGGTTTATTCTAGCCTTGCACGGGTACTGTTAAACCCTCCCTGCTCCCTTATGTCATTTAGAGTGATGTTAAATTATCTATTTTCCAACAGAAGATTTTCGCCATAAATTGGTGAAAGTAATATTTTTTGGGTTGTTTTAAAGACTGCTCATTACAGAAAGCAAGAACTCAAACAAATCTTTCTTATTTATATTATACGTATAGGTATTGAACAAGTTGTAGCTGTCTAGTATCGGCTTAGAATAGCATAACCTATTGCTTTTCGTGGATATGCCTGTTCCATGATCCTACGTGCACCTGACTCCTCACACTCAAAAGCGTGTTGGCGAGACCTTACGTAAGAAAACGCTGCGGAGGCCGTGCCATTCATACTATTTTGACTACAAGTTTTCGCAGTGAATAAAACTGTCTATTCCTGAAAAATACTGCATACATATGTATGTATACTAACGGCTATAATTTGTTATTAGATGATATTGTAAGATAGTAGAAATATAATATGAAAAAAGATGTTACACCATCATTTCCTTTACACATTTTATGTAATTTTGACCTCTATATTTTTGTTCTGGGTAAGACTAGAACAATAAAACGCCACCAGGTGTTGCATAAGTCAAAAAATGCAAACAATTGCACAAAAAAATTAATACATATTAAACACTACTATTATTGTTTGTAAAAGATTGTGTTTTATAGCGATATGGCCAAATCAAGATATTCATTCATTGCACTGACTTCGCTGTGTTTACTACTATTTCGACTAGATGGCGCTGGTAGTAGAATTTCTACATCGCGGTATGATTTCTTCCATGATCCAGTATATAAACTTTTTTGATAGTTTTATTTACCGAAGAAATTTCATTAAGTGATCTCAACTAACAATTTTTGTAGAGTCTGTTGTTAATTTAGGAGCAGACTTTTATTAATGTCCAATTATATTGGTGTGTAGTGTGTACTTTTGTTTTTTATTTTTGTAAGTACAATTTAATGACTTTCATTCAGTATGGGATACTAACTCTACATACATATACTCACGGCTATAAATCCCTAGAAGAAGGGGTAGCCACAGCTTTGGAATAAGGAATTCCTCAGCCACTTTTGGAAGTTAAGTGGGGATAAGATAGTAAAATAAAGGTTGTTGGTGTTGGGTCTCCAAACCTATCGCCCAAAAATCCCTTAAAATCCTCAATAACATTAATCGTCTCTTACGTACACTCACCGGAAGAACTGGGATAGTGCTATTCTAAACCGACACTACACACCGAACTCTACAATAATATTATGTGTTATATAATATTATGTGTTATAATATATGTGTTATATAATATTAATCATATTATGATTAATATTATATAACACATATAAATAACATCCAAGACTAAGAAATGCCATTTATGTCCATCACAACAATGGGCACTATAATGCGGCCCTAAATAAATTCCTCAACCACTTTTGGAAGTTGAGTGAGGAAAAGGCGGTAAAATAAAGGCTTTTGGTGATGGGTCTCCAACCGCATCGCCCAAAAATCCAATAAAAAAAGGGCATTTATTTCACAAAATTAAGTAGTTTACAATGAATTGGTTTCGGTGTTTACCGCAGTAGGTTTCCCTGTGACGCAGCAAACAGGCTCTTTTAAATAACTAAGTAACATAACAATTATGTGCTGATTGCCATTTTTAATTTTGTTTCAAGTACAAAGATACAATTTTTTTTTGTTTTTGTTGAAATAGAAAAATAGAAAAAAGTTTTTAAAGAGAAAATAGTTCATTTTCTCATAATTACTAGCTATAACTTATCAGAACTCGTATTATGTGTGTGTTTGTGAGTGTATGAGTCTATGTGCGTGTTGTGTGTGTGCGTGTGTGTGTGTGTGTGTGTGTGTGTTTGTGTGTGGGAGAGAGGGACATTATTTTTGCTTGTGAGTGTGTATGATATTGTACCTATACGTCAATGGGTTTTAATAGTAATTGCTCAACCTCGTTGTATGTTAACTCTTGTAACCAGTTTGTGATATAACGTTTTAGTTGGATTAACGTGTAACCTTTTATGTTTTCTTTTTGCTCTAAAAATAATAATAATTGACCGTATTATAAATATTGGACCGTAAAGCCTCCCTGCATTGGCTGCGTTTCGGGGACCTCTTTGGGGAAACCGAAGGAATACACGACCATGTTATCAAGACGCGGAACTATCGGAAATACATCCTAAAGGACGGTACTACAGACGTTTGTCGAGCTTGTGGCCGTCCCGGAGTCACTTAGGCATGATGTTTCCGGTTGTTCGGCTCTTGCTAACACTGAGTACTTGCACAGACACAACCAAGCAGCCAAAATCCTGCATCAGGAGCTCGCTCTGAAGTACGGTCTCTTGCAACAGAGGCTGCTGTATTACAAGTATCTGCCGGAGCCAATCCTAGAAAACGACCGTGCCAAAATCTATTGGGACCGATCCGTTATCACGGACAGAACTATTCTAGCGAATAAGCCTGACATCGTGGTATGGGATCGGTCGCACTCGAGGGTATTTCTAGTGGATGTCACTATCCCTCATGACGAGGGTCTCGTGAAAGCTGAAACCGAGAAGCGTCGGAAGTATCTCGATCTGGCTCACGAGATCACCGACATGTGGGGTGTGACTTCGACAGAAATAATCCCAATTGTTTTGTCCGCGAATGGGTTAATTCCAACCAGCCTCGCGAGCAACTTGAGGTGATTGGATTTCTGTGGCGTGTCGGTCCCAGCACAAACGCAGAAGTCACATGTCATCACAACATATCGAGTGACCACTCGCGCGAAAACTGTGGATTTGCTTGTTTCTTTACACCTTGAAGGCTTTTTTTGTTGAACAGCGTGCGGTTGTTTCTGATGATGATGTTTGAATTGATTATTGCAGAAGAATAGAAATAAAAAAAAAAATAAGAGTTTTTAATTGCCACCAGATCGTAAACGTAGGTTGGGTACACCCAGTAGTGTGGTTGGGGTCTGCGAAAGAGGGCTTTAAGTACTGTGATTTGGAAATATGACAGCGGAGAGGAAGATGTGGCTGTACTTGTAACAATACATGGTATATATAAAACTGAACATCATAAGATGACGTAAGTCAGGAAGATGATGCTGACAAGAAATTGCAATAAAGACATTAGTCACTTTTAATCATTCATATCTTACGACGCAGTCATGCGATTAACTGATTATTGGATACTTATAAATGATGAAATCATTATAAAAAAAATCGGTGGTAGGGAGCGCTAACACTTCTTAAAAAGTGTAAGTGAAACAAACAAAAGAACAATTTCGCACTAGAAGCCTCTTAACACTTCAAGCTCAATTGTCAGAGCGATGGGGGCGTATACCCGGAGGTAGTGGGCTCGATCCCTGCTTATAACGAAATTTTTCTATCCTTTATTTAATAAAAACTAGCTTTTTGCCCGTGAACTCGTCCGCGTGGACTGCATTTTGTGCATCTGGTTTACATCCAAAATACCGAAACACTATCTCAACATCTGTAATATACATTTATATTCCCGCGGGCGTTGTGAAGGACATTGAGGCTTTATAAGTGATTGTTAGTCGATGCAGTTGGTGACCCATCACTACCAAGCTTTGTTTAACTACCTATTCCCCAATCTATTTCAAAAGTGGATGAAGAAATACTATCTCTGAAGTTATGGCTACCCTTTTATGGAATTTATTGCCGTTAGTACATCCTCATGAATGATTGATATATGAATTTCATAAGGTCAATCGCACAAAATATTATGTTTCTAGATACAAAAATCTCTATATTAACTTTCATTTGCTATGTCAACCCCTTAGGGGATGAGTTCTAACAAATCCCTTTTAATTGTTAAGAAGAATCAAGGAATAAACCATTTGGTACCAAGTTTCTGTGTTCGGAAATGAGAATATCTTAAGTAAGGACGGATACGAATAATAGTTTGGCGCTGCGGTGGCGGCGGCCCGGTGCTGCCCCCTACACTGACCGTTGGTGATAGTGAGAGAGCTTGCAGCGATTGCGCGGGAATATGGGGATGGTGAAGTGAAGAGATAGTACTTGCTTTTATAATATATATTTTTATTCTATTCGAACACAAAAAAAGTACAAAAAGCTCGAGTCACCTGAGATTCGAACCCGGGACGATTGATTCATGTTAGTTATATAAATATGCATAGTAGTTAGTTATACCGCTACGCCACGGCGACGATACCGGGGCGGGCGGTGTCAAATTTTTAACACACTTTATTTTCTATTATTCTTACTATTGACAAACAAATTTGTCATTGAAATGTACATTTATTTTGAATAAAATGGATGAAACCCTTAATCTTTCCAAGATGATCATTACAAGAGTCTGATGAGAAATCCATCGATAAAAAAAATCGTTGCAATATGTGGAGCTATATATGATTTAAGGTTTTTTGATGCTTGTGCGGGAACCATTGCGAATCTCTCATTTTCGAGGATTCAATTGTTGTATCAATTAGCATTTACATGTTTATATTCTTTCCAATATATTACCTTGTTTTAAACGACACAGCTCCATCTCCAGTCCATCCAGCAAGCAAACAATATTTTTATTTTCCTTCAGGAATATCATATTTTCCGAGATAAAAAGTACCTTATTATTTTTATTCGGACTTCTCACAAACGTTTTTAAAATTTCAAGGCACTCGGTTCAGTAGTTAGGACGTGAAAACGGAACAAACAAACTCACTATGCTCACTACGATTTCTTATATTACTAAAATAAACATTATTATTACATGATATATAAATCAGGTTTATATTTTTTAAATTAACATCTGTAAGCATATTGTAGTTGTTATGCAAAACACTCCCTAAGAAATTTTGGAAAATTCTTTTGTAAACCTTGCTTTGATGGTAAATACTAATACTAATACTAAATCTACTAGTATAATCAATTATTAATAGAATTCAACTCAACTTGAAAAAGTAAAATGTTGTATTCCAACATTAAGGTGAACTCACTTATAAGTAGAGCTACAATAGTAAGTCGACCTGACGCGTGAGAGATGAGGCGGAACTTGTAATAAATAGCCAATCAACATCGTATTGTCTATTAGTGGCCGAACACCAAAATGGAAATCTGTATTTAATTAATCCAATAATACCATTTCCCAGACCTCACATTTACAACCATCTGTGGCCTCAACTAAGCGTTATAGGCGTACCATGAAATGATGAAATCAATGTATAGCTCTTGTTATCTCTGTCTCTATGAGTCGATAAAAATCAGAAAGAGACAAAACTAGATGTTTGGTTAGTGATTTAATTCAATTCTTAGTAAGGGTAACTAAGACACACATATGTACTGCTTGAATGACTTCTCTAATAGAGTGATGCATTTGTGTTTATATGCATTTCAAGTTGACAGTGTGATGTGATTGCTAAAACAATCAGTTGATTAGTACACGTAGTACATACATATGCTTACGGCTTCCCAAAAAGGCGTAGCGAGAGCTTCATCACAAAGGTTTCATAAATTTTTTGAAATTAAGTGAGGAAAGGTTTGTATAACAAAAGATGTTTGGTGATGGGTCTTCAATAACATCACCGTTGGGTGTCACCTCAAAAGTCCCAACACCCTTAATATTATTAATATCCTATTGGGTACATTGAACATGTCTTATTCTCTTTGATTATTTAATAAATTAATCAAAAATATTTTTATCATTCCTAATTTTTAAAATATTTAACAGCGTATTTAAAGACTTTGAACTAGTATTTATCAATCTTATGAAAGGGACCATATATCTAGAATTTGAAAAGGAACCAACATCCACTTCTTTTTTCAGGATGCCCTTAAAATAATTTAATATGGAGTATAAAAAACGTTTATTAATATAACCATTGCGCTTGATAGGGAAGCACGACAGTGCGAAAGGAGTACGTGTTATATTTAATTAGGGCTATACTGATTGGTCCATTGTTCTGGGACAAAACGACTTATAAAGTAAATAATTTTGAAACTTTAAAAAATAATTTTTTGTAGGCCATAAAGTATTTATACAGATTTTTAACAGATATTATAAGTTATCTAATTAAAAAAAACTTTTTGATAATTGTGACTGTCTCAAATGATAACAGACACCGAAGTTTCCAAATCCATTGATTACTTAGCTGCTCCTTCAACTTAATGCTTGTCACCTGGAGCACTGAATTATTTGATTACATTAAATATAATTTTATTCTATAGGTTCTTTTTCGCAAATGTTACTTTTTACAGAAACTTACAAAGTCAAATTTTATAAAAAGTATACATTTCATATCCATAAAGCAGTGTCAGAGGCTCTATTATTTCTGAAATATACCGTTTTCACCTGATCTTGATATTCACGAAACGGGGGCCTAAACTATTACATGCTACGATACAATATGACATGATGAACTACATGAATTCAGATTTTTTATTCTGATACTTTCACATAATAAGTATCCTCACAGCCCATATATGTCCCCACCAAGGGGCTCGAGCCTACCCTATATAGGGCGATTTGGCCATAGTCCACCACGCTGGCCAATTGCGGGTTGGCAGACTAACGACTACTACCATAATAGTAGCCGGGACCGACCGCTTAACGTGCCCTCCGAAGCACGGAATCATCTTAATTTTCGGATAATCAGGTGATTCAAGCCTGCAACATCCTTCCAAACTGGGTTTAATCTTACAAATTTAATTTGTAAGGTTACCACCCCCTGGGAATCGAAACCAAGACCTCCGCACTTGAAACCAAGCGCTTAACCGCGAGACCACGGAGGCAGCTAAGTATAGACTCATATTTTTTTCATTTGAAACCTTGGTTACCTTTACCTAACTGGGGTTTTTGATTGGAATTATATGTATAAGTAAATATAAATTGGGTTATGTTGGTTTTAAAATGATATTCTTCCTCACGATTGAAATTTTGATTATTAAAACAGGAAATAATTGTGGTGACCTGATGTCTTTTTCGTAGACTTGAAAAAGCATTTGAACCCATGCATTTAAGGCCGCACTCTTTCCCAACAGCTAAGGCTAACAAGCGAACAGCTATTATTTATAAGATATGCAACTCATGTATATGGGATTGCATTTAAAAAGTTGTTTCAGAATACATAATATATATATAGTTTTTATTGCCTAGTCTTAAAAGTTTCGTAATTATATTGTTGTGATCCACTGACAGATATGACAAAAGTGTAAAGGAATAGTTTTTTGCGATTCGGTTCCGCATAAAACCCCGAAAATTGTAGGATAATTATTTCTATTACTAGTTAGCCTGTTATTTAATGTTTCTGCTCTACTTCATTACCAAAAACAAAGGATTGTGTATTCAACATAATGCAATTATCAAATAAAGACAATTTGTTTAAAGGCAACATGCCTGTCAGCTTTGAATAGCACTAACCATTTTTTTCCCGTAGTTGTAGGGCTAAGTGGCCATTCAAACTTGCTTTATTTTAATATCTTTTCGTCATTTAACTTCCAAATGTGGCTGAGGAATTTCGAAGTCTGAAGCTCTTGCTACCTTATTTGATATTAAGAAAAGTATGTATGTAAGCTTGTAGGTAGGTATACGTGCGATTTGAAATAAACTCAACAGTCATCAACCATTTTTGGACCAACCAATCTTATATCTAAATTAACAGGTCTAATAATATTCTTTTACCAATTATCTGGATAAATTCTGGAACCTTTTCGTTGGTAGTTATCTCTGACGGTACTTTTATATTTATCTCACACAAAGCCCCTGACTTATGCGAAGCTTTTGTATCTTTTACCTGTTTAGATTGTGGCTGTTCCAAGGCTGTTTATAATCCAAATATGTTTTTTCAAGGAAAATATGTATACTTTTCCAAATCTTTCAGTTCTAAATATTGCTAGCAACACTCTAATTTCATCATAATCAGTAACAATTAATTTTCTGGACTATAATTAAATCTGCTTAGTATGTAGAAACCGGCTAAATTAAGCTGTGTAGAGTCAGATTAGAATAGCTCTAGACCATTTGTTCCCATGGATGATCCTAAGTGGCTATTAAAGGTATTAGGGCTTTTTACGTGATTATTGGGAAGTGCAGTTGGAGGGTCATCAGCAACAACTTATATTTTACAACCTTTTCTCCTCTCAACTTTCAAAAGTGGCTGAGAATCTGACTACCCTTCCAAGAGATTTATTTTATATGTGCGTATGTTTGTTTGTAATTAATGAACAAGATCAATAAAATTAACATCGCTCTAAGATATTATTAAACACATTTTTTCTAGACTTTATATGAATATATGACGCTAATACGCTATATGATGAAGTCAAATTAAGGTCTTTTACCCAAACACAAAGAAACCTTTATTTCACCATCTTTTCCCCACGCAACTTCCAAAGGTGGCTGAGGAATTTCTAATTCCTTGGTTCTGGCTACCCCTTCTAGGGATTTATAACCGTGAGTATATGTATGTATGCAAAGAAAGGAGTTATGGTTTTCACGCGTATCTTTATGTTTACTTGTTTACATTTATCTAGATATCAAATCCTAACTAAAAAAGTTTAAAAAGTAACGTGCATTTAAATATGAAAAAACAGATTGTTAAAAAAACAATGGTAGTTTAGTTGAAATACATGATGTTCCGTACTGGAACAAATTAGTTTATAATTTTCTTTATTAGGTGTGCACAAGACAACAAAACATAGTTTACATACTTTTAATTCACGTTAGAAATAGATTTATTTCATGTGGCTTATTTTCTCTAACACTACCTCGTTGATGCGGGAAACTGGCAACATTGACGTCTGACGTCTTACAACTACATCCGTTTCCGCAAGTTAGTCTCTCTCTTTCTCAACACGCCGATGTGAATGTACACGTTCGTATAAAAAGTTACCAAATAAATTCCGAATCAAGTCTATTTCCCGAACAAAGTGAAAAAGGACTGAACCACATTTATCTATGGACCTATGGTGAAAAGTGTAAGCCTGCGCTGTGATTCATCAATAAACTCTCGAGAGTTCGAACGCCACCCCTGCCAGCCACGTGCCTGGTAAGTGTTTAAAGTTTAAATAAGTCACTCGCGGCTACATAAATTATTTTGATCCTATCGAACCGGATCCGATTTCATCTTTTGTTTTGTTGTCTTGTGTTGTGCAGTACTACGTACTCAGTAATTTCAAATTCATTTCAATCGTTTGAGTCGCCATCTTTGTTACGCAAAATGGCCGAGAACGATCATGTTTGTGAACAAGACATATTCGAAAGGGACTTGATTCTCGAAGAACTTAGGCGTACATTACAGTTTGCAACTACCGATGAGCAGCAATTTCGTTCGCGAACTATAGACATTTCAGCTCATCAGAGAAAGTTTACGAAAGTCCAGTGTAAAATAGAAAAAATATTGTTTAAACATAAGTGCTTTGATAAAGATGAACAAATAACTATTCGGGATGAATTTAACGATTTGTATTATGGCATCTTAGCTCATCTTAACGACCTTAAGCAAAAGGAGGAACGTGTCCGTCGCTCAAGTCGTATTTTTCTTTCATCGTCTGAGGCTCCTCAGCAGTGTCATCACAGTAAAACTTTGCCTACTTTACCATTGCCCTCGTTTAGTGGCGATCCTACGGATTGGCCATCATACATTGATTTATTTAAGTCGTTAGTGCATAGCAACAGTGCCTACACGGATGCCGAAAAGCTTAGGTACTTAATACTTACTGTAAAGAACGAACCTTTTAATCTTATAAAATCCTTGCCGATTTCCGAAGATAATTACGCCATCGCTTTAGAAATATTAATTTCTCGTTATGAAAATAAGCGAGTCATCGCGTCAAAACATCTCGATCGAATTCTCGACATCGAAAATTGCAGTGATAAATCGGTTCATAGCCTGCGTCGGCTACTTAACGTCTACCAAGAAAATATTAAGGCACTTGAAGCTATGCAGTTTCCCGTGGGCCAATGGAATTTCATACTTTTAAACATTTTACTACGTAAAATTCCAGTTGGTACTAGGAAGTGTTTTGAAAGATCACTAGTGAAACCATCTTCTATTCCCGATGTAAACACATTGATCACATTTCTTGAAAAAGAAATTTCCGCTGACGAAATCATAAACATTTCCGTTGGTGGGCAGTCCATTTCACAACAAAATACAAAAGTGGGTAGTTCGCTATCAAGCCGCACTATCACGCAGCAGCGATCATTCAATGCATTAGCTGCAAACAATGTCGGCCTTCCTACTCGTCAAACAGACGAAAATCAACGTAGTTACAATGTACTTAAGAAGCAAACTTGTATATGCTGTGAAGCTCAACATTCGTTGACAAAATGTTCAAAGTTTTTAAATCTTACACCTCACGCGAGGTACAATTTAATTCAAAATAAAAATATTTGTTATAATTGTTTAAATGTAGGTCACAATGTTATCAATTGCAAATCAAGTTATGTGTGTCGCTCGTGTCACAAAAGGCATCATAGTTTAATTCATTTTTCTAATCAAGCCTCGCCGGTAGTCAGTGACTCCGCTGTTATCACCCTCCCCCCTGCCAAGGTAGACCCAGTGCCGCCAACTCAGTCCGAGTCGAATTCTATTCATAATAATTGCGCTTCGAATTCCAATGCTCCTTCTATGCGAACTAGCACGGTGCTACTCTCGACCGCGCTCATCGATGTATGTGTTGGCTCTTCTATACTATCGACCGTTAGGTGTGTTGTGGACTCGGGAAGCCAGGCTTCCTTTATAACTGAGTCGTGCGCGCAAAGGTTAGGTTTAAATCGTAAGAAAATAAACATTCCAGTATATGGTATTGGTGATAGCGAACCAGTTAAACCAAAGGGTGTAATTTCGTGTTTAGTCAAACCCAAGGGTAAACAAAACCCTATAATTCAAGTAGAAGCTTTAATTCTACCAAAGTTGATGTCTCACATGCCGAGCGTACCACTTCCCCAGAAAGGGTGGACACATTTAACCAATTTGACCTTAGCTGACCCCGATTTTCGTACTCCACAACCCGTGGAAATGTTGTTAGGAGCGGATATACTATCCCATGTGTTATTAGGTAATATCGTTTCCGGTTTGCCTGGTTCTCCGATCGCTGTAAACAGTGTATTTGGTTATTTATTATTGGGTAAATTAAACTTAGATCCCGTGGTTTCGACTCCACCCCATGTGTGTTTTAGCTCATTCGACAATGACAATTTGCAAAGGTTCTGGGAGCTGGAGTCCCTTCCTGAGAAACGGAGTTACACTCCTGATGAAGAGTTATGTGAATCCCTTTTTCAAAGGACGCATACTCGCGATGGTATTACCGGCCGCTACGTCGTTTCTCTTCCGTTTAAACCCGATGCTCCGCCCCTCGGCGAGTCGCGGCAGACAGCCCTCGCGAGGCTTCATAAGCTCGAGTATAGGCTCGAACGTAATCCAACCCTCAAACGTGACTACCACGCGTGTATCCAAGAATATTTAGATTTAAACCACATGGAGCCCGTGACTAGTGATGCCGCCCTGGGCGCCCACTATTATATTCCGCACCACTGCGTGGTTAAAGAGTCCAGTGAGACCACACGTACCCGCGTAGTATTTGATGCAGGGTGTAAATCATCCAACGGAGTATCCCTGAATCAAGTGCTACTCACTGGACCCAAGCTTCATCCCGACATTGTGGATATCCTTCTTAAGTTCCGTATTCATCTCATAGGTTTCACATCAGATTGTAAACAAATGTATAGAAATATAGGTATGTGTAAAGATCATCTGGATTACCAACGTATCCTCTGGCGGAGTTCACCTGCGGAACCTGTACAGGATTTTCGTCTTCGTACAGTCACCTTCGGAGTTAGCTCGTCCCCGTTCCTCGCTCTGCGTACTATTCAACAGTTAGCTCATGATGAAAGTCACCGGTTCCCGTTGGCTGCACCTGTACTCTTGGAATCTATATTTGTAGATGACGTGGTCGCGGGGGCCAATTCCGAGTCCGATGCCCTAGCGTTACAGCGTGAGCTTATTGGTATTTGCTCCTCGGCTGGGTTTGAATTAAGAAAGTGGCACAGCAACTCGCCGGCGATACTTGCCGCGGTTGAGTCGTCATCTCCTCATGGTGGGCGGCAGGAAACCGTCTCCGTTGCGCACCTCGAGAAGGATACACACACTAAAGTCCTAGGGTTACATTGGGATCCGCAAACTGATTGTTTTAAGTTTAATGTTCAGGTCAATTCTGAAAAATGCACTAAACGGGCAATCCTTTCTGAAATAGCTAGGATTTACGATCCGCTAGGATTTTTGTCCCCTCTGACCTTATACGCAAAACATTTAATTCAATTGCTATGGGTAGCTAATATTGGTTGGGACGAAACCCCACCTATTGATATTATTAATTCATGGAGACTTTTTATTCAAGAGCTACCTATAATAAAAGGTATTTCTTTTCCGCGTCACATTTTAGGTAATACTTGTACCATACAGGTGCATGGATTTGCTGACGCGAGTGAAACCGCGTATGCCGGTTGTGTTTATCTTCGCTTAACAAGTAGTGACGGAGAAATTCGTACTTACCTCGTTATAGCTAAAACTCGTGTGGCCCCTTTACGGGTTCGTCTAACAATACCCCGCCTTGAATTAATGGCTGCCTTATTATTATCAAAATTAATAGACAAAGTTATTTCAATCTACGACAATCGGGTCGATATGGATAACGTGTATGCATGGTCTGATGCGTCGATCGTGCTAGCTTGGTTACACCAACCACCTCATACTTGGAAGACCTTCGTCTCCAACCGCACCAGTGATATCTTGTCTGTTGTGCCCGCATCTCGTTGGCGCCATGTCCGCTCTGCTGACAACCCCGCGGACGTGGCCTCGCGCGGTGCACTGCCCCACGCGCTACGCGCCCATCCCCTGTGGTATCACGGCCCAGCTTGGTTACAACGACCTTCTCATGCATGGCCGTCTTTCAATGAACAATTTGATACCAATGAAGAGAAGCGTATTGTTTCATCAAACGCGTCTACGACGATTAATACAGATATTGAGATTATATAGCGTTATTCTTCGCTAGGTAAATTAGTACGAATCACCGCTTGGATAATTCGTTTCTACAAAAAATGCAAACATTTAACTAACCACCACTCAGATTATATAACGGTTCCAGAATATAATGAATCCTTGAAAAAACTCGTTCTTTTAGTGCAACAATCGGTTTTTACCGAAGATATAAATAAGATTTCAAAAGGGAGTTTGCCTTCTCAATCATTAAGGCGTATTACACCATTTCTTCATAGTGACGGTTTGTTACGAGTCGGTGGTAGGATTCATAAGTCACTCTTATCTTATGATAGTAAACATCAAATGATTTTACCAAAGAAACATACATTAACTAACCTAATCATAGATGATGCTCATGTGTGTTATCTACATGCCGGACCTCAGACCGTTCAGTACCTGCTCTCGCAAAAGTACTGGATAATCTCGTGTCGCGATATCGTGCGGCAACGTATACATCGCTGCGTTCGTTGCTTCAGCGCGCGTCCGACACCAGTGCAACCGCGCATGGGACCTCTCCCCGCTACTCGTCTGCGGCCCGCGCGACCATTTATTAAAACAGCTGTAGATTATACCGAGGCCCTTCTATTAGTGAAGGCACTGTTGTTATTGTACGCGACGAACACCTGCCGCCGCTGCAGTGGAAGCTGGCTCGCGTGCACGCGCTCCATCCCGGGACTGACAACGTCACCCGTGTGGTTACGCTCAAAATGAATAACAAATTTTTTAAGCGGCCAGTGGTTAAACTGTGTCCGCTACCTATTGAATAGAGTACTTTATACATATTTAAATCATAGTCATAGGTTAGGTTATATTTTCTTTTATTTTGTTAAAAGTTATATACTTTTAAGGTGAGCGGGTTTATGTTCCGTACTGGAACAAATTAGTTTATAATTTTCTTTATTAGGTGTGCACAAGACAACAAAACATAGTTTACATACTTTTAATTCACGTTAGAAATAGATTTATTTCATGTGGCTTATTTTCTCTAACACTACCTCGTTGATGCGGGAAACTGGCAACATTGACGTCTGACGTCTTACAACTACATCCGTTTCCGCAAGTTACAGATCCACAATCTTTTCTTGGCCGGCGGCGACTAGGTAGGTAGGTAGTCGCCGCCGGCCAAGAAAAGATTGTGGATCTGTAGTCTCTCTCTTTCTCAACACGCCGATGTGAATGTACACGTTCGTATAAAAAGTTACCAAATAAATTCCGAATCAAGTCTATTTCCCGAACAAAGTGAAAAAGGACTGAACCACATTTATCTATGGACCTATGGTGAAAAGTGTAAGCCTGCGCTGTGATTCATCAATAAACTCTCGAGAGTTCGAACGCCACCCCTGCCAGCCACGTGCCTGGTAAGTGTTTAAAGTTTAAATAAGTCACTCGCGGCTACACATGAATAATACGGTTACTTAGCGCGCTTCCGAATTGATCTTGTTTTATTCATTTCAATTGTTTTTTAAACTTTATGTAAAGCTTCAACGGTCATCATTTATGTTTCTATTGTACAACTTTGTTCGGAGCGAAATATTTCAATCGTGAATCAAACCGATCATTATTATCCAATTCGGTCCTAAAGTTTAAAATATTACCAAAACAATTTTATCAAGATTAATTTGATATATTGGTTACATTCTATTGATGACAAAAAAAATACCGATTGCACTTTTAGCATCAGTATCGTATCGATCACTAATTACCCCCTAATAGTTATTTTGAAAATATATTTAATGTACAGAATTGACCTCTCTACAGATATATTATAAGTATAGATTATATGATACTAATAAAGGAGTTGAATGATATACTATCAGCTATATTTAAAACTAATAGTTTATTCTAGCCTTGCACGGGTACTGTTAAACCCTCCCTGCTCCCTTATGTCATTTAGAGTGATGTTAAATTATCTATTTTTCAACAGAAGATTTTCGCCATAAATTGGTGAAAGTAATATTTTTTGGGTTGTTTTAAAGACTGCTGATTACAGAAAGCAAGAACTCAAACAAATCTTTCTTATTTATATTATACGTATAGGTATTGAACAAGTTGTAGCTGTCTAGTATCGGCTTAGAATAGCATAACCTATTGCTTTTCGTGGATATTCCTGTTCCATGATCCTACGTGCACCTGAATCCTCACACTCAAAAGCGTGTTGGCGAGACCTTACGTAAGAAAACGCTGCGGAGGCCGTGCCATTCATACTATTTTGACTACAAGTTTTCGCAGTGAATAAAACTGTCTATTCCTGAGAAATACTGCATACATATGTATGTATACTAACGGCTATAATTTTTTAAAAGTTGATATTGTAAGATAGTAGAAATATAATATGAAAAAAGATGTTATACCGTCATTTCCTTTACACATTTTATGTAATTTTGACCTCTATATTTTTGTTCTGGGTAAGACTAGAACAATAAAACGCCAGTCACCCACCAGGTGTTGCATAAGTCAAAAAAATGCAAACAATTGCACCAAAAATTTAATACATATTAAACACTACTATTACTGTTTGTAAAAGATTGTGTTTTATAGCGATATGGCCAAATCAAGATATTCATTCATTGCACTGACTTCGCTGTGTTTACTACAACTTCGACTAGATGGCGCTGGTAGTAGAATTTCTACATCGCGGTATGATTTCTTCCATGATCCAGTATATAAACTTATTTGATAGTTTTTAAATTAACGATCAAATGTCACTAAATAATCTTGACTATTAGTTTTTGTAGAGTCTGTTGTTAATTTAGGAGCAGACTTTTATAAATGTTCAATTATATTGGTGTGTAGTGTGTACTTTTGTTTTTGTACATATACTCACGGCTATAAATCCCTAGAAGGGGTAGCCAGAGCTTTGAAATAAGGAATTCCTCAGCCACTTTTGGAAGTTAAGTGGGGATAAGATGGTAAAATAAAGGTTGTTGGCGTTGGGTCTCCAAACCCATCGCCCAAAAATCCCTTAAAATCCTCAATAACTGAAGAACTGGGATAGTGCTATTCTAAACCGACACTACACACCTAACTCTACAATATGATTAATATAACACATATAAATAACATCCAAGACTAAGAAATGCCATTTATGTCCATCACAACAATGGGCACTATAATGCGGCCCTAAATAAATTCCTCAACCACTTTTGGAAGTTGAGTGAGGAAAAGGCGGGCAAATAAAGGCTTTTGGTGATGGGTCTCCAACCGCATCGCCCAAAAATCCAATAAAAACAAAAGGCATTTATTCACAAAATTAAGTAGTTTACAATGAATTGGTTTCGGTGTTTACCGCAGTAGGTTTCCCTGTGACGCAGCACACAGGCTCTTCTAAATAACTAAGTAACATAACAATTATGTGCTGATTGCCATTTTTAATTTTGTTTCAAGTACAAAGATACAATTTTTTTTTTGTTTTTGCTGAAATAGAAAAATAGAAAAAAGTTTTTAAAGAGAAAATAGTTCATTTTCTCATAATTACTAGCTATAACTTATCAGAACTCGTATTAAGTGTGTGTTTGTGAGTGTATAAGTCTATGTGCGTGTTTGTGTGTGTGCGTGTGTGTGTGTGTGTTTGTGTGTGTGTGGGAGAGAGGGACATTATTTTTGCTTGTGAGTGTGTATGATATTGTACCTATACGTCAATGGTTTTTAATAGTAATTGCTCAACCTCGTTGTATGTTAACTCTTGTAACCAGTTTGTGATATAACGTTTTAGTTGGATTAACGTGTAACCTTTTATGTTTTCTTTTTGCTCAGTAATAATAATAATAATTGACCGTATTATAAATATTGGACCGTGAAGCCTCCCTGCATTGGCTGCGTTTCGGGGACCTCTTTGGGGAAACCGAAGGAATACAAGACCAGGTTATCAAGACGCGGAACTATAGGAAATACATCCTAAAGGACGGTACTACAGACGTTTGTCGAGCTTGTGGCCGTCCCGGAGTCACTTAGGCATGATGTTTCCGGTTGTTCGGCTCTTGCTAACACTGAGTACTTGCACAGACACAACCAAACAGCCAAAATCCTGCATCAGGAGCTCGCTCTGAAGTACGGTCTCTTGCAACAGAGGCTGCTGTATTACAAGTATCTGCCGGAGCCAATCCTAGAAAACGACCGTGCCAAAATCTATTGGGACCGATCCGTTATCACGGACAGAACTATTCTAGCGAATAAGCCTGACATCGTGGTATGGGATCGATTGCACTCGAGGGTATTTCTAGTGGATGTCACTATCCCTCATGACGAGGGTCTCGTGAAAGCTGAAACCGAGAAGCGTCGGAAGTATCTCGATCTGGCTCACGAGATCACCGATATGTGGGGTGTGACTTCGACAGAAATAATCTCAATTGTTTTGTCCGCGAATGGGTTAATTCCAACCAGCCTCGCGACCAACTTGAGGTGGTTGGATTTCTGTGGCGTGTCGGTTCCAGCACAAATGCAGAAGGCGGTGCTGCTCGATACGGCTCGGATCGTTTGTCGGTTCTTGAACCTGAGTCCCTGACCCCGACCGACTGTTCTTTTGTCGGGGAGTACCGCCTCTCCGATTTAAAATTTATATTTTCTTTTTCGGCCATGGGAGAGGCGAGGAATTATTAGTTATGCCCAAAATAATAATAAGATTTTATTTGCCTCTTTTAAATACAGAACTACAGAAACAACATGAGAAAGACACAAAAAGACAAAATGGTTTAGAGCTCGGTCTATTCACTGTAAGCGGATAGCGCCGATTTTCAGCTCTGACCACGACTTAAAGCTAACTTAAAACTAACTTAAGACTAAGTGCACGAACACAGATGTACACACATACACAGATACATCAATCCTTACACACACACATTCATTCATGCAAGCATTCTACATACACACACACACACCTACACACACACACAATCACATAGGCATTTAAATTTAAATAAAGATTAAATATGTAAATAAATTAATAGAATATAATAATTATAAAGAATAAATCAATTAATAGATAGAAATACATATTATGGATAGAACACTAAAAATTTATTGATAGAAAACATAAAATAAAAATACTTTTTATATTAAATATATAAGACAAATATAAAAATATAATACATAGATAAGTGTGTAGCGCTAAACAGAGTAAGCCCTCATTCGAATTTCATAGTTAAAGCACAACCATACCGTACAGCGAATTCGTTACACTGTGATGTAATTAACCATGTGCGAAGTTTTTTCCGAAAACACTGAATTGATTGAACATTTTTGATAGGTGGTGGGATGTCATTCCAGTATTTTATTATACAATATCGGTGCTATTGTATCAAAATGACGGCGGGCAAAAGCTGAGTTATATTTGGGAACGGGAAAACACGCTATTCTTTTATTGCTATTCGGAATAGAGGGTATGATAATTTTTTGGTAATTCATTGACGCCTGTGTGATGTATAGCTTTCTAACGGTTAGAACATTGGCTTTTTCGTATATGTCGGATGTAGGGTGCCTATAAAGTAACTTGAATATGATTTTTAAAAGGGCGCGTTGTGCTCTTTCTAACTCTATCATGTAAGTCTTGCCAGCACCGCCCCAACACGTTAAACAATATGTAATAATGCATTGGCATAGGCCTTTGTAAGTAGAAAGCAGGAGAATTTTGTCCGCAGCTATTCTGAGGCTTCTGAAAACATGGAACAGCTTCCGGGTTCTAGCAGTGACTGACTGGATGTGTTTATTCCACCGAAGGTGTTAGTCGATAATTATTCCTGAATATTTAATTTCCTGGACTCGATTTCCGACGACACAGCCGCAATTGTGGCTGATGTCTTGCACATTCCTGTTACATGGATAAGTATGGATAACTAGTTGGAAATTGTCTTTTGGGAGTGATATGGCTGATTTTGTAAAGCAAATATACTTTGTTTTTAAAGCGTTCAGAGTAAGCAGATTATTCTCCAGCCACGAAGTTATATAGTACAACCCTCTCTCTGTTAACTCCTTTACTTTGAGCCACGTTTTAGAGTATAAAGGAACTACGGTGTCATCAGCAAACATAATAATCTCTGCACCATCTATCTCTAAGTTGCAGAGGCTGTTGATATATAGCAGAAAAAGAGTCGGGCCAAGAGAACTTCCCTGCGGGATCCCGCAGTTGCAGTTATTTTTGGCCTCCGATTCTGAATTTCCTACTTTTACAGCCTGTTCTCTACTTGACAGATATTCCCGGAACCAGTCATGTACAGTACCACGTATACCTAAATTTTCCATTCTTTTTAGCAGAATAGAAACCGTATCAAATGCTTTTTGCAGGTATAAAAAAATACCTTCACATTTTTTGATCTTGCTATACGTGATTAGCTATTGAAAATGTTAAAAAGCCCCAATACCCTTAGTCGCCTCTTACGACACCCGCGGGTAGAAAGGGGTAGCGACATTCTAAGCCGGCACTACACGGCTAAAAATACTGCTTTAAATAAAACTAGGCCCAAGTCTTAGCAGTAGTATTTTAAGTTTAAGTAATTTAAGTACGAAATTAATGATTACGATGAAACTAAATTAGTCGGATTTTATTAGTGTTTAACACAGATATCTTACTTGGATAAATAAAGTGAGATTATTTTACGGCAATGCTTAAAGCGTTTGTTTATAATGGAGCTGCAGCCGTATTTAATTACGGTTCGGATGCTCAGACTTGAATTTAAACTGCATTTTGAAAGGCAACCGATGAAAAGAACAGAATCCCAATTGGATTTGCAATTCTCTCAAATTCAGTTACTGGCGAGAAGCGCTGGAAATGGGACGACCGGTGGTGGCTGAACTGAATTTCGATACTGTTTAATTAGTTCCGTTCAAAAAGTGAGACCATTTCGTTTGTTGTAAGATATCGGATCAAAAGATAAGACGACCAATCGTTTCGGTTAAGAGCTGATCAACTTTGTACTGCAAGTCCATTGCGTTAATCTACTCAGGTTAATAATGGTAATTAATTTAATGGTATTTTATCCATATTTTTTTAAAAAAAAATACAACACTAAAGTGTGTATGCTCAGAATGTCGATTTCTTTAAATCTCTCTCATTTCCTTGCACATCGACAGAAAAGCGGTTCGCATAAATCGAAATAGTGATTTTTCACGAGCAAGATTTAATAAAAATATGTTTTTGCTATCGTACAGTTTTGGATTTCGAAGGGTTTTTTTTACTAATCAGTTAAGCAAATAAAAAATTTCGACGTCAGCGGGACTCGAACCCGCAACCTCGGGTATACGCTCCCGTCGCTCTGCCAATTGAGCTATGGGTACATAACATATCACATGTCATCACAACATATCGAGTGACCACTCGCGAAAACTGTGGATTTGCTTGTTTCTTTACACCTTGAAGGCTTTTCTTGTTGAACAGCGTGCGGTTGTTTCTGATGATGATGTTTGAATTGATTATTGCAGAAGAATAGAAATAAAAAAAAATATAAGAGTTTTTAATTGCCACCAGATCGTAAACGTAGGTTGGGTACACCCAGTAGTGTGGTTGGGGTCTGCGAAAGAGGGCTTTAAGTACTGTGATTTGGAAATATGACAGCGGAGAGGAAGATGTGGCTGTACTTGTAACAATACATGGTATATATAAAACTGAACATCATAAGATGACGTAAGTCAGGAAGATGATGCTGACAAGAAATTGCAATAAAGACATTAGTCACTTTTAATCATTCATATCTTACGACGCAGTCTTGCGATTAACTGATTATTGGATACTTATAAATGATGAAATCATTATAAAAAAAATCGGTGGTAGGGAGCGCTAACACTTCTTAAAAAGTGTAAGTGAAACAAACAAAAGAACAATTTCGCACTAGAAGCCTCTTAACACTTCAAGCTCAATTGTCAGAGCGATGGGGGCGTATACCCGGAGGTAGTGGGCTCGATCCCTGCTTATAACGAAATTTTTCTATCCTTTATTTAATAAAAACTAGCTTTTTGCCCGTGAACTCGTCCGCGTGGACTGCATTTTGTGCATCTGGTTTACATCCAAAATACCGAAACACTATCTCAACATCTGTAATATACATTTATATTCCCGCGGGCGTTGTGAAGGACATTGAGGCTTTATAAGTGATTGTTAGTCGATGCAGTTGGTGACCCATCACTACCAAGCTTTGTTTAACTACCTATTCCCCAATCTATTTCAAAAGTGGATGAAGAAATACTATCTCTGAAGTTATGGCTACCCTTTTATGGGATTTATTGCCGTTAGTACATCCTCATGAATGATTGATATATGAATTTCATAAGTTCAATCGCACAAAATATTATGTTTCTAGATACAAAAATCTCTATATTAACTTTCATTTGCTATGTCAACCCCTTAGGGGATGAGTTCCAACAAATCCCTTTTAATTGTTAAGAAGAATCAAGGAATAAAACATTTGGTACCAAGTTTCTGTGTTCAGAAATGAGAATATCTTAAGTAAGGACGGATACTAATAATAGCTTGGCGCTGCGGTGGCGGCGGCCTGGTGCTGCCCCCTACACTGACTGTTGGTGATAGTGAGAGAGCTTGCAGCGATTGTTCGGGAATATGGGGATGGTGAAGTGAAGAGATAGTACTTGCTTTTATAATATATATTTTTATTCTATTCCAACACAAAAAAAGTACAAAAAGCTCGTGTCACCTGAGATTCGAACCCGGGACGATTGATTCATGTTAGTTATATAAATATGCATAGTAGTTAGTTATACCGCTTCGCCACGGCGACGATACTGGGGCGGGCGGTGTCAAATTTTTAACACACATTATTTTCTATTATTCTTACTATTGACAAACAAATTTGTCATTGAAATGTACATTTATTTTGAATAAAATGGATGAAACCCTTAATCTTTCCAAGATGATCATTACAAGAGTCTGATGAGAAATCCATCGATAAAAAAAATCGTTGCAATATGTGGAGCTATATATGATTTAAGGTTTTTTGATGCTTGTGCGGGAACCATTGCGAATCTCTCATTTTTGAGGATTCAATTGTTGTATCAATTAGCATTTACATGTTTATATTCTTTCCAATATATTACCTTGTTTTAAACGACACAGCTCCATCTCCAGTCCATCCAGCAAGCATACAATATTTTTATTTTCCTTCAGGAATATCATATTTTCCGAGATAAAAAGTACCTTATTATTTTTATTCGGACTTCTCACAAACGTTTTTAAAATTTCAAGGCACTCGGTTTAGTAGTTAGGACGTGAAAACGGAACAAACAAACTCACTATGCTCACTACGATTTCTTATATTACTAAAATAAACATTATTATTACATGATGTATAAATCAGGTTTATATTTTTTAAATTAACATCTGTAAGCATATTGTAGTTGTTATGCAAAACACTCCCTAAGAAATTTTGGAAAATTCTTTTGTAAACCTTGCTTCGATGGTAAATACTAATACTAATACTAAATCTACTAGTATAATCAATTATTAATAGAATTCAACTAAACTTGAAAAAGTAAAATGTTGTATTCCAACATTAAGGTGAACTCACTTATAAGTAGAGCTACAATAGTAAGTCGACCCGACGCGTGAGAGAAGAGGCGGGAACTTGTAATAAATAGCCAATCAACATCGTATTGTCTATTAGTGGCCGAACACCGAAATGGAAATCTGTATTAAATTAATCCAATAATACCATTTCCCAGACCTCACATTTACAACCATGTGATGACTGTCTAAGGCTTATAGGCGTACTATGAAATGATGAAATCTCTTGTTATGTCTATGAGTCGATAAAAATCAGAAAGAGACAAAACTAGATGTTTGGTTAGTGATTTAATTCAATTCTTAGTAAGGGTAACTAAGACACACATATGTACTGCTTGAATGACTTCTCTAATAGAGTGATGCATTTGTGTTTATATGCATTTCAAGTTGACAGTGTGATGTGATTGCTAAAACAATCAGTTGATTAGTACACGTAGTACATACATACATATGCTTACGGCTTCAAACCCCAAAAAGGCGTAGCGAGAGCTTCATCACAAAGGTTTCATAAATTTTTTGAAATTAAGTGAGGAAAGGTTTGTATAACAAAAGATGTTTGGTGATGGGTCTTCAATAACATCACCGTTGGGTGTCACCTCAAAAGTCCCAACACCCTTAATATTATTAATATCCTATTGGGTACATTGAACATGTCTTATTCTCTTTGATTATTTAATAAATTAATCAAAAATATTTTTATCATTCCTAATTTTTAAAATATTTAACAGCGTATTTAAAGACTTTGAACTAGTATTTATCAATCTTATGAAAGGGACCATATATCCAGAATTTGAAAAGGAACCAAAATCCACTTCTTTTTTCAGGATGCCCTTAAAATAATTTAATATGGAGTATAAAAAACGTTTATTAATATAACCATTGCGCTTGATAGGGAAGCACGACAGTGCGAAAGGAGTACGTGTTATATTTAATTAGGGCTATACTGATTGGTCCATTGTTCTGGGACAAAACGACTTATAAAGTAAATAATTTTGAAATTATAAAAAATAATTTTTTGTAGGCCATAAAGTATTTATACAGATTTTTAACAGATATTATAAGTTATCTAATTAAAAAAAACTTTTTGATAATTGTGACTGTCTCAAATGATAACAGACACCGAAGTTTCCAAATCCATTGATTACTTAGCTGCTCCTTCAACTTAATGCTTGTCACCTGGAGCACTGAATTATTTGATTACATTAAATATAATTTTATTCCATAGGTTCTTTTTCGCAAATGTTACTTTTTACAGAAACTTACAAAGTCAAATTTTATAAAAAGTATACATTTCATATCCATAAAGCAGTGTCAGAGGCTCTATTATTTCTGAAATATACCGTTTTCACCTGATCTTGATATTCACGAAACGGGGGCCTAAACTATTACATGCTACGATACAATATGACATGATGAACTACATGAATTCAGATTTTTTATTCTGATACTTTCACATTATAAGTATCCTCACAGTCCATATATGTCCCCACCAAGGGGCTCGAGCCTACCCTATATAGGGCGATTTGGCCATAGTCCACCACGCTGGCCAATTGCGGGTTGGCAGACTAACGACTACTACCGTAATAGTAGCCGGGACCGACCGCTTAACGTGCCCTCCGAAGCACGGAATCATCTTAATTTTCGGATAATCAGGTGATTCAAGCCTGCAACATCCTTCCAAACTGGGTTTAATCTTACAAATTTAATTTGTAAGGTTACCACCCCCTGGGAATCGAACCCAAGACCTACGCACTTGAAACCAAGCGCTTAACCGCGAGACCACGCAGGCAGCTAAGTATAGACTCATAATTTCTTCATTTCAAACCTTGGTTACCTTTACCTAACTGGGGTTTTTGATTGGAATTATATGTATAAGTAAGTATAAATTGGGTTATGTTGGTTTTAAAATGATATTCTTCCTCACGATTGAAATTTTGATTATTAAAACAGGAAATAATTGTGGAGACCTGATGTCTTTTTCGTAGACTTGAAAAAGCATTTGATCCCATGCATTTAAGGCCGCACTCTTTCCCAACAGCTAAGGCTAACAAGCGAACAGCTATTATTTATAAGATATGAAACTCATGTATATGGGATTTCATTTAAAAAGTTGTTACAGAATACATATCAAGTTTTTATTGCCTAGTCTTAAAAGTTTCGTAATTATATTGTTGTGATCCACTGACAGATATGACAAAAGTGTAAAGGAATAGTTTTTTGCGATTCGGTTCCGCATAAAACCCCGAAAATTGTAGGATAATTATTTCTATTACTAGTTAGCCTGTTATTTAATGTTTCTGCTCTACTTCATTACCAAAAACAAAGGATTGTGTATTCAACATAATGCAATTTTCAAATAAAGACAATTTATTTAAAGGCAACATACATGCCTGTCAGCTTTGAATAGCACTTACCATTTTTTTCCCGTAGTTGTTGGGCTATGTGTAATTTAAATGTCGATCATCTGATCTTAACAAAGATAAGTCCGTATTAATTCGAAATCACTGCAATAAGGTGTGTAGGGATGCACAGCGTAACCACATTCATAAATCTGTTGAAAATGGCGATCAAGCCAAAGTTTGGAAGTTTCTTAGATCTCTAGGAGTTGGAAAGTCACGTCAAGATTCAATCCCAAAAGACCTCGACCTCATTTCGCTTAATAATCATTTTTCACCATCGTCAACCTTTGATGGATCTAAAAAAGCTGAAACTTTGCATTATCTTTCTACACTTCCAACTCCAGATTTTCCTCCTTTTCATCTATGTCAATTCACCGATTGTGATATTAAGAGTAATATTATGTCAATCATTTCAGACGCGGTAGGTGGTGATTGTATTAGTCGTAAAATGCTATTACCTATCCTTGACATTATAATTCCCGTAATTACCAAAATCCTTAACAATTCCATATCCTCAGGGTCATTCCCAACGATATGGAAAGAAGCTGAAGTTATCCCTATTCCCAAAAAAGCCAATCCTGAATCCTTTTCTGATTATCGCCCTATATCAATTTTACCTTTATTAAGTTCTGGTTCATAGACAACTAAGTAACTTCCTCACAAAAAATGATCTCCTTAATCCGTTCCAATCTGGTTTCCGTCCTTCCCACAGTACTGTTACGGCCCTAGTTAAAATTACTGATGACATACGTTTGGGTATGGATAAGGGACTGCTGACTATCCTAGCATTGCTCGATTTCAGTAGTGCCTTCAATACAGTTGACTTCGATTTACTGCTAGCACTACTTGGTTCTCTTAACATATCTCCAACGGTGATTGACTGGTTTCGTAGTTATTTCGTAGTTATTTTATTCGTAGGCAGGGCATTCGAATTGACAATTCGTTCTCTCCTTGGCGTGAGTTAACTGCCGGTGTTCCGCAAGGTGGTGTGCTGTCTCCTCTTCTATTTGCAATTTTCATTAACAGTATTTCTCAAAAACTCTCTTCTTCCTACCACCTTTATGCAGATGATCTCCAAATCTATATACAGAGTAATATTGAACAATTAGACATGTCCATAAGCTTGATTAAAAAAGATCTTGAACGAATTTTGCAATGGAGTGAGGCATATGGGCTAAAAGTCAATCCAAATAAATCACAAACAATAATAGTCGGTAGTTCTCGAATGATTTCTAGGATTGATTACAAATCACTGCCGCCTGTGTTATTTGACGGAACATCAATCCCTTTTAGCCCTGTGGTAAGGAACTTAGGCATTATGATTGATAGCAATTTATCTTGGGTACCCCAATTAGAAATTGTAAGCCGAAGGATATTTACGTCAGCGGGCTCCCTCAGGAGACTGCGTAATTTTCTACCTACTGCTACCAAAACTGCGTTAGCTCAATCTCTACTCCTTCCAATTTTGGATTACGCTGACACCTGTTATCCTGATTTAACGGAAGAACAACTTAATAAACTAGAGCGTCTTCAAAACTTATGCATCAGATTTGTTTTTGGATTGCGTAAGTATGATCACGTGTCTGTTTATCGTACTAAACTTAAGTGGCTTCATATTCACCTCCGCCGCAATGTGCATACTTTGTCCCTCCTTTACTCTATCTTGTTCAATCCTGCCACCCCCTTCTATCTAAAAGAACGTTTTCAATTCCTCTCTTCTTTCCATAACCTTAATTTACGTTCAGACCTATGGCTCCTCTTTTTCTGTACACGCTGTGCAATTGTGGAACGCACTTCCTGTGGAGGTGCGATTGGCTAAATCACTGAATGTGTTCAAAGATCTGGTGAAACAACACTATCTCACTGAAGCGCTGTAATACTGTTGCTTTTTAACTATATATATTAATTATATTTCTAAAACGTATATGTGTATATTATTTAGGTATTTGTATTGCTTGTATATATAAAAGTATGTAGTTATATATATATGTATGTGTTTGTATTCGTTAAATATCTATAAAATTTTGTATGATTAATATTTTTATTGTTATTTAAATTAAAAAAGTTAGTTTTCAGTAAGCTTAATAGATAATCATGTTTTTTTTTCTTGTTGTGTGCATCTGCCCAAATAATTAATTTATCGATCTCACCTTCCAAAGGTTGTCTGGAAGAGACCGCCAATTGTACCTCACTGTAAACTGTTTGATCATATTATTATTTTTGTAAATTTGTGTTTGATGTGCAATAAAGAGTTATTCTATTCTATTCTATTCTATGTGGCCATTTAAACTTGCTTTATTTTATCTTTTCGTCATTCAACTTTCAAATGTGGCTGAGGAATTTCTAACTCTGAAGCTCTTGCTACCTTATTTGATATTTAGAAAAGTATGTATGTAAGCTTGTAGGTAGGTGTGCGTGCGATTTGAAATAAACTCAACTGTCATCAACCATTTTTGGACCAACCAATCTTATATCTAAATTAACAGGTCTAATAATATCCCTTTACCAATTATCTGGATAAAAACTGGAACCTTCAAAATCGTATCAAATAATTTCATTTGCAAAATCAATTTGATATAATGGTGGAAATATTTTTATTTGTTTATCATCTATTTAATTTCCCACCTGCAACGGTGAAGTAAATATTGTCATGGCAAATAACGTAAACTTAAATAAAATAATTATAAAGTGACATCAAAAGAAACAAAGGGTCTCGGTCAAAATGGGCGTAACACCAACAGCGTTAAAATATATTTTATGTGAAAGCTAATGATCATAATAACTTAATTTTATACTATGACGGCGATTACCCAAACAACCGGAGAACAGAGATATTCAGTGATGTTCAAACGCATAGAATCCAAAACAATCGCTCACCGCAGAGACAACACGGACAATATCGTGCAGTACTAGGCAAAAGATATCAATCTATTGGTTGGTAACCTAACGAATTACTGCATTCCATCCCTTTCTAACGTCTCTCACTCAGGTACCGAACAAAGAAAGCGTGCGTACGCGTCACTGCGCGTCAGTTAGACATGCGCATAACGCTTCAGTGAAAAGAACTTAGTTCATTTAGTTCCTTCACTTAAAAGAACTACTTCGCGAATGTAGTCCAGTAGTCCACTTCGTTCAGCGGCTCATTAGGCTCCTTCAGAGCCGTTGGACTAAATGAACTGCAGAACGAATTGGACTAAATGAAGAGATTGAGTTGGAAAGATGAATAACTTGCGGTTCTCGCGTTCTCGTTTCTTTTTTATAACATTCGCTAGTTCGCGAATGAAAAAAATGATGCTTTTGATAATGTTTAATGAATGAGTCCCATATGTTGTATTACTTGTATTTAATTTTGCAGAAATATAGTTATTTATCATGAAGTATCAGTAAGAATAAATATCTCGATTGTCCTCCATACTTTCCAGGCTTAGGACTGACAACCAAAACATTACTAATATTTTCACTATTAGAAAATAAACATTAAAAATAACTCATTGACGGGTCTCGAACCTCATATTTATGTTTTTGTATTTGTGTAAACGAATAGTGATTTAAAAGCAAACAAATATAGGTCTTAACACCATGTGTGGAGAGTTATTTTCCCCTACGAGAGAACAGCAATGCATAAGTGAGGTGAACTAATAAGGTGTCAGTATTAGATTTGCGATCAAACGAATATAGTCCTTAAGACGATGACCGAAGATTTTTTTTCGCCTGACGGCAAATATTATTTAACCAACCTTTGTGTTTTTTTTGCAATAATACCCGGTCCATATTGGGGATAACAAGTATGTAGGGGTTATCAAGTCGTGCAATAAAGTAAATTACAACGCATTTTATTACTGTTGGTATAACGCCCAGCTCCTATACAAAAATGCCCATGATCCTTTTAAGTAATAAATAAAAAATAAGATGAACTATTTAAAAAACCTACCACCTTATTTAACTCTTGTTTCTCGTAAATAAACGCTTTTTATTTATTTATTTAAAAATTAATCAAAACATATTTTAAATTGTAACATATTTTTTTTTTATAAATAAATTTACACCGACTGGAATGTTCTGACATTTTTTACAGTACAAAGATCAGTCAGCTTTCGTTCTACTCTAGCAAATAAAACATTGTATCCGCCAGTAAACCTTTTCGTTGGTAGTTATCTCTGACGGTACTTTTATATTTATCTCACACAAAGCCCCTGACTTATGCGAAGCTTTTGTATCTTATACCTGTTTAGATTGTGGCTGTTCCAAGGCTGTTTATAATCCAAATATGTTTTTTCAAGGAAAACATGTATACTTTTCTAAATCTTTCAGTTTTAAATATTGCTAGCAACACTCTAATTTCATCATAATCAGTAACAATTAATTTTCTGGACTATGATTAAATCTGCTTAGTATGTAGAAACCGGCTAAATTAAGCTGTGTAGAGTCAGATTAGAATAGCTCTAGACCATTTGTTCCCATGGATGATTCTAAGTGGCGACTAAAGGTATTAAGGCTTTTTACGTGATTATCTAATCTAATCCTACATATCCCAATTTATATCGTGTATACGCTTTATATATGCATACTTTATTGTTTATGAATTCTAAATATATCATTATATACGTGCATTTTATACTTTTAATAGGATATAATTATATGTATTCATGTATACATATATGTATTTATGTATATGTTTTCATTAAAGAGTGTACCTAAGCAATTATTATATTTATTTATTTGTATCTTTTATTATTATTATTTTTCTTTATTTGTTTATTATGTGGTTTTTTTTTTAAAAGTAAGAGTGCAAGTTATGTGTGCGGGGCGGGTATGGCCAGATTATTGATCGACTTTTATGTATTTCGTTTTTAATTAGCTATTCTTTTGTTGTCAATCATTTCATGTAGCATGAAATGTATGTTTTATATGTGTCACTCCAAATGGGTCCTGACTGAAAATCAGTGTTGTGTGTAAAACGCACAAAAATAAGCTAAGGCGGGACCTATTCACATTTGTTTCATTTATTTTATTTTGTATCACTTTTTATGTCTTTTTTATAATTTTAATATTTAAGTAAACTTTGTAGTAGTTAATAGTTCAAATGTGAATAAATGTATCTTCTTTCTTCTTCTTTCTATTATTGGGAAGTGCAGTTCATCATGGGAGGGTCATCAGCAACAACTTATATTTTACAACCTTTTCTCCTCTCAACTTTCAAAAGTAGCAGAGAATCTGACTACCCCTTCTAGAGATTTATTTTATATGTATACGCGTTTGTTTGTAATTAATGAACAAGATCAATAAAATTAACATCGCTCTAAGATATTATTAAACACATTTTTTCTAGACTTTATATGAATATATGACGCTAATACGCTATATGATGAAGTCAAATTAAGGTCTTTTACCCAAACGCAAAGAAACCTTTATTTCACCATCTTTTCCCCACGCAACTTCCAAAGGTGGTTGAGGAATTTCTAATTCCTTGGTTCTGGCTACCCCTTCTAGGGATTTATAACCGTGAGTATATGTATGTATGCAAAGAAAGGAGTTATGGTTTTCACGCGTATCTTTATGTTTACTTGTTTTGTTCTCTAACTAGTTATTATTTGGAAATAAACGACGAAAAAAGACATTTATCTAAATATCAAATCCTTACTAAAAAAGTTTAAAAAGTAACGTGCATTTATATATGAAAAAACAGATTGTTAAAAAAACAATGGTAATTTAGTTAAAATACATGAATAATACGATTACTTAGCGCGCTTCCGAATTGATCTTGTTTTATTCATTTCAATTGTTTTTTAAATTAAACTTTATGTAAAGCTTAAACGGTCATCATTTATGTTTTTATTGTACAACTTTGTTCGGAGCGAAATATTTCAATCGTGAATCAAACCGATCTCTCACAGCCCATATATGTCCCCACCAAGGGGCTCGAGCCTACCCTATATAGGGCGATTTGGCCATAGTCCACCACGCTGGCCAATTGCGGGTTGGCAGACTAACGACTACTACCGTAATAGTAGCCGGGACCGACGGCTTAACGTGCCCTCCGAAGCACGGAATCATCTTAATTTTCGGATAATCAGGTGATTCAAGCCTGCAATATCCTTCTAAACTGGGTTAAATCTTACAAATTAAATTTGTAAGGTTACCACCCCTCGGGAATCGAACCCGAGACCTCCGTATTTGAAACCAAGCGCTTAACCGCTAGACCACGGAGGCAGTCATCAAACCGATCATTATTATCAAATTCGGTCCTAAAGTTTAAAATATTACCAAAGCAATTTTATCAAGATTAATTTGATATATTGGTTACATTCTGAGCCAAACTAATTATTTACAAAAAACTTACTGATGACAAAAAAATTACGGATTGCATTTTTGGCATCAGTATCGATCACTAATTACCCCCTAATTGTTATTTTGAAAATATATTTAATGTACAGAATTGACCTGTCTAGAGATTTATTATATGTATAGATTATATGATACTAATAAAGGAGTTGAATGATATACTATCAGTTATATTTAAAACTAATGGTTTATTCTAGCCTTGCACGGGTACTGTTAAACCCTCCCTGCTCCCTTATGTCATTTAGAGTGATGTTAAATTATCTATTTTCCAACAGAAGATTTTCGCCATAAATTGGTGAAAGTAATATTTTTTGGGTTGTTTTAAAGACTGCTCATTACAGAAAGCAAGAACTCAAACAAATCTTTCTTATTTATATTATACGTATAGGTATTGAACAAGTTGTAGCTGTCTAGTATCGGCTTAGAATAGCATAACCTATTGCTTTTCGTGGATATGCCTGTTCCATGATCCTACGTGCACCGGAATCCTCACACTCAAAAGCGTGTTGGCGAGCGACGCTGCGGAGGCCGTGCCATTCATACTATTTTGACTACAAGTTTTCGCAGTGAATAAAACTGTCTATTCCTGAAAAATACTGCATACATATGTATGTATACTAACGGCTATAATTTGTTATAAGATGATATTGTAAGATAGTAGAAATATAATATGAAAAAAGATGTTATACCATCATTTCCTTTACACATTTTATGTAATTTTGACCTCTATATTTTTGTTCTGGGTAAGACTAGAACAATAAAACGCCACCAGGTGTTGCATAAGTCAAAAAATGCAAACAATTGCACAAAAAAATTAATACATATTAAACACTACTATTATTGTTTGTAAAAGATTGTGTTTTATAGCGATATGGCCAAATCAAGATATTCATTCATTGCACTGACTTCGCTGTGTTTACTACTATTTCGACTAGATGGCGCTGGTAGTAGAATTTCTACATCGCGGTATGATTTCTTCCATGATCCAGTATATAAACTTTTTTGATAGTTTTAATTTACCGAAGAAATTTCATTAAGTGATCTCAACTAACAATTTTTGTAGAGTCTGTTGTTAATTTAGGAGCAGACTTTTATTAATGTCCAATTATATTGGTGTGTAGTGTGTACTTTTGTTTTTTATTTTTGTAAGTACAATTTAATGACTTTCATTCAGTATGGGATACTAACTCTACATACATATACTCACGGCTATAAATCCCTAGAAGAAGGGGTAGCCACAGCTTTGGAATAAGGAATTCCTCAGCCACTTTTGGAAGTTAAGTGGGGATAAGATAGTAAAATAAAGGTTGTTGGTGTTGGGTCTCCAAACCCATCGCCCAAAAATCCCTTAAAATCCTCAATAACATTAATCGTCTCTTACGTACACTCACCGGAAGAACTGGGATAGTGCTATTCTAAACCGACACTATACACCGAACTCTACAATAATATTATGTGTTATATAATATTATGTGTTATAATATATGTGTTATATAATATTAATCATATTATGATTAATATTATATAACACATATAAATAACATCCAAGACTAAGAAATGCCATTTATGTCCATCACAACAATGGGCACTATAATGCGGCCCTAAATAAATTCCTCAACCACTTTTGGAAGTTGAGTGAGGAAAAGGCGGTAAAATAAAGGCTTTTGGTGATGGGTCTCCAACCGCATCGCCCAAAAATCCAATAAAAAAAGGGCATTTATTTCACAAAATTAAGTAGTTTACAATGAATTGGTTTCGGTGTTTACCGCAGTAGGTTTCCCTGTGACGCAGCAAACAGGCTCTTTTAAATAACTAAGTAACATAACAATTATGTGCTGATTGCCATTTTTAATTTTGTTTCAAGTACAAAGATACAATTTTTTTTTGTTTTTGTTGAAATAGAAAAATAGAAAAAAGTTTTTAAAGAGAAAATAGTTCATTTTCTCATAATTACTAGCTATAACTTATCAGAACTCGTATTATGTGTGTGTTTGTGAGTGTATGAGTCTATGTGCGTGTTGTGTGTGTGCGTGTGTGTGTGTGTGTGTGTGTGTGTGTTTGTGTGTGGGAGAGAGGGACATTATTTTTGCTTGTGAGTGTGTATGATATTGTACCTATACGTCAATGGGTTTTAATAGTAATTGCTCAACCTCGTTGTATGTTAACTCTTGTAACCAGTTTGTGATATAACGTTTTAGTTGGATTAACGTGTAACCTTTTATGTTTTCTTTTTGCTCAGTAAAAATAATAATAATTGACCGTATTATAAATATTGGACCGTAAAGCCTCCCTGCATTGGCTGCGTTTCGGGGACCTCTTTGGGGAAACCGAAGGAATACACGACCATGTTATCAAGACGCGGAACTATCGGAAATACATCCTAAAGGACGGTACTACAGACGTTTGTCGAGCTTGTGGCCGTCCCGGAGTCACTTAGGCATGATGTTTCCGGTTGTTCGGCTCTTGCTAACACTGAGTACTTGCACAGACACAACCAAACAGCCAAAATCCTGCATCAGGAGCTCGCTCTGAAGTACGGTCTCTTGCAACAGAGGCTGCTGTATTACAAGTATCTGCCGGAGCCAATCCTAGAAAACGACCGTGCCAAAATCTATTGGGACCGATCCGTTATCACGGACAGAACTATTCTAGCGAATAAGCCTGACATCGTGGTATGGGATCGGTCGCACTCGAGGGTATTTCTAGTGGATGTCACTATCCCTCATGACGAGGGTCTCGTGAAAGCTGAAACCGAGAAGCGTCGGAAGTATCTCGATCTGGCTCACGAGATCACTGACATGTGGGGTGTGACTTCGACAGAAATAATCCCAATTGTTTTGTCCGCGAATGGGTTAATTCCAACCAGCCTCGCGAGCAACTTGAGGTGATTGGATTTCTGTGGCGTGTCGGTCCCAGCACAAACGCAGAAGGCGGTGCTGCTCGATACGGCTCGGATCGTTTGTCGGTTCTGAACCTGAGTCCCTGACCCCGACCGACTGTTCTTTTGTCGGGGAGTACCGCCTCTCCCATTTAAAATTTATATTTTCTTTTTCGGCCATGGGAGAGGCGAGGGACTATAAGTTATGCCCAAAATAATAATAAGATTTTATTTGCCTCTTTTAAATACAGAACTACATAAACAACATGAGAAAGACACAAAAAGACAAAACGGTTTATAGCTCGGTCTATTCACTGTAAGCTGATAGCGCCGATTTTCAGCTCTGACCACGACTTAAAGCTAACTTAAAACTAACTTAAGACTAAGTGCACGAACACAGATGCACACACATACACAGATACATCAATCCTTACACACACATTCATTCATGCAAGCATTCTACATACACACACACACACACACACACACACACACACAATCACATAGGCATTTAAATTTAAATAAAGATTAAATATGTAAATAAATAATAGAATATAATAATTATAAAGAATAAATCAATTAATAGATAGATATACATATTATGGATAGAACACTAAAAATGTATTGATAGAAAACATAAAATAAAAATATTTTTTAATTAAATATATAAGACAAATATAAAAATATAATCTATCTATCTATACTTATAATAAATCTGTAGAGAGGTCAATTCTGTACATGAAATATATTTTCAAAATAACTATCAGGTGGTGATTAGGGATCGATACTGATGCTAAAAATGCAATCAGTAAAATTTTTGTCTGTCTGTCTGTCTGTCTGTCTGTCTGTCTGTCTGTCTGTCTGTCTGTCTGTCTGTCGGTTTGTATGTTCCTTATGGAAACAAAAACTACTCGACGGATTTTAACGAAACTTGGTACAATTATTCTCCATACTCCTGGGCAGGTTTAAATAGAAAGGAATACTTTCCAGCAGAGTAGTAAAGGGGAATTTTGGGAAAACGGGAGAAGTTACTACATTTTTTAAGTTTCCGTCGCGTGTGCAGCCTTAATGGTTAAACTTACATAGAAATCATGTATGACGGAAATATTATTCATAAAATTATCTAAAAAAAATCCTAAACAGTTTGCCAACTGAGCTACAGTGTCACGGGGGCGTATACCCGAAGGTCGCGGGTTCGAACCCCGCCAGTGTCGAAATTTTTCTTTCCTTTAATAACATCTTTTATTTATGAGTAATAATCCCCACATGAGGAATTCATGTCAAAAAACATTAAACTAAACAGTTTATGTCTATCTTTTACGGTTGACTCACAATAACACGTGTAATTCCTGATAACTTAGCAGTTCGGATCATTCTGATTATATTTGTTTACTCTTACGTTTGTAAACCTCTCACTCATCCCAAATTTAAAAAAGGTAACATTATTACCTATTCAATAAAAAAAGAATCATAGAAATCGGTAGAGAAACACCGAAATTATACATAAAATAAGCCATCGCGCCCGTGACCAAAACCGAATCGTTACTAATTTACCTATAACATACTAGATGGCGCCAGTAGTTGTATCCTACAACACGTAATGATTTATTTTTTAGATTGTTATGAATACTTCATAGCGTTTTATTCCAAAATTTGCTATTAAACGGAAATACTGAACCGTTCATTAAAGCGCATTAAAAATCACCAAACTACACTGTTTAGGGAGTGCTATAAATTTAATAAATTGAAAACATTGCGCTGAATTTCACAATGCTTGAGCAGTGAGTTAAGAAAGAAACCTCAGATATTTAAAAAACAACGCTACCCGTGCGAAGCTGGGACGATCCACTAGTACTATAATAAGACTGTAACGAGGTCAAAACTGTACATTGAAGATAAAAAAATTAAAACCGGTGGAATATGTTTTATTTTCGATACTGAAGCCAAATTTGCTATTTTTGAAAAAAATGTCTGTCTGTCTGTCTGTCTGTCTGTATGTCCGTTCATCACGTTAATTCTACCGGACCGATCTTGATCAAATTTGGCATGAATGTAGGTTATACACTTGGCCAACATATAGGATATATTTTATCCCGGATTTTGGCAAGGGTTCCCACAGGAGCATAAAAAAACATAACTTTTATATGGTTCCCCATATTTACACGATTAATTTTTTCATCGACCGACTTTATCGGACTCTTCATTAATAGTCTTTTTGGAAAAAATAAGGGTTTCATCCATTTTCATCAAAATAATTGTCCATTTAATTGTTTGTCAATAGCATGACTACTAGATATATAGGATATCACAAATTTGAGGCTTAGACAAATGTCTGCGTGGCGTAGCTGTATACCGTTTGGTATACACTATGTTCGAAAGACCCAGGTTCAAATCCCGGGTGATTAAAGACTTTTTGAGACTTTTTTGCTTTTGTGTTAGGTTAAAATAATGGGATGCACTAATCCTTCTTTTTCACATTCAACTATGCGAATATGTATGAATAAAGATAATTGAAAGTTTATTGTATGAATTTTGCGTATTCATTTGGTAGGTTTGAGAATATGTTTATAGCTTTTGTTTTTTTAACTATTTTTAATGAATATTCTCATAGATATATTATGTTTTACTTACGCATAAATTAATATTCTGTGTAAGCCTCAGAATGCATAGTTTGTAAATAATAGTAAATATCTCAATTTTAACTCAGTACCGCCCCGCCATCTATTGGCCGATGATTGCAATCTCTCTCACATCACCAACTTTTTGCTCCCCATATTTACACGATTAATTTTTTCATCGACCGACTTTATCAGACTCTTCATTAATAGTGTTTTTGAAAAAAATAAGGGTTTTATCCATTTTCATCAAAATAAATGTCTATTTAATGAATTGCTGTGTAGTGTCGGCTTAGAATAACACTACCCCATTTCTTCCGGTGGGTGTACGTAAGAGGCGACTAACGGTATTGGGGCTTTTAAGGGATTTTTGGGCGATGTGGTTGGAGACCCATCACCAACAACCTTTATTTCACTATCTTTTCCCGACGCAACTTCCAAAAGTGGCTTAGGATTAGGAACGTCAAGTTCCTTAGCTCTGGCTACCCCTTCAAGGGATTTATAGCCGTGAGTATATGTATGTATGTATGTATTTATTTGTTTGTCAATAGTATGGCTACTAGATATATACTATATCACAAATTTGACATTATTACTAATGATTTTGTGGCGTAACTGTATACAGATTGGTTAAAACTAAACTAACGGATGACCCAGGTTCGAATCCCGGGTGATTAAAGTCTTTTTGAGACTTTTTTGCTTTTGTGTTAGGTTAAAATAATGGGATGCACTAATCCTTCATTTTCACATTCAACTATGCGAATATGTATGAATAAAGATAATTGAAAGTATATTGTATGAATTTTGCGTATTCATTTGGTAGGTTTGAGAATATGTTTATAGCTTTTGTTTTTTTAACTATTTTTAATGAATATTCTCATAGATATATTATGTTTTACTTACGCATAAATTAATATTCTGTGTAAGCCTCAGAATGCATAGTTTGTAAATAATAGTAAATATCTCAATTTTAATTCAGTACCGCCCCGCCATCTATTGGCCGATGATTGCAATCTCTCACACATCACCAACAGTCAGTGTAGGGGGCAGCACCGGGTTGCCAAACTGCTATCCATACTTACTCAAGATATTTTCATTTTTGAACATAGAAACTTGGTTACAAAATGGTTTGTTTCATGTTTCTTATGAACAATTAAAAAGGTTTTTTGGAACTCATCCCCTAAGAGATTGAAATATATTATACAGATTTTTGATCTATAAATACAATGTATCTAGAAATTTGAATCTTGATGCGATTGACTGATGTAACAACTACAAAATGGAATGTATGAAATTCATCCATCAATCAAACATGAGAATATATTAACGGCTATAAATCCCAAAAAAGGGTAGCCACAGCTCCAGAGATAGTAATTCTTTATCCACTTTTGGAAGTTGAATGGGGTCCGTCCAACCGTCCAACTGCATCGCCCAATAATCACTTAAAAAGTCTCAATGTTCTTTATATCTATTACAACGCCCACGGACATATAAATACAAAAAAGCAGAAGTTAGTGTAGTTAGATAGTGTTTTGGTATTTTGGATGTAAACTGGATGCAAAAAATGTAGTCCAACGGTCGTAGTCGCGGGCAAAAAGCTAGTATAAAAAAATAATACATAGATAAGTGTATAGCGCTAAACAGAGTTAGCCCTCATTCGAATTTCATCGTTAAAGCACAACCATACCGTACAGCGAATTCGTTACACTGTGATGTAATTAACCATGTGCGAAGTTTTTTCCGAAAACACTGAATTGATTGAACATTTTTGATAGGTGGTGGGATGTCATTCCAGTATTTTATTATACAATATCGGTGCTATTGTATCAAAATGACGGCGGGCAAAAGCTGAGTTATATTTGGGAACGGGAACACACGCTATTCTTTTATTGCTATTCGGAATAGAGGGTATGATAATTTTATGGTAATTCATTAACGCCTGTGTGATGTATAGCTTTCTAACGGTTAGAACATTGGCTTTTTCGTATATGTCGGATGTAGGGTGCCTATAAAGTAACTTGAATATGATTTTTAAAAGGGCACGTTGGGCTCTTTCTAACTCTATCATGTAAGTCTTGCCAGCACCGCCCCAACACGATAAACAATATGTAATAATGCATTGGTATAGGCCTTTGTAAGTAGAAAGCAGGAGACTTTTGTCCGCAGCTATTCTGAGGCTTCTGAAAACATGGAACAGCTTCCGGGTTCTAGCAGTGACTGACTGGATGTGTTTATTCCACCGAAGGTGTTAGTCGATAATTATTCCTAAATATTTAATTTCCTGGACTCGATTTCCGACGGCACAGTCGCAATTGTGGCTGATGTCTTGCACATTCCTGTTACATGGATAAGTATGGATAACTAGTTGGAAATTGTCTTTTGGTAGTGATATGGCTGATTTTGTAAAGCAAATATACTTTGTTTTTAAAGCGTTCAGAGTAAGCAGATTATTCTCCAGCCACAAAGTTATATAGCACAATCCTCTCTCTGCTAACTCCTTTACTTTGAGCCACGTTTTAGAGTGAAAAAGAACTACGGTGTCATCAGCAAACATAATAATCTCTGCACCTTCTATGTCTAAGTTGCAGAGGCTGTTGATATATAGCAGAAAAAGAGTCGGGCCAAGAGAACTTCCCTGCGGGATTCCGCAGTTGCAGTTATTTTTGGCCTCCGATTCAAAATTTCCTACTTTTACAGCCTGTTCTCTACTTGACAGACATTCCCGGAACCAGTCATGTACAGTACCACGTATACCTAAATTTTCCATTATTTTTAGCAGAATAGAAACCGTATCAAATGCTTTTTGCAGGTATAAAAAATACCTTCACATTTTTTGATCTTGATATACGTGATTAGCTATTAAAAATGTTAAAAAGCCCCAATACCCTTAGTCGCCTCTTACGACACCCGCGGGTAGAAAGGGGTAGCGAAATTCTAAGCCGGCACTACACGGCTAAAAATACTGCTTTAAATAAAACTAGGCCCAAGTCTCAGCAGTAGTATTTTAAGTTTAAGTAATTTAGGTAAGAAATTAATGATTACGATGAAACTAAATTAGTCGGATTTTATTAGTGTTTAACACAGATATCTTACTTGGATAAATAAAGTGAGATTATTTTACAGCAATGCTTAAAGCGTTTGTTTATAATGGAGCTGCAGCCGTATTTAATTACGGTTCGGATGCTCAGACTTGAATTTAAACTGCATTTTGAAAGGCAACCGATGAAAAGAACAGAATCCCAATTGGATTTGCAATTCTCTCAAATTCAGTTACTGGCGAGAAGCGCTGGAAATGGGACGACCGGTGGTGGCTGAACTGAATTTCGATACTGTTTAATTAGTTCCGTTCAAAAAGTGAGACCATTTCGTTTGTTGTAAGATATCGGATCAAAAGATAAGACGACGAATCGTTTCGGTTAAGAGCTGATCAACTTTGTACTGCAAGTCCATTGCGTTAATCTACTCAGGTTAATAATGGTAATTAATTTAATGGTATTTTATCCATATTTTTTTTAAAAAAAACACAACACTAAAGTGTGTATGCTCAGAATGTCGATTTCTTTAAATCTCTCTCATTTCCTTGCACATCGACAGAAAAGCGGTTCGCATAAATCGAAATTGTGATTTTTCACGAGCAAGATTTAATAAAAATATGTTTTTGCTATCGTACAGTTTTGGATTTCGAAGGGTTTTTTTTACTAATCAGTTAAGCTAATAAAAAATTTCCACATCAGCGGGACTCGAACCCGCAACCTCGGGTATACGCTCCCGTCGATTTTTTTTATTTTACGATTTGATAGTACTTGCTTATATAATATATATTTTTATTCTATTCCAACACGAAAAAAAGTACAAAAAGCTCGAGTCACCTGAGATTCGAACCCGGGACGATTGATTCATGTTAGTTATATAAATATGCATAGTAGTTAGTTATACCGCTACGCCACGGCGACGATACCGGGGCGGGCGGTGTCAAATTTTTAACACACTTTATTTTCTATTATTCTTACTATTGACAAACAAATTTGTCATCGAAATGTACATTTATTTTGAATAAAATGGATGAAACCCTTAATCTTTCCAAGATGATCATTAAAAGAGTCTGATGAGAAATCCATCGATTAAAAAAAGTCGTTGCAATATGTGGAGCCATATATGATTTAAGGTTTTTTGATGCTTGTGCGGGAACCATTGCGAATCTCTCATTTTAGAGGATTCAATTATTGTATCATTTAGCATTTACATGTTTATATTCTTTCCAATATATTACCTTGTTTTAAACGACACAGCTCCATCTCCAGTCCATCCAGCAAGCAAACAATATTTTTATTTTCCTTCAGGAATATCATATTTTCCGAGATAAAAAGTACCTTATTATTTTTATTCGGACTTCTCACTATACGTTTTTAAAATTTCAAGGCAATCGGTTCAGTAGTTAGGACGTGAAAACGGAACAAACAAACAAACAAACTCACTATGGTCACTACGATTTTTTATATTATTAAAATAAACATTCTTATTACATGATATATAAATCAGGTTTATATTTTTCAAATTAACATCTGTAAGCATATTATAGTTGTTATGCAAAACACTCCCTAAGAAATTTTGGACAATTCTTTTGTAAACCTTGCTTCGATGGTAAATACTAATACTAATACTAAATCTACTAGTATAATCATTATTATTAGAATTCAACTCAACTAGAAAAAATAAAATGTTGTATTCCAACATTAAGGTGAACTCACTTCGAAGTAGAGCTACAATAGTAAGTTGACCCGACGCGTGAGAGATGAGGCGGGAACTTGTAATAAATAGCCAATCAACATCGTATTGTCTATTAGTGGCCGAACACCGAAATGGAAATCTGTATTTAATTAATCCAATAATACCATTTCCCAGACCTCACATTTACAACCATCTGTGGCCTCAACTAAGCGTTAGACTGTCTAAGGCTTATAGGCGTACCATGAAATGATGAAATCAATGTATAGCTCTTGTTATCTCTATGAGTCGATAAAAATCAGAAAGAGACAAAACTAGATGTTTGGTTAGTGATTTAATTCAATTCTTAGTAAGGGTAACTAAGACACACATATGTACTGCTTGAATGACTTCTCTAATAGAGTGATGCGTTTGTGTTTATATGCATTTCAAGTTGACAGTGTGATGTGATTGCTAAAACAATCAGTTGATTAGTACACGTAGTACATACATACATATGCTTACGGCTTCAAACCCCAAAAAGGCGTAGCGAGAGCTTCATCACAAAGGTTTCATTAATTTTTTGAAATTAAGTGGGGAAAGGTGTGTATAACAAAAGATGGTTGGTGATGGGTCTTCAATAACATAACCGTTGGGTGTCACCTCAAAAGTTCCAACACCCTTAATACTATAAATATTCTATTGGGTACATTGAACATGTCTTATTCTCTTTGATAATATAATAAATTATCCAAAAATATTTTTATCATTCCTAATTTTTAAAAAAATATTTAACAGCGTATTTAAAGACTTTGGACTAGTATTTAACAAATATTTTGCATCAATCTTAAAAAAGGGACCATATATCTAGAATTTGAAAAAGAACCAAAATCCACTTCTTTTTTCGGGATGCCCTTAAAATAATTTAATATGGAGTATAAAAAACGTTTGTTAATATAACCATTGCGCTTGATAGGGAAGCACGACAGTGCGAAAGGAGTACGTGCTATATTTAATTAGGGCTATACTGATTGGTCCATTGTTCTGGAACAAAACGACTTATAAAGTAAATAATTTTGAAATTTTAAAAAATAAATTTTTGTAGGCCATAAAGTATTTATACAGATTTTTAACAGATATTATAAGTTAACTAAATAAAAAAAACTTTTTGATAATTGTAACTGTCTCAAATAATAACAGACACCGAAGTTTCCAATTCCATTGATTACTTTGCTGCTCCTTCAACTTAATGCTTGTCACCTGGAGCACTGAATTATTTGATTACATTAAATATAATTTTATTCCATAGGTTCTTTTTCGCAAATGTTACTTTTTACAGAAACTTACAAAGTCAAATTTTATAAAAAGTATACATTTCATATCCATAAAGCAGTGTCAGAGGCTCTATTATTTCTGAAATATACCGTTTTCACCTGATCTTGATATTCACGAAACGGGGGCCTAAACTATTACATGCTACGATACAATATGACATGATGAAGTACATGAATTCAGTTTTTTTTATTCTGATACTTTCACATAATAAGTATCCTCACAGCCCATATATGTCCCCACCAAGGGGCTCGAGCCTACCCTATATAGGGCGATTTGGCCATAGTCCACCACGCTGGCCAATTGCGGGTTGGCAGACTAACGACTACTACCGTAATAGTAGCCGGGACCGACCGCTTAACGTGCCCTCCGAAGCACGGAATCATCTTAATTTTCGGATAATCAGGTGATTCAAGCCTGCAACATCCTTCCAAACTGGGTTTAATCTTACAAATTTAATTTGTAAAGTTACCACCCCCTGGGAATCGAAACCAAGACCTCCGCACTTGAAACCAAGCGCTTTACCGCGAGACCACGGAGGCAGCTAAGTATAGACTCATAATTTTTTCATTTGAAACCTTGGTTACCTTTACCTAACTGGGGTTTTTGATTGGAGTTATATGTATAAGTAAGTATAAATTGGGTTATGTTCGTTTTAAAATGATATTCTTCCTCACTATTGAAATTTTGATTAATAAAACAGGAAATAATTGTGGACCTGATGTCTTTTTCGTAGACTTGAAAAAGCATTTGAACCCATGCATTTAAGGCCGCACTCTTTCCCAACAGCTAAGGCTAACAAGCGAACAGCTATTATTTATAAGATATGCAACTCATGTATATGGGATTTCATTTAAAAAGTTGTTACAGAATACATATCAAGTTTTTATTGCCTAGTCTTAAAAGTTTCGTAATTATATTGTTGTGATCCACTGACAGATATGACAAAAGTGTAAAGGAATAGTTTTTTGCGATTCGGTTCCGCATAAAACCCCGAAAATTGTAGGATAATTATTTCTATTACTAGTTAGCCTGTTATTTAATGTTTCTGCTCTACTTCATTACCAAAAACAAAGGATTGCGTATTCAACATAATGCAATTAACAAATAAAGACAATTTGTTTAAAGGCAACATGCCTGTCAGCTTTGAATAGCACTAACCATTTTTTTCCCGTAGTTGTTGGGCTAAGTGGCCATTCAAACTTGCTTTATTTTAATATCTTTTCGTCATTCAACTTCCAAATGTGGCTGAGGAATTTCTAACTCTGAAGCTCTTGCTACCTTATTTGATATTAAGAAAAGTATGTATGTAAGCTTACATACATACATACATATTCTCACGCCGTTAGTTCCCATTGGGGTAGGCAGAGACTATCGATCGCCACTTTGTACGATCCTGGCAAACCTCTCTGGCTTCGTTTACATCCATCAATCTTTTCATACATGCTCTTTTATTCTTCATACTGCGGACACCTGCCTTTTTGAGCACATGTTCTATTTGATCCAAATGTGTCCTCCGAGGTCGTCCTCTACTAACATTACCTTCCACATTGGCTCTATATATCTCTTTCACCAATTTACTGTCATCCATCCTCTCTATGTGCCCAAACCATCTCAACATTCCTTTTTCTATCTTTCTTACAATATCATCTTTTACACCACACCTTTCACGAATCACATCATTCCTCACACGATCACATAACCTTACATTACACACTTTTCTGAGGGATCTCATTTCTACTGCATTCACTCTACTTTCATGCTTCTTCTGCCACACCCAACATTCACTGCCATACATAAGCGTAGGAACGAGGACAGCATCATGCACAGCCATTCGGGCCTTTTCAGACACCGACTGACTAGACATTAGACTATCCAGTGCTCCATTTACCGCATTACCCTTTTTCACTCTTCTCTCGATATCTTCATCACACTTTCCATCCCTAGTAAACAAACTTCCCAAATATACAAACTCTTTCACTTGTTCCACTTTCTTACCATTAATCTCAATCACGCATTCGGTCATATTCACCTCTCTCTCAAAAACCATAGTTTTTGTTTTATCCACATTCACCCTCATTCCCTTTTTTTCAAAAGACGCACATGCAATATTCATCATCTCTTGCAGCTCTTCCACCGATGATGCAAGTAGCACTTGATCGTCGGCATATAAGAGGCATTTAATGATGAATCCACCCATTCTCAATCCATGTAATCATCATATGTAAGCTTGTAGGTAGGTATACGTGCGATTTGAAATAAACTCAACAGTCATCAACCATTTTTGGACCAACCAATCTTATATCTAAATTAACAGGTCTAATAATATCCCTTTACCAATTATCTGGATAAATTCTGGAACCTTTTCGTTGGTAGTTATCTCTGACGGTACTTTTATATTTATCTCACACAAAGCCCCTGACTTATGCGAAGCTTTTGTATCTTATACCTGTTTAGATTGTGGCTGTTCCAAGGCTGTTTATAATCCAAATATGTTTTTTCAAGGAAAATATGTATACTTTTCCAAATCTTTCAGTTCTAAATATTGCTAGCAACACTCTAATTTCATCATAATCAGTAACAATTAATTTTCTGGACTATGATTAAATCTGCTTAGTATGTAGAAACCGGCTAAATTAAGCTGTGTAGAGTCAGATTAGAATAGCTCTAGACCATTTGTTCCCATGGATGATCCTAAGTGGCGATTAAAGGTATTAGGGCTTTTTACGTGATTATTGGGAAGTGCAGTTGGAGGGTCATCAGCAACAACTTATATTTTACAACCTTTTCTCCTCTCAACTTTCAAAAGTGGCTGAGAATCTGACTACCCCTCCTAGAGATTTATTTTATATGTGCGTATGTTTGTTTGTAATTAATGAACAAGATCAATAAAATTAACATCGCTCTAAGATATTATTAAACACATTTTTTCTAGACTTTATATGTATATATGACGCTAATACGCTATATGATGAAGTCAAATTAAGGTCTTTTACCCAAACACAAAGAAACCTTTATTTCACCATCTTTTCCCCACGCAACTTCCAAAGGTGGCTGAGGAATTTCTAATTCCTTGGTTCTGGCTACCCCTTCTAGGGATTTATAACCGTGAGTATATGTATGTATGCAAAGAAAGGAGTTATGGTTTTCACGCGTATCTTTATGTTTACTTGTTTACTTGTTTACATTTATCTAGATATCAAATCCTAACTAAAAAAGTTTAAAAAGTAACGTGCATTAAATATGAAAAAACAGATTGTTAAAAAAACAATGGTAGTTTAGTTGAAATACATGAATAATACGGTTACTTAGCGCGCTTCCGAATTGGCCTAGACCTCGCTTTTTTAACATACCCTTTTTATATTATAAATCGATAAAGGACATCAAACTTAACAACTTTGCCCATGGAATGCCTATCTAAAATATTGTAATTTTCAAAATATAATAATAATTGAAAATTGTCGTACCTAGTTCAAACTGAGAATGTATATAATGAGATTCCTTGCTTCAGTGAAAATAAGAAATTAAAAAAAAAACATCTGATCTATGCTTTTTGCTCTGTAAACAAAAACATAACTTCTTTCTGTATTTTCCAGTTCAATCGCTCGCTTACCGGTTTATTTTCATGATATTATTTTTCAACGACGATCAATACAACTGGAAAATACCGAAAGAAGTTATATTTTTGTTTACAGAGCGAAAAGCATAGATCAAATGTTTTTTTTTAATTTCTTATTTTCACTGAAGCAAGGAATCTCATTCTATACATTCTCAGTTTGAACTAGGTACGACAATTTTTAATTATTATTATTTCTTGAAAATTACAATATTTTAGATAGGCATTCCATGGGCAAAGTTGTTTAGTTTGTTGTCCTTTATCGAAAAGCGAGGTCTAGGCCAATTGATCTTGTTTTATTCATTTCAATTGTTTTTTAAACTTTATGTAAAGCTTAAACGGTCATCATTTATGTTTTTATAGTACAACTTTGTTCGTAGCGAAATATTTCAATCGTGAATCAAACCGATCATTATTATCCAATTCGGTCCTAAAGTTTAAAATATTACCAAAACAATTTTATCAAGATTAATTTGATATATTGGTTACATTCTAAGCCAAACTAATTATTTACAAAATACTACTGATGACAAAAAAAATTGAGTTGGAGTTGAATGATATACTATCAGTTATATTTAAAACTAATAGTTTATTCTAGCCTTGCACGGGTACTGTTAAACCCTCCCTGCTCCCTTATGTCATTTAGAGTGATGTTAAATTATCTATTTTTCAACAGAAGATTTTCGCCATAAATTGGTGAAAGTAATATTTTTTTGGGTTGTTTTAAAGACTGCTCATTACAGAAAGCAAGAACTCAAACAAATCTTTCTTATTTATATTATACGTATAGGTATTGAACAAGTTGTAGCTGTCTAGTATCGGCTTAGAATAGCATAACCTATTGCTTTTCGTGGATATTACTTTTCCATGATCCTACGTGCACCTGAATCCTCACACTCAAAAGCGTGTTGGCGAGACCTTACGTAAGAAAACGCTGCGGAGGCCGTGCCATTCATACTATTTTGACTACAAGTTTTCGCAGTGAATAAAACTGTCTATTCCTGAAAAATACTGCATACATATGTATGTATACTAACGGCTATAATTTTTTATAAGATGATATTGTAAGATAGTAGACATATAATATGAAAAAAGATGTTATACCATCATTTTCTCTACACATTTTATGTAACTTTGACCTCTATATTTTTGTTCTGGGTAAGACTAGAACAATAAAACGCCAGTCACCCACCAGGTGTTGCATAAGTCAAAAAAATGCAAACAATTGCACTAAAAATTTAACACATATTAAACACTACTATTATTGTTTGTAAAAGATTGTGTTTTATAGCGATATGGCCAAATCAAGATATTCATTCATTGCACTTACTTCGCTGTGTTTACTACAACTTCGACTAGATGGCGCTGGTAGTAGAATTTCTACATCGCGGTATGATTTCTTCTATGATGAAGTATATAAACTTTTTTGATAGTTTATTTACCGATGAAATTTCATTAAATGATCTCAACTAACAATTTTTGTAGAGTCTGTTGTTAATTTAGGAGCAGACTTTTATTAAAGTTCAATTATATTGGTGTTTAGTGTGTAGTGTACTTCTGTTTTTATTTTGTAAGTACAACTTAATGTCTTTCATTCAGTATGGGATACTAACTCTACATACATATAGTCACGGCTATAAATCCCTGGAAGGGGTAGCCAGAGCTTTGGAATAAGGAATTCCTCAGCCACTTTTGGAAGTAAAGTGGGGATAAGATGGTTGGTAACGGTAACAACCGTGATAGCCCAGTGGGTAGAACACTCGGTTATCGTGCAAACGACTAGTGTTCGAATCCTGGGTCGGGCCTACACCAATTTGTCTTTTCTAAAGACATATGTGTGGTTAATTTATCATGGTTGTTAACGGTGAGGGAAAACATCGTGAGGAAACCCACATGGCTGAGTTGTACTTAGTCATGTGACAGTGTATTAATACAAAACGGCGATAGGCCTGCCCCCTATCACGTGAGTACACTGTCCATGCAAAACGTGGGTACTCTGAACATCAGGTGACAAAGTCACGTGATGTTCAGAAGTATTAGTACCTCTGCCAACCCCTTCGGGGATATTCGGCGTGAACGTTTATGTTATGTATTATGTTAAGATGGTAAAATAAAGGTTGTTGGTGTTGGGTCTCCAAACCCATCGCCCAAAAATCCCTTAAAATCCTCAATAACATTAGTCGTCTCTTACGTACACTCACCGGAAGAACTGGGATAGTGCTATTCTAAACCGACACTACACACCTAACTCTACAATATGATTAATATAACACATATAAATAACATCCAAGACTAAGAAATGCCATTTATGTCCATCACAACAATGGGCACTATAATGCGGCCCTAAATAAATTCCTCAACCACTTTTGGAAGTTGAGTGAGGAAAAGGCGGTAAAATAAAGGCTTTTGGTGATGGGTCTCCAACCGCATCGCCCAAAAATCCAATAAAAACAAAAGGCATTTATTTCACAAAATTAAGTAGTTTACAATGAATTGGTTTCGGTGTTTACCGCAGTAGGTTTCCCTGTGACGCAGCAAACAGGCTCTTTTAAATAACTAAGTAACATAACAATTATGTGCTGATGGCCATTTTTAATTTTGTTTCAAGTACAAAGATACAATTTTTTTTTTTGTTTTTGTAGGAATAGAAAAATAGAAAAAAGTTTTTAAAGAGAAAATAGTTCATTTTCTCATAATTACTAGCTATAACTTATCAGAACTCGTATTATGTGTGTGTTTGTGAGTGTATGAGTCTATGTGCGTGTTTGTGTGTGTGTGTGTGTGCGTGCTTGTGTGTGTGTGTGTTTGTGTGTGGGAGAGAGGGACATTATTTTTGCTTGTGGGTGTGTATGATATTGTACCTATACGTCAATTGGTTTTTAATAGTAATTGCTCAACCTCGTTGTATGTTAACTCTTGTAGCCAGTTTGTGATAAGTATAGATTTTAATTAAATAAGGTAGTTTTAAAGAAAGCTCAAAAGATAATTATTGTTTTTTTGGCCTTGTTTTTTGCATCTACCCAAATATGGTTTGGGCACTTAGAGAAGATGGATGAAAATAAAGTAGCGAAAGAGATATACAGAGCCAATGCGGATGGGATTTTTACTAGAGGACGGCCTCGTACGTAAAACGTATCTAGATCAAAAAGAAAACGTTCTTATAAAGGCGGGGGTCCGAAGTGAGAAGAATAAAAGAGCATGTATGAGAAAAATAATTAATGTAAGGGAAGCAAGAGAAGTTTGTCAAGATGGTACTAAGTGGTGATCGATAGTCTCTGCCAACCCCAATGGGAATAATGGGCGTGAGTATAAGTAAGTAAGTAAGTATTTAAAAAAAATAGCCTGGAGTCAAATCTTTTTCCACCTAGCCATTTCTTAAGGTTTGGGAACAAGTGGTAGTCGCTCGGAGCCAAATCTGGAGAATAGTGCGGATGAGGGAGCAATTCATAGCCCAATTCATGGATTTTTGCCATGGCAACTGCACATGTGTGCACCCTTGCATTGTCTTGTTGGAAAAGAACTTTCTTCTTGGCCAAATGAGGTCGGTTTTTTTTCAAATCGTTATTGAATCGGTCCAATAAGTTGGTATAATATTCCCCATTGATTGTTCATCCCTTTTGTAGGTAGTCAATGTGGATTATCCCGCGTGCATCCCAAAAATCAGTCGACATAAGTTTATTGGCTGACAAACCCACCTTGGCCTTCTTTGGCGCCGATTCACCCTTAGAAACCCACTGTTTTGACTGTTGTTTGGTCTCTGGTGTGTTGTGATCCATGTTTCGACCACGGTTACAAAACGGCAAAAAACTCCTCCACATTGCGATTAAACAACGCCAAACCTTCCTGTGAAGTTGTTACACGATTGCGATATCAACCACTTTTGGAAGTTGAGTGAGGAAAAGGCGGGCAAATAAAGGCTTTTGGTGATGGGTCTCCAACCGCAACGCCCAAAAATCCAATAAAAACAAAAGGCATTTATTCACAAAATTAAGTAGTTTACAATGAATTGGTTTCGGTGTTTACCGCAGTAGGTTTCCCTGTGACGCAGAAAACAGGCTCTTTTAAATAACTAAGTAACATAACAATTATGTGCTGATTGCCATTTTTAATTTTGTTTCAAGTACAAAGATACATTTTTTTTTGTTTTTGTAGAAATAGAAAAATAGAAAAAAGTTTTTAAAGAGAAAATAGTTCATTTTCTCATAATTACTAGCTATAATTTATCAGAACTCGTATTATGTGTGTGAGTGAGTGAGAACAACATGAGAAAGACACAAAAAGACAAAATGGTTTAGAGCTCGGTCTATTCACTGTAAGCGGATAGCGCCGATTTTCAGCTCTGACCACGACTTAAAGCTAACTTAAAACTAACTTAAGACTAAGTGCACGAACACAGATGCACACACATAAACAGATACATTAATCCTTACACACACATTCATTCGTGCAAGCATTCTACATACACACACACACACACACACACACACACAATCACAGAGGCATTTAATTTAAATAAAGATTAAATATGTAAATAAATTAATAGAATATAATAAATAAAGAATAAATCAATTAATAGATAGATATACATATTATGGATAGAAAAGTAAAAGTTTATTGATAGAAAACATAAAATAAAAATATTTTTTAAACTAAATATATAAGACAAATATAAAAATATAATACATAGATAAGTGTATAGCGCTAAGCAGAGGAAGCCCTCATTCGAATTTCATAGTTAAAGCACAACCATACCGTACAGCGAATTCGTTACACTGTGATGTAATTAACCATGTGCGAAGTTTTTTCCGAAAACACTGAATTGATTGAACATTTTTGATAGGTGGTGGGATGTCATTCCAGTATTTTATTATACAATATCGGTGCTATTGTATCAAAATGACGGCGGGCAAAAGCTGAGTTATATTTGGGAACGGGAACACACGCTATTCTTTTATTGCTATTCGGAATAGAGGGTATAATAATTTTATGGTAATTCATTAACGCCTGTGTGATGTATAGCTTTCTAACGGTTAGAACATTGGCTTTTTCGTATATAAGTCGGATGTAGGGTGCCTATAAAGTAACTTGAGTATGATTTTTAAAAGGGCACGTTGGGCTCTTTCTAACTCTATCATGTAAGTCTTGCCAGCACCGCCCCAACACGTTAAATAATATGTAATAATGCATTGGTATAGGCATTTGTAAGTAGAAAGCAGGAGACTAATGTCCGCAGCTATTCTGAGGCTTTTGAAAACATGGAACAGCTTCCGAGTTCTAGCAGTGACTGACTGGATGTGTTTATTTCACCGAAGGTGTTAGTCGATAAATTATTCCTAAATATTTAATTTCCTGGACTCGATTTCCGACGGCACAGTCGCAGTTGTGGCTGATGTCTTGCACATTCCTGTTACATGGATAAGTATGGATAACTAGTTGGAAATTGTCTTTTGGGAGTGATATGGCTGATTTTGTAAAGCAAATATACTTTGTTTTTAAAGCGTTCAGAGTAAGCAGATTATTCTCCAGCCACGAAGTTATATAGCACAACCCTCTCTCTGCTAACTCCTTTACTTTGAGCCACGTTTTAGAGTGAAAAAGAACGACGGTGTCATCAGCAAACATAATAATCTCTGCACCTTCTATCTCTAAGTTGCAGAGGCTGTTGATATATAGCAGAAAAAGAGTCGGGCCAAGAGAACTTCCCTGCGGGATTCCGCAGTTGCAGTTATTTTTGGCCTCCGATTCTGAATTTCCTGCTTTTACAGCCTGTTCTCTACTTGACAGATATTCCCGGAACCAGTCATGTACAGTACCACGTTTACCTAAATTTTCCATTCTTTTTAGCAGAATAGCTAAAGAAACCGTATCAAATGCTTTTTGCAGGTATAAAAAAATACCTTCACATTTTTTGAAGCAACCGTGATAGCCAAGTGGGTAGAACACTCGGTTATCGTGCAAACGACTAGTGTTCAAATCCTAGGTCGGGCCTACACCAATTTGTCTTTTCTAAAGACATATGTGTGGTTAATTTATCATGGTTGTTAACGGTGAGGGAAAACATCGTGAGGAAACCCACATGGCTGAGTTGTACTTAGTCATGTGACAGTGTATTCGTACAAAACGGCGATAGGCTTGCCCCCTATCACGTGAGTACACCGTCCATGCAAAACGTGGGTACTCTGAACGCCAGGTGACAATGTCACGTGATGTTCAGAAGTATTAGTACCTCTGCCAACCCCTTCGGGGATATTCGGCGTGAACGTTTATGTTATAATTATTTAATATTTATTAAATAATAATTATTAATAATTTTTTGATCTTGATATACGTGATTAGCTATTGAAAATGTTAAAAAGCCCCAATAACCTTAGTCGCCTCTTACGACACCCGCGGGTAGAAAGGGGTAGCGACATTCTAAGCCGGCACTACACGGCTAAAAATACTGCTTTAAATAAAACTAGGCCCAAGTCTCAGCAGTAGTATTTTAAGTTTAAGTAATTTAAGTAAGATATTAATGATTACGATGAAACTAAATTAGTCGGATTTTATTAGTGTTTAACACAGATATCTTACTTGGATAAATAAAATGAGCTGATTTTACGGCAATGCTTAAAGCGTTTGTTTATAATGGAGCTGCAGCCGTATTTAATTACGGTTCGGATGCTCAGACTTGAATTTAAACTGCATTTTGAAAGGCAACCGATGAAAAGAACAGAATCCCAATTGGATTTGCAATTCTCTCAAATTCAGTTACTGGCGAGAAGCGCTGGAAATGGGACGACCGGTGGTGGCTGAACTGAATTTCGATACCGTTTAATTAGTTCCGTTCAAAAAGTGAGACCATTTCGTTTGTTGTAAGATTTCAGATCAAAAGATAAGACGACGAATCGTTTCGGTTAAGAGCTGATCAACTTTGTACTGCAAGTCCATTGCGTTAATCTACTCAGTTTAATAATGGTAATTAATTTAATGGTATTTTATCCATATTTTTACAAAAAAACACAACACTAAAGTGTGTATGCTCAGAATGTCGATTTCTTTAAATCTCTCTCATTTCCTTGCACATCGACAGAAAAGCGGTTCGCATAAATCGAAATAGTGATTTTTCACGAGCAAGATTTAATAAAAATATGTTTTTGCTATCGTACAGTTTTGGATTTCGAAGGGTTTTTTTTACTTATCAATTAAGCAAATTAAAAATTTCGACATCAGCGGGACTCGAACCCGCAACCTCGGGTATACGCTCCCGTCGCTCTGCCAACTGAGCTATGGGTACATAACATATCACATGTCATCATGTCATCATGTCATGTGACCACTCGCGCGAAAACTGTGTATTTGCTTGTTTCTTTACACCTTACTGGCTTTTTTTGTTGAACAGCGTGCGGTTGTTTCTGATGATGATGTTTGAATTTATTATTCCAGAAGAATAGAAATAAAAAAAAATATAAGAGTTTTTAATTGCCACCAGATCGTAAACGTAGGTTGGGTACACCCAGAAGTGTGGTTGGGGTCTGCGAAAGAGGGCTTTAAGTACTGTGATTTAGAAATATGACAGCGGAGAGGAAGATGTGGCTGTACTTGTAACAATACATGGTATATATAAAACAGGAATAAAACATAAGTCAGGAAGATGATGCTGAAAAGAAATTGCAATAAAGATATTAGTCACTTTTAATCATTCATATCTTACGACGCAGTCATGCGATTAACTGATTATTGGATACTTATAAATGAAGAAATCATTATAAAAAAAATCGGTGGTAGGAAACGCTAACACTTCTTAAAAAGTGTAAGTGAAACAAACAAAAGAACAATTTCGCACTAGAAGCCTCTTAACACTTCAAGCTCAATTGTCAGAGCGATGGGGGCGTATACCCGGAGGTAGTGGGCTCGATCCCTGCTTATGACGAAATTTTTCTATCCTTTATTTACTAAAAACTAGCTTTTTGCCCGTGAACTCGTCCGCGTGGACTACATTTTGTGCATCTGGTTTACATCCAAAATACCGAAACACTATCTCAACATCTGTAATATACATTTATATTCCCGCGGGCGTTGTAAAGGACATTGAGGCTTTATAAGTGATTGTTAGGCGATGCAGTTGGTGACCCATCACTACCAAGCTTTGTTTAACTACCTATTCCCCAATCTATTTCAAAAGTGGATGAAGAAATACTATCTCTGAAGTTATGGCTACCCTTTTATGGGATTTATGGCCGTTAGTTATTTCCTCATGAATGATTGATATATGAATTTCATAAGTTTCATTAATATTATTTTTATTCGGACTTCTCACTATACGTTTTTAAAATTTCAAGGCAATCGGTTCAGTAGTTAGGACGTGAAAACGGAACAAACAAACAAACAAACTCACTATGCTCACTACGATTTTTTATATTATTAAAATAAACATTCTTATTACATATACATACATACATATTCTCACGCCGTTAGTTCCCATTGGGGTAGGCAGAGACTATCGATCGCCACTATGTACGATCCTGGCAAACCTCTCTAGCTTCATTCACATCCATCAATCTTTTCATACATGCTCTTTTATTCTTCGTACTTCGGACACCTGCCTTTTTGAGCACATTTTCTATTTGATCTAAATGTGTCCTCCGAGGTCGTCCTCTACTAACATTACCTTCCACATTGGCTCTATAGATCTCTTTCACCACTTTACTGACATCCATCCTCTCTATGTGCCCAAACCATCTCAACATTCCTTTTTCTATCTTTCTTACAATATCATCTTTTACACCACACCTTTCACGGATCACATCATTCCTCACACGATCACATAACCTTACATTACAAACTTTTCTGAGGGATCTCATTTCTACTGCATTCACTCTGCTTTCATGCTTCTTCTGCCACACCCAACATTCACTGCCACACATAAGCGTAGGAACGAGGACAGCATCATGCACAGCCATTCGGGCCTTTTCGGACTCCGAATGACTAGACATGAGACTATCCAGTGCTCCATTTACCGCATTACCCTTTTTTACTCTTCTTTCAATATCTTCATCACACTTTCCATCCCTAGTAAACAAACTTCCCAGATATACGAACTCTTTCACTTGTTCCACTTTCTTACCATTGATCTCAATCACGCATTCAGTCATATTCTCCTCTCTCTCGAAAACCATTATTTTGGTTTTATCCACATTCACTCTTATCCCTTTTCTTTCAAACGACGAACATGCAATATTCATCATCTCTTGCAACTCTTCAACCGACGATGCAAGTAACACTTGATCATCAGCATATAAGAGGCATTTGATGACGAATCCACCCATTCTCAGTCCATAATCACTTTCACGCAACTCTATCAGACAGTCATCCATGAACAAGTTGAAGAGCCACGGAGAAGCTACACATCCCTGTCGGACACCCCTAGAGATACCGAACCAGTCTGTGTTTTCCCCGTTTATTCTTACACATGCACTAGAATCCTCATAGAGTGATACCAATGCACGTATAAGTTGGCTCCCCAAGCCGAACTTGGATAACACCTCCCACAAATACTTCCTTACCACCCTATCATACGCCTTCTCTAAATCTATGAAGGAGCAATACACCTTTCGATTCTTGGCTAAGAACTTTTCAGTGATGTTCCTTAAAGAGAGGATTTGATCCATACATCCCATTCCCTTTCTAAATCCTGCTTGCACATCCCAAATTTTGTCATCTGTTTCATTCATCACTCTTTCAATCAATACCTTTGCATACAATTTACCGACAACACTGAGTAGGCTGATTCCGCGGTAGTTTTTAGCTTCCTGGTGTGTCCCTTTTCCTTTATATAAGGGCACAATTACTGCCCTGCACCAATCTCGAGGTACTTTACCACTCGACCAACACTTTTGAAAAAGGAAGTACAGCCAGGAAGCCACCAACCCTTTACCAGCCCTCAGCATTTCGATACTTATCCTATCATACCCTGCCGCTTTCCCTAGTTTCATACTTTTCATTGCTTTCATTATTTCTTCCATACTGATCTCACTGTCACTAAAGTCACCCATAACGTCGTTCCAATCAACATTACTGCCGATTGGCGAAGAAATGGATGTATCCTCTTTTTCAAAGAGTCCCTCAAAATAGTTCTTCCATACTCGTCTTATGCTACTTTCATCCGTCGTCAATTCACCCTGTTCATCTCTCACAACATACACTCTCGTGTTTTGGGAAACTCCCTTTTCTTTCCGGATATATTTCCAGAACAACTTTTGGTTATTCCGGAAATTATCAGAGAGTTTCCTCTCAAACCATTCTATCAGATCACGCTTTTTCTTTTCTATTTTCTTCTTAACCTCATTCTTAACTCTCTTATATCCATCTTCACTATTCTTCACTACATCATTTGTTACTCTCGCATCCATTCGTTTACTAGCTTTAATCGCTAGTAAATCTAACCAAGCTTTCTTCTTATCTCCAACTGCCTCTTTCACATCTTTATCCCACCAACTTGTTGGTGGTCTATTTGTTCTTTTACTCAATCCACATACTTCCGTCGCACATTCAACCATTGACGATTTGAGCACATCCCATACTTCTTCTATTTCCAATTCATCCTTCATCTCCACGCAACTTAGCCTGTCGTCCAATTTCTTCATATATTAATCTCTAATATTTTCATCCTCTTCCAATTTCTCCACACTTTGGCCCTGTGACGCCAACGCTTGCACAGTCCCCTCAATCGTGATAACACGAGGAAGTGATCTGTGCCAACGTTAATGCCCCTGTAGACTCTAGTGTCAACAACCTTTGCTCTTAGCCTTTCATTCACTATCACAAAATCTATCATACTTCTCTCGCTTCCCCTCCGTCCAGTATACATATGGATATCTTTGTGTTCAAACAACGTGTTCGTAACACAAAAATTCCTCCCCAAACATACATCAATCACTTTCTCCCCATTCTCGTTCACTCTTTTATCACCAAACTTTCCTAAAACTCTTTCACAACCGTTGCGTGACACCTCAACCCAACCATTAAAATCTCCTAACATAACAATTCTCTCATTCTGATCACACCCATTCGCAACATCGTCTAACAAATTCCAAAACTCCTCCCTCTCGGATAGTGATTTGGACATGTCCGGAGCATACACGCAAATTATGCGCAACCGGAACAGCCCTACTTTCACCTTTATCCAGATGAGCCTTGGACTCACACATGCATAATCTTTCATGCACTTAGCCATCCTTTCAGATATTAGAAGTCCCACGCCTTGGCAAGCTCTGTCACTCTCGGCAACTCCCGAACAGATAGCTGTAAATGGGCCAAGTTGTGAAACCTCTTTTTCCTTGCGCTTCGTTTCATTTACACACAGAACATCTAGGTTTCTTTCTTCCATAATCAAACATACTTCATCTAATTTTTCATGCATCCCTCCACACACAATTATCGTACCAAAGCGGGTCTCTTCAGCCCACTTTTCGCCCCGCGAGGAACCACGGCGTGATAGGTGGCGAGCCACATCGCCGCCATCGTGTTTTATTTTTCTTTGGAAACACATTTGGACCCCACGAAAAGCAAGGGAAATAAACTGTCCACCTAGCCAGAGCCCCGCTTGACAAGGTAAGGTTATTTAGTACCCGGAGTGCACCAAGCTCCGGGACGGCGGCACGCTAGAAACCAGGCTCACCCCTGGCCACGCATCCCTCGGCACGGCAGACCTTGGATTGGTGTAAGGGCGAAGATGGAAAAGCCCTGTTCCCTTAGTCGATTCTTATTACATGATATATAAATCAGGTTTATATTTTTTAAATTAACATCTGTAAGCATATTATAGTTGTTATGCAAAACACTCCCTAAGAAATTTTGGACAATTCTTTTGTAAACCTGGCTTCGATGGTAAATACTAATACTAATACTAAATCTACTAGTATAATCAATTATTAATAGAATTTCAACTCAACGTGAGAAAGTAAAAGGTTGTATTCCAACATTAAGGTGAACTCACTTCTAAGTAGAGCTACAATAGTAAGTCGACCCGACGCGTGAGAGATGAGGCGGGAACTTGTAATAAATAGCCAATCAACATCGTATTGTCTATTAGTGGCCGAACACCGAAATGGAAATCTGTATTTAATTAATCCAATAATACCATTTCCCAGACCTCACATTTACAACCATGTGATGACTGTCTAAGGCTTATAGGCGTACCATGAAATGATGAAATCAATGTATAGCTCTTGTTATCTCTATGAGTCGATAAAAATCAGAAAGAGACAAAACTAGATGTTTGGTTAGTGATTTAATTCAATTCTTAGTAAGGGTAACTAAGACACACATATGTACTGCTTGAATGACTTCTCTAATAGAGTGATGCATTTGTGTTTATATGCATTTCAAGTTGACAGTGTGATGTGATTGCTAAAACAATCAGTTGATTAGTACACGTAGTACATACATACATATGCTTACGGCTTCAAACCCCAAAAAGGCGTAGCGAGAGCTTCATCACAAAGGTTTCATTATTTTTTTGAAATTAAGTGGGGAAAGGTTTGTATAACAAAAGATGGTTGGTGATGGGTCTTCAATAACATAACCGTTGGGTGTCACCTCAAAAGTCCCAACACCCTTAATATTATTAATATCCTATTGGGTACATTGAACATGTCTTATTCTCTTTGATTATTTAATAAATTAATCAAAAATATTTTTATCATTCCTAATTTTTAAAATATTTAACAGCGTATTTAAAGACTTTGAACTAGTATTTATCAATCTTATGAAAGGGACCATATATCTAGAATTTGAAAAAGAACCAAAATCCACTTCTTTTTTCGGGATGCCCTTAAAATAATTTAATATGGAGTATAAAAAACGTTTGTTAATATAACCATTGCGCTTGATAGGGAAGCACGACAGTGCGAAAGGAGTACGTGTTATATTTAATTAGGGCTATACTGATTGGTCCATTGTTCTGGAACAAAACGACTTATAAAGTAAATAATTTTGAAATTTTAAAAAATAAATTTTTGTAGGCCATAAAGTATTTATACAGATTTTTAACAGATATTATAAGTTAACTAAATAAAAAAAACTTTTTGATAATTGTAACTGTCTCAAATAATAACAGACACCGAAGTTTCCAATTCCATTGATTACTTTGCTGCTCCTTCAACTTAATGCTTGTCACCTGGAGCACTGAATTATTTGATTACATTAAATATAATTTTATTCCATAGGTTCTTTTTCGCAAATGTTACTTTTTACAGAAATTTACAAAGTAAAATTTTATAAAAAGTATACATTTCATATCCATAAAGCAGTGTCAGAGGCTCTATTATTTCTGAAATATACCGTTTTCACCTGATCTTGATATTCACGCAACGGGGGCCTAAACTATTACATGCTACGATACAATATGACATGATGAAGTACATGAATTCAGATTTTTTATTCTGATACTTTCATATAATAAGTATCCTCACAGCCCATATATGTCCCCACCAAGGGGCTCGAGCCTACCCTATATAGGGCGATTTGGCCATAGTCCACCACGCTGGCCAATTGCGGGTTGGCAGACTAACGACTACTACCGTAATAGTAGCCGGGACCGACCGCTTAACGTGCCCTCCGAAGCACGGAATCATCTTAATTTTCGGATAATCAGGTGATTCAAGCCTGCAACATCCTTCCAAACTGGGTTTAATCTTACAAATTTAATTTGTAAGGTTACCACCCCCTGGGAATCGAACCCAAGACCTCCGCACTTGAAACCAAGCGCTTAACCGCGAGACCACGGAGGCAGCTAAGTATAGACTCATATTTTTTTTATTTGAAACCTTGGTTACCTTTACCTAACTGGGGTTTTTGATTGGAATTATATGTATAAGTAAGTATAAATTGGGTTATGTTGGTTTTAAAATGATATTCTTCCTCACGATTGAAATTTTGATTAATAAAACAGGAAATAATTGTGGAGACCTGATGTCTTTTTCGTAGAATTGAAAAAGCATTTGAACCCATGCATTTAAGGCCGCACTCTTTCCCAACAGCTAAGGCTAACAAGCGAACAGCTATTATTTATAAGATATGCAACTCATGTATATGGGATTTCATTTAAAAAGTTGTTACAGAATACATATCAAGTTTTTATTGCCTAGTCTTTAAAGTTTTGAAATTATATTGTTGTGATCCACTGACAGATATGAAGAAAGTGTAAAGGAATAGTTTTTTGCGATTCGGTTCCGCATTAAACCCCGAAAATTACAGGATAATTATTTCTATTACTAGTTAGCCTGTTATTTAATGTTTCTGCTCTACTTCATTACCAAAAACAAAGGATTGCGTATTCAACATAATGCAATTATCAAATAAAGACAACTTATTTAAAGGCAACATGCCTGTCAGCTTTGAATAGCACTAACCATTTTTTTCCCGTAGTTGTTGGGCTATGTGTAATTTAAATGTCGATCATCTGATCTTAACAAAGATAAGTACGTATTAATTCGAAATCACTGCAATAAGGTGTGTAGGGATGCAAAGCGTAACCACATTCATAAATCTGTTGAAAATGGCGATCAAGCCAAAGTTTGGAAGTTTCTTAGATCTCTAGGAGTTGGAAAGTCACGTCAAGATTCAATCCCAAAAGACCTCGACCTCATTTCGCTTAATAATCATTTTTCACCATCGTCAACCTTTGATGGATCTAAAAAAGCTGAAACTTTGCATTATCTTTCTACACTTCCAACTCCAGATTTATCCTTCTTTTCATCTTTGTCAATTCACCGATTGTGATGTTAAGAGTAATATTATGTCAATCACTTCAGACGCGGTAGGTAGTGATTGTATTAGTCGTAAAATGCTATTACCTATCCTTGACATTATAATTCCCGTAATTACCGAAATCCTTAACAGTTCCATATCCTCAGGGTCATTCCCAACGATATGGAAAGAAGCTGAAGTTATCCCTATTCCCAAAAAAGCCAATCCTGAATCCTTTTCTGATTATCGCCCTATATCAATTTTACCTTTCCTTTCTAAAGTTCTTGAAAGTCTGGTTCATAGACAACTAAGTAACTTCCTCACAAAAAATGATCTCCTTAATCCGTTCCAATCTGGTTTCCGTCCTTCCCTTACTGTGGGAGTTCCCGTTATGGCCCTAGTTAAAATTACTGATGACATACGTTTGGCTATGGATAAGGGACTGCTGACTATCCTAGCATTGCTCGATTTCAGTAGTGCCTTCAATACAGTTACCTTCAATTTACTGCTAGCACTACTTGGTTCTCTTAACATATCTTCAACGGTGATTGACTGGTTTCGTAGTTATTTACTAGGACGCCGGCAGCGCATTCGAATTGACAATTCGTTCTCTCCTTGGCGTGAGTTAACTGCCGGTGTTCCGCAAGGTGGTGTGCTGTCTCCTCTTCTATTTGCAATTTTCATTAACATTATTTCTCAAAAACTCACTTCTTCCTACCACCTTTATGCAGATGATCTCCAAATCTATATACAGAGTAATATAAAACAATTAGACATGTCCATAAGCTTTATTAATAAAGATCTAGAACGAATTTTGCAATGGAGTGAGGCGTATGGGCTAAAAGTCAATCCAAACAAATCACAAACAATAATAGTCGGTAGTTCTCGAAGGATTTCTAGGATTGATTACAAATCACTGCCGCCTGTGTTATTTGACGGAACATCAATCCCTTTTAGCCCTGTGGTAAGGAACTTAGGCATTATGATTGATAGCAATTTATCTTGGGTACCCCAATTAGAATTGGTAAGCCGAAGGATATTTACGTCAGCGGGCTCCCTCAGGAGACTGCTTAATTTTCTGCCTACTGCTACCAAAACTGCGTTAGCTCAATCTCTACTCCTTCCAATTTTGGATTACGCTGACACCTGTTATCCTGATTTAACGGAAGAACAACTTAATAAACTAGAGCGTCTTCAAAACTTATGCATCAGATTTGTTTTTGGATTGCGTAAGTATGATCACGTGTCTGTTAATCGTACTAAACTTAAGTGGCTTCATATTCGCCTCCACCGCAATATGCATACTTTGTCCCTCCTTTACTCTATCTTGTTCAATCCTGCCACCCCCTTCTATCTAAAAGAACGTTTTCAATTCCTCTCTTCTTCCCATAACCTTAATTTACGTTCAGACCATAATCTTCAATTATCTATTCCCTCTCATACAACCAATTTCTATGGCTCCTCTTTTTCTGTACACGCTGTGCAATTGTGGAACGCACTTCCTGTGGAGGTGCGATTGGCTAAATGACTGAATGTGTTACAAGATCTGGTGAAACAACACTATCTCACTGAAGCGCTGTAATACTGTTGCTTTTTAAACTATATATATTAATTATATTTCTAAAACGTATATGTGTATATTATTTAGGTATTTGTATTGCTTGTATATATAAAAGTATGTAGTTATATATGTATGTGTTCATATTCGTTAAATATCTATAATATTTTGTATGATTAATATTTTTATTGTTATTTAAATTAAATAATCATGTTTTTTTTTCTTGTTTTGTGCATCTCCCCAAATATTTAATTTATCGATCTCACCTTCCAAAGGTTGTCTGGAAGAGACCGCCAATTGTACCTCACTGTAAACTGTTTGATCATATTATTATTTTTGTAAATTTGTGTTTGATGTGCAATAAAGAGTTATTTTATTCTATTCTATGTGGCCATTCAAACTTGCTTTATTTTATCTTTTCGTCATTCAACTTCAAAAGGTGGCTGAGGAATTTCTAACTCTGAAGCTCTTGCTACCTTATTTGATATTTAGAAAAGTATGTATGTAAGCTTGTAGGTAGGTATGCGTGCGATTTGAAATAAACTCAACTGTCATCAACCATTTTTGGACCAACCAATCTTATATCTAAATTAACAGGTCTAATAATATCCCTTTACCAATTATCTGGATAAAAACTGGAACCTTCAAAATCATATCAAATAATTTCATTTGTAAAATCAATTTGATATAATGGTGGAAATATTTTTATTTGTGTATCATCTATTTAATTTCCCACCTGCAACGGTGAAGTAAATATTGTCATGGCAAATTACGTAAACTTAAATAAAATAATTATAATGTGACATCAAAAGAAACAAATTTTAAGTAATAAAAATTAATCAAAACATATTTTAAATTGTAACATATTTTTTATAAATAAATTTACTCCGACTGGAATGTTCTGACATTTTTTACAGCACAAAGATCAGTCAGCTTTCGTTCTACTCTAGCAAATAAAACATTGTATCCGCCAGTAAACCTTTTCGTTGGTAGTTATCTCTGACGGTACTTTTATATTTATCTCACACAAAGCCCCTGACTTATGCGAAGCTTTTGTATCTTATACCTGTTTAGATTGTGGCTGTTCCAAGGCTGTTTATAATCCAAATATGTTTTTTCAAGGAAAATATGTATACTTTTCTCAATCTTTCATAAACATAATAACATAACATAAACGTTCACGCCGAATATCCCCGAAGGGGTTGGCAGAGGTACTAATACTTCTGAACATCACGTGACTTTGTCACCTGGTGTTCAGAGTACCCACGTTTTGCATGGACAGTGTACTCACGTGATAGGGGGCAGGCCTATCGCCGTTTTGTACGAATACACTGTCACATGACTAAGTATAACTCAGCCATGTGGGTTTCCTCACGATGTTTTCCCTCACCGTTAACAACCATGATAAATTAACCACACATATGTCTTTAGAAAAGACAAATTGGTGTAGGCCCGACCCAGGATTTGAACACTAGTCGTTTGCACGAGAACCGAGTGTTCTACCCACTGGGCTATCACGGTTGCTATCTTTCAGTTCTAAATATTGCTAGCAACACTCTAATTTCATCATAATCAGTAACAATTAATTTTCTGGACTATGATTAAATCTGCTTAGTATGTAGAAACCGGCTAAATTAAGCTGTGTAGAGTCAGATTAGAATAGCTCTAGACCATTTGTTCCCATGGATGATCCTAAGTGGCGATTAAAGGTATTAGGGCTTTTTACGTGATTATTGGGAAGTGCAGTTGGAGGGTCATCAGCAACAACTTATATTTTACAACCTTTTCTCCTCTCAACTTTCAAAAGTAGCTGAGAATCTGACTACCCCTTCTAGAGATTTATTTTATATGTGCGTATGTTTGTTTGTAATTAATGAACAAGATCAATAAAATTAACATTGCTCTAAGATATTATTAAACACATTTTTTCTAGACTTTATATGAATATATGACGCTAATACGCTATATGATGAAGTCAAATTAAGGTCTTTTACCCAAACGCAAAGAAACCTTTATTTCACCATCTTTTCCCCACGCAACTTCCAAAGGTGGCTGAGGAATTTCTAATTCCTTGGTTCTGGCTACCCCTTCTAAGGATTTATAACCGTGAGTATATGTATGTATGCAAAGAAAGGAGTTATGGTTTTCAGGCGTATTTTTATGTTTACTTGTTTTGTTTCCTAGCTAGTTATTATTTTTAAATAAACGACGAAAAAAGACATTTATCTAGATATCAAATCCTAACTAAAAAAAAATATACCGGTCGAATTGAGAACACTCCTTTTTTTGAAGTCGGTTAAAAAGTTTAAAAAGTAACGTGCATTTAAATATGAAAAAACAGATTGTTAAAAAAACAATGGTAGTTTAGTTGAAATACATGAATAATACGATTACTTAGCGCGCTTCCGAATTGATCTTGTTTTATTCATTTCAATTGTTTTTTATACTTTATGTAAAGCTTAAACGGTCATCCATCATTTATGTTTTTATTGTACAACTTTGTTCGGAGCGAAATATTTCAATCGTGAATCAAACCGATCATTATTATCAAATTCGGTCCTAAAGTTTAAAATATTACCAAAACAATTTTATCAAGATTAATTTGATATATTGGTTACATTATAAGCCAAACTAATTATTTACAAAAAACTTACTGATGACAAAAAAAATACGGATTGCATTTTTGGCATCAGTATCGATCACTAATTACCCCCTAATAGTTATTTTGAAAATATATTTAATGTACAGAATTGACTTCTCTACAGATTTATTATAAGTATAGATTATATGATACTAATAAAGGAGTTGAATGATATACTATCAGTTCTATTTAAAACTAATAGTTTATTCTAGCCTTGCACGGGTACTGTTAAACCCTCCCTGCTCCCTTATGTCATTTAGAGTGATGTTAAATTATCTATTTTTCAACAGAAGATTTTCGCCATAAATTGGTGAAAGTTTAAATTTTTTTGGGTTGTTTTAAAGACTGCTCATTACAGAAAGCAAGAACTCAAACAAATCTTTCTTATTTATATTATACGTATAGGTATTGTGGAGGAAAAGGGAAGATCTTCCGCCAGGCGGTGGTATGCCTGGGGACCGCGGTCCAACTGTATTAAGTTGGAACTTGTATATATAGTAAATGTTTTAGAAACTTCGATTGCACGATTTACGATTTGTATGGCGAGTCTTGATGACGCGTGTGACGTATATTACTTGGTTTCGTGTTGATGTGGAATGTGATTCTTCTTGCACTGTCAGCGTTTCTATGTAGTGCGCATCATTGTGTACTGACAGCGCGTCGCTACATTACTCCCCCTCCAACAGAAAATTCTTGACTCCATATCTTCGTGCCAGTGTGTGTATGCTCGACGGCCATGTGTGCCGGAACCTCAATGCTGACTCCAACAGCCACGGTGTGGGTGCCCCGTTGCGTGTCCCATTGCGGCCGTGCTGCGAGTCGTGTCTCTTGAGCCGTGGATTCGAAGCGCTTTTTGTCTGCTGTCCTTTGATATCCTTTTGCTGCTCGTACTTGTCTGGCCAATCCAAATGACTCCTTGTGCTTAGAAGGACGCCATCGTGTTCTGTAGTCGGTGGTCACCAATGTGGAGGAAAAGGGAAGATCTTCCGCCAGGCGGTGGTATGCCTGGGGACCGCGGTCCAACTGTATTAAGTTGGAACTTGTATATATAGTAAATGTTTTAGAAACTTCGATTGCACGATGTACGATTTGTATGGCGAGTCTTGATGACGCGTGTGACGTATATTACTTGGTTTCGTGTTGCTGTGGAATGTGATTCTTCTTGCACTGTCAGCGTTTCTATGTAGTGCGCATCATTGTGTACTGACAGCGCGTCGCTACAGTATTGAACAAGTTGTAGCTGTCTAGTATCGGCTTAGAATAGCATAACCTATTGCTTTTCGTGGATATTCCTGTTCCATGATCCTACGTGCACCTGAATCCTCACACTCAAAAGCGTGTTGGCGAGACCTTACGTAAGAAAACGCTGCGGAGGCCGTGCCATTCATACTATTTTGACTACAAGTTTTCGCAGTGAATAAAACTGTCTATTCCTGAAAAATACTGCATACATATGTATGTATACTAACGGCTATAATTTTTTATAAGATGATATTGTGAGATAGTAGACATATAATATGAAAAAAGATGTTATACCATCATTTCCTTTCACATTTTATGTAATTTTGACCTCTATATTTTTGTTCTGGGTAAGACTAGAACAATAAAACGCCGGTCACCCACCAGGTGTTGCATAAGTCAAAAAAATGCAAACAATTGCACTAAAAATTTAATACATAAGAAACATTACTATTATTGTTTGTAAAAGATTGTGTTTTATAGCGATATGGCCAAATCAAGATATTCATTCATTGCACTGACTTCGCTGTGTTTACTACAACTTCGACTAGATGGCGCTGGTAGTAGAATTTCTACATCGCGGTATGATTTCTTCCATGATCCAGTATATAAACTTTTTTGATAGTTTTTAATTTACCGATGAAATTTTATTTTATAATCTTAACTAATAATTTTTGTAGAGTCTGTTGTTAATTTAGGAGCAGACTTTTATTAAAGTTCAATTATATTGGTGTGTAGTGTGTACTTTTGTTTTTGTTTTTTGTAAGTACAACTTAATGATTTTCATTCAGTATGGGATACTAACTCTACATACATAAACTCACGGCTATAAATCCCTAGAAGGGGTAGCCAGAGCTTTGGAATAAGGAATTCCTCAGCCACTTTTGGAAGTTAAGTGGGGATAAGATGGTAAAATAAAGGTTGTTGGTGTTGGGTCTCCAAACCCATCGCCCAAAAATCCCTTAAAATCCTCAATAACATTAGTTGTCTCTTACGTACACTCACCGGAAGAACTGGGATAGTGCTATTCTAAACCGACACTACACATCTAACTCTACAATATGATGTTTCCATTTCAATCGATTCTCGAACATTAATTAAATGAGTGTTAATCAATTTTCAAGTACTACCGATAGAAGAAAGTTGCTATCGATATTCGATTATGTGTATGTTTGTATTTTCCAAAACTTAATATGTGTTTTAAAATTGGTAGTTTTAAATAAAGTAGTTTCGGAGTTATCAAAGGGTCAAAAGTGCCTTTAAAAGTTTCATGTAATGCTGTGCGGCTTGCCAAATCTGTTAGTTGAACTTGGTTATCTAGCGTGTGTGATTTATCAAGAGACCATATGGATTATACAAATTCATAGAAATAAAATCAGATTTTTAAATAACTTCTAGCGAGTCAGCCGAATTTCTATTACATAACATTGAGATGAAATTCATCAACTAGCAAAAAATGTAAGAATAAATGTATTTATAAGTGTTTTTGGTTTCCAAAGGTTTGTAAATGCGTAATTGTAAGTTATCCACGCGTGGCCACGATACAGGCTTCCATAGTAAAATACAATGATAACGTAGGATAACATATTATCTTCTACTAAAACGAATAGATTTTTAACACACCTATACTAGCTTCACCTGTATGTATGTAACCGAGTCCTTTAAACTCTATATAGACCCAATTTAAACGGACCGATTTACGAGTAATTCCAAATTTGTACACTTGTGGAAAATCAGGGACAATATAATAATTTCATAGGTTCATACCATCATCCTGATTAGGATCGCCAGGATAAAACAATTTCAAATTTTTCAGTACCAAAAAGTTGAAAATAAACATAGTTAAAAAAAACCACTTTTGAGGACCACTTAACTAAAGGTGAAAAAAGATTTCCAATATAACCTGAAAATCATGAAAAGCGTGAGGCGCTCTGTGCCATATTCTAAGTATATAGAGCAAGCCTTTATGTATTTATATATTGTTAGTAATTACAACATTTATAACAAAAAGATGGGTTTCCGTTATAAGTTTCCTACTCATTTGCTCCGTGAGCAGATAATAAATATACTTTTCTTTTAGAGAAAGGAAGCAGCAGCATGTGGCAATACACAGCTGTTATCATTTTTTCTGCGTCGATCCATCAAAAGAATGAAACAGGAAAGCGTACTACTTTGGAGCCCTCACTTTGATATACAACTCGGTAAAATACAGCGCAGTCACGGCGACCTCTATTTATCCTTGTCATTCCGTATAGAAATGAAAGAAAAAGAATTACCTCACTCTAATGAGCCATTTACATTGTTTTAGTGTTGCAAGAATAATGTATTGTATGTTACAGTTAGTTTTTATTGATTAACTAGCCGTCACGCGTAACTTTATATGTGGGATATAAATTATATTGTTATTTTGTAACTTAAATCTTATATCTTATGGACCGCAAAAACAGCAACGGCAATAGAAACATCATGAGAGTACACTGTCCAAGCAAAATATGGGTAGGTACTCTAAACACCCAGGTGACAGCGTCAAGTAATGTTCAGAAGTATTATAACTTCCGCCAACCCCTTCGGGGATACGGCGTGAGCGTTTGAGTCATCAATAAGTCCGCTTCTAATGTAGATTCAAACAAGTCAAAGAGCAATAAGGAGTCGGGTTTACACAAATGTGACATTTTTAATATATTTTATACTAGTGGATCGGCCCAGCTTCGCACGGGTAGCGAAGTTTTAAAATATCTGAGGTTTCTTTAATCACTGCTCAACCTTTGTGAAATTTAGAGCAATTTATAGCACTCCTGAATAGTGTAGCTTTGTGATTGTGAAAGCGCTTCAATGAACGGATTAGTATCTCCGAAGATAAACCCATGCAAACAAAAAATCAGAGTTACAAACTTTGCATACATCATACATATACTCAAGGCTATCTTTTGCCCGTGCAACCATTACTAAAAAATAATCCTTATAGCATTCAGTGAATCAGTATTCACGTGCGACGACAGGACGCGATGGCTTATTTCATGTATAAGTTTGGTGTTTCTATATCGATTTTTATGATTCTTTATTTATTTAGACAAAAAATTTACAGATTGCATTTTTGACATCAGTATCGATCACTAATTACCCCCTAATAGTTATTTTGAAAATATATTTAATGTACAGAATTGACCTCTCTACAGATTTATTATAAGTATAGATTATATGATACAAATAAAGGAGTTGAATGATATACTATCAGTTATATTTAAAACTAATAGTTTATTCTAGCCTTGCACGGGTACTGTTAAACCCTCCCTGCTCCCTTATGTCATTTAGAGTGATGTTAAATTATCTATTTTTCAACAGAAGATTTTCGCCATAAATTGGTGAAAGTTTAATTTTTTTTTGGGTTGTTTTAAAGACTGCTCATTACAGAAAGCAAGAACTCAAACAAATCTTTCTTATTTATATTATACGTATAGGTATTGAACAAGTTGTAGCTGTCTAGTATCGGCTTAGAATAGCATAACCTATTGCTTTTCGTGGATATTCATATTCCATGATCCTACGTGCACCTGAATCCTCACACTCAAAAGCGTGTTGGCGAGACCTTACGTAAGAAAACGCTGCGGAGGCCGTGCCATTCATACTATTTTGACTACAAGTTTTTGCAGTTAATAAAACTGTCTATTCCTGAAAAATACTGCATACATATGTATGTATACTAACGGCTATATTTTTATAAAAGATGATATTGTAAGATAGTAGAAATATAATATGAAAAAAGATGTTATACCATCATTTCCTTTACACATTTTATGTAATTTTGACCTCTATATTTTTGTTCTGGGTAAGACTAGAACAATAAAACGCCAGTCACCCACCAGGTGTTGCATAAGTCAAAAAAATGCAAACAATTGCACTAAAAATTTATTACATATTAAACACTACTATTATTGTTTGTAAAAGATTGTGTTTTATAGCGATATGGCCAAATCAAGATATTCATTCATTGCACTGACTTCGCTGTGTTTTCTACAACTTCGACAAGATGGCGCTGGTAGTAGAATTTCTACATCGCGGTATGATTTCTTCCATGATCCAGTATATAAACTTATTTGATAGTTTTTAAATTAACGATCAAATGTCACTTATTAATCTTGATTATTAATTTTTGTAGAGTCTGTTGTTAATTTAGGAGCAGACTTTTATAAATGTTCAATTATATTGGTGTGTAGTGTGTACTTTTGTTTCTGTTTTTTGTTAGTACAACTTAATGACTTACATTCAGTATGGGATACTAACTCTACATACATATACTCACGGCTATCTTGTCTCTCTTTGGAATAAGGAATTCCTCAGCCACTTTTGGAAGTTAAGTGGGGATAAGATGGTAAAATAAAGGTTGTTGGTGTTGGGTCTCCAAACCCATCGCCCAAAAATCCCTTAAAATCCTCAATAACATTAGTCGTCTCTTACGTACACTCACCGGAAGAACTGGGATAGTGCTATTCTAAACCGACACTACACACCTAACTTTACAATATGATTAATATTATATAACACATATAAATAACATCCAAGACTAAGAAATGCCATTTATGTCCATCACAACAATGGGCACTATAATGCGGCCCTAAATAAATTCCTCAACCACTTTTGGAAGTTGAGTGAGGAAAAGGCGGTAAAATAAAGGCTTTTGGTGATGGGTCTCCAACCGCATTGCCCAAAAATCCAATGAAAAAAGGCATTTATTTCACAAAATTAAGTAGTTTACAATGAATTGGTTTCGGTGTTTACCGCAGTAGGTTTCCCTGTGACGCAGCAAACAGGCTCTTTTAAATAACTAAGTAACATAACAATTATGTGCTGATTGCCATTTTTAATTTTGTTTCAAGTACAAAGATACAATTTTTTTTTGTTTTTGAAGAAATAGAAAAATAGAAAAAAAAATTTAAAGAGAAAATAGTTCATTTTCTCATAATTACTAGCTATAACTTATCAGAACTCGTATTATGTGTGTGTTTGTGAGTGTATGAGTCTATGTGCGTGTTCGTGTGTGTGTGTGTGTGTGTGTGAGTGCTTGTGTGTGTGTGTGTTTGTGTGTGGGAGAGAGGGAGAGAGGGACATTATTTTTGCTTGAGAGTGTGTATGATATTGTACCTATACGTCAATAGGTTTTTAATAGTAATTGCTCAACCTCGTTGTATGTTAACTCTTGTAACCAGTTTGTGATATAACGTTTTAGTTGGATTAACGTTTAACCTTTTATGTTTTCTTTTTGCTCAGTAATAATAATAATAATTGACCGTATTATAAATATTGGGCCGTGAAGCCTCCCTGCATTGGCTGCGTTTCGGGGACCTCTTTGGGGAAACCGAAGGTTTTGTCTGTGCAATACAAGACCAGGTTATCAAGACGCGGAACTATCGGAAATACATCCTAAAGGACGGTACCACAGACGCTTGTCGGGCTTGTGGCCGTCCCGGAGTCACTTAGGCATGATGTTTCCGGTTGTTCGGCTCTTGCTAACACTGAGTACTTGCACAGACACAACCAAGCAGCCAAAATCCTGCATCAGGAGCTCGCTCTGAAGTACGGTCTCTTGCAACAGAGGCTGCCGTATTACAAGTATCTGCCGGAGCCAATCCTAGAAAACGACCGTGCCAAAATCTATTGGGACCGATCCGTTATCACGGACTGAACTATTCTAGCGAATAAGCCTGACATCGTGGTATGGGATCGGTCGCAGTCGAGGGTATTTCTAGTGGATGTCACTATCCCTCATGACAAGGGTCTCGTGAAAGCTGAAACCGAGAAGCGTCGGAAGTATCTCAATCTGGCTCACGAGATCACCGACATGTGGGGTGTGACATCGACAGAAATAATCCCAATTGTTTTGTCCGCGAATGGGTTAATTCGAACCAGCCTCGCAACCAACTTGAGGCGGTTGGATTTCTGTGGCGTGTCGGTTCCAGCACAAATGCAGAAGGCGGTGCTGCTCGATACGGCTCGGATCGTTCGTCGGTACTTGAACCTGAGTCCCTGACCCCGACCGACTGTTCTTTTGTCGGGGAGTACCGCCTCTCCCATTTAAAATTTATATTTTCTTTTTCGGCCATGGGAGAGGCGAGGAACTATAAGTTATGCAGAAAATAATAATAAGATTTTATTTGCCTCTTTTAAATACAGAACTACATAAACAACATGAGAAAGACACAAAAAGACAAAATGGTTTAGAGCTCGGTCTTTTCACTGTAAGCGGATAGCGCCGATTTTCAGCTCTGACCACGACTTAAAGCCAACTTAAAACTAACTTAAGACTAAGTGCACGAACACAGATGCACACACATACACAGATACATCAATCCTTACACACACATTCATTCATGCAAGCATTCTACATACACACACACACACACCTACACACACACAATCACATAGGCATTTAAATTTAAATAAAGATTAAATATGTAAATAAATTAATAGAATATAATAATTATAAAGAATAAATCAATTAATAGATAGAAATACATATTATGGATAGAAAACTAAAAATTTATTGATAGAAAACATAAAATAAAAATATTTTTTAAATTAAATATATAAGACAAATATAAAAATATAATACACGGATAAGTGTATAGCGCTAAGCAGAGGAAGCCCTTATTCGAATTTCATAGTTAAAGCACAACCATACCGTACAGCGAATTCGTTACACTGTGATGTAATTAACCATGTGCGAAGTTTTTTCCGAAAACACTGAATTGATTGAACAATTTTGATAGGTGGTGGGATGTCATTCCAGTATTTTATTATACAATATCGGTGCTATTGTATCAAAATGACGGCGGGCAAAAGCTGAGTTATATTTGGGAACGGGAACACACGCTATTCTTTTATTGCTATTCGGAATAGAGGGTATGATAATTTTATGGTAATTCATTAACGCCTGTGTGATGTATAGCTTTCTAACGGTTAGAACATTGGCTTTTTCGTATATGTCGGATGTAGGGTGCCTATAAAGTAACATGAATATGATTTTTAAAAGGGCACGTTGGGCTCTTTCTAATTCTATCATGTAAGTCTTGCCAGCACCGCCCCAACACGTTAAACAATATGTAATAATGCATTGGTATAGGCCTTTGTAAGTAGAAAGCAGGAGACTTTTGTCCGCAGATTTTCTGAGGCTTTTGAAAACATGGAACAGCTTCCGGGTTCTAGCAGTGACTGACTGGATGTGTTTATTTCACCGAAGGTGTTAGTCGATAAATTATTATAAATATTTAATTTCCTGGACTCGATTTCCGACGGCACAGTCGCAGTTGTGGCTGATGTCTTGCACATTCCTGTTACATGGATAAGTATGGATAACTAGTTGGAAATTGTCTTTTGGGAGTGATATGGCTGATTTTGTAAAGCAAATATACTTTGTTTTTAAAGCGTTCAGAGTAAGCAGATTATTCTCCAGCCACGAAATTATATAGCACAACCCTCTCTCTGCTAACTCCTTTACTTTGAGCCACGTTTTAGAGTGAAAAAGAACTACGGTGTCCTGAGCAAACATAATAATCTCTGCACCTTCTATCTCTAAGTTGCAGAGGCTGTTGATATATAGCAGAAAAAGAGTCGGGCTAAGAGAACTTCCCTGCGGGATTCCGTAGTTGCAGTTATTTTTGGCCTCCGATTCTGAATTTCCTACTTTTACAGCCTGTTCTCTACTTGACAGATATTCCCGGAACCAGTCATGTACAGTACCACGTATACCTAAATTTTCCATTCTTTTTAGCAGAATAGCTAAAGAAACCGTTTCAAATACTTTTTGCAGGTATAAAAAAATACCTACACATTTTTTGATCTTGATATACGTAAATAGCTATTGAAAATGTTAAAAAGCCCAATACCCTTGGTCGCCTCTTACGACACCCGCGGGTAGAAAGGGGTAGCGACATTCTAAGCCGGCACTACACGGCTAAAAATACTGCTTTAAATAAAACTAGGCCCAAGTCTTAGCAGTAGTATTTTAAGTTTAAGTAATTTAAGTAAGAAATTAATGATTACGATGAAACAAAATTAGTCGGATTTTATTAGTGTTTAACACAGATATCTTACTTGGATAAATAAAGTGAGCTTATTTTACGGCAATGCTTAAAGCGTTTGTTTATAATGGAGCTGCAGCCGTATTTAATTACGGTTCGGATGCTCAGACTTGAATTTAAACTGCATTTTGAAAGGCGACCGATGAAAAGAACAGAATCCCAATTGGATTTGCAATTCTCTCAAATTCAGTTACTGGCGAGAAGCGCTGGAAATGGGACGACCGGTGGTGGCTGAACTGAATTTCGATACCGTTTAATTAGTTCCGTTCAAAAAGTGAGACCATTTCGTTTGTTGTAAGATATCGGATCAAAAGATAAGACGACGAATCGTTTCGGTTAAGAGCTGATCAACTTTGTACTGCAAGTCCATTGCGTTAATCTACTCAGTTTAATAATGGTAATTAATTTAATGGTATTTTATCCATATTTTTTTACAAAAAAACACAACACTAAAGTGTGTATGCTCAGAATGTCGATTTCTTTAAATATCTATCATTTCCTTGCACATCGACAGAAAAGCGGTTTGCATAAATCAAAATAGTGATTTTTCACGAGCAAGATTTAATAAAAATATGTTTTTGCTATCGTACAGTTTTGGATTTCGAAGGGTTTTTTTTACTAATCAATTAAGCAAATGAAAAATTTCGACATCAGCGGGACTTGAACCCGCAACCTCGGGTTTACGCTCCCGTCGCTCTGCCAATTGAGCTATGGGTACATAACATATCACATGTCATCACAACATATCGAGTGACCACTCGCGCGAAAACTGTGTATTTGCTTGTTTCTTTACACCTTACTGGCTTTTTTTGTTGAACAGCGTGTGGTTGTTTCTGATGATGATGTTTGAATTTATTATTGCAGAAGAATAGAAATAAAAAAAAATATAAGACTTTTTAATTGCCACCAGATCGTAAACGTAGGTTGGGTACACCCAGAAGTGTGGTTGGGGTCTGCGAAAGAGGGCTTTAACTACTGTGATTTGGAAATATGACAGCGGAGAGGAAGATGTGGCTGTACTTGTAACAATACATGGTATATATAAAACTGAACATCATAAGATAACGTAAGTCAGGAAGATGATGCTGAAAAGAAATTGCAATAAAGATATTAGTCACTTTTAATCATTCATATCTTACGGAGCAGTCTTGCGATTAACTGATTATTGGATACTTATAAATGATGAAACCATTATTAAAATAATCGGTGGTAGGGAACGCTAACAATTCTTAAAAAGTGTAAGTGAAACAAACAAAAGAACAATTTCGCACTAGAAGCCTCTTAACACTTCCAGCTCAATTGTCAGAGCGATGGGGGCGTATACCCGGAGGTAGTGGGCTCGATCCCTGCTTATGACGAAATTTTTCTATCCTTTATTTACTAAAAACTAGCTTTTTGCCCGTGAACTCGTCCGCGTGGACTACATTTTGTGCATCTGGTTTACATCCAAAATACCGAAACACTATCTCAACATCTGTAATATACATTTATATTCCCGCGGGCGTTGTAAAGGACATTGAGGCTTTATAAGTGATTGTTAGGCGATGCAGTTGGTGACCCATCACTACCAAGCTTTGTTTAACTACCTATTCCCCAATCTATTTCAAAAGTGGATGAAGAAATACTATCTCTGAAGTTATGGCTACCCTTTTATCGGATTTATGGCCGTTAGTACATCCTCATGAATGATTGATATATGAATTTCATAAGTTCAATCGCACAAAATATTATGTTTCTAGATACAAAAATCTCTATATTCACTTTCATTTGCTATGTCAACCCCTTAGGGGATGAGTTCCAACAAATCCCTTTTAATTGTTAAAAAGAATCAAGAAATAAATCATTTGGTACCAAGTTTCTGTGTTCGGAAATGAGAATATCTTAAGTAAGGACGGATACGAATAATAGTTTGGCGCTGCGGTGGCGGCGGCCCGGTGCTGCCCCCTACACTGACCGTTGGTGATAGTGAGAGAGCTTGCAGCGATTGCGCGGGAATATGGGGATGGTGAAGTGAAGAGATAGTACTTGCTTTTATAATATATATTTTTATTCTATTCGAACACAAAAAAGTACAAAAAGCTCGAGTCACCTGAAATTCGAACCCGGGACGATTGATTCATGTTAGTTATATAAATATGCATAGTAGTTAGTTATACCGCTACGCCACGGCGACGATACCGGGGCGGGCGGTGTCAAATTTTTAACACAATTTATTTTCTATTATTCTTACTATTGACAAACAAATTTGTCATTGAAATGTCATTTTGAATAAAATGGATGACACTCTTAATCTTTCCAAGATGATCATTACAAGAATCTGATGAGAAATCCATTGATAAAAAAAATCGTTGCAATATGTGGAGCCATATATGATTTAAGGTTTTTTGATGCTTGTGCGGGAACCATTGCGAATCTCTCATTTTAGAGGATTCAATTATTGTATCATTTAGCATTTACATGTTTATATTCTTTCCAATATATTACCTTGTTTTAAACGACACAGCTCCATCTCCAGTCCATCCAGCAAGCAAACAATATTTTTATTTTCCTTCAGGAATATCATATTTTCCGAGATAAAAAGTACCTTATTATTTTTATTCGGACTTCTCACTATACGTTTTTAAAATTTCAAAGCAATCGGTTCAGTAGTTAGGACGTGAAAACGGAACAAACAAACAAACAAACTCACTATGCTCACTACGATTTTTTAAATTATAAAATAAACATTCTTATTACATGATATATAAATCAGGTTTATATGTTTTAAATTAACATCTGTAAGCATATTATAGTTGTTATGCAAAACACTCCCTAAGAAATTTTGGACAATTCTTTTGTAAACCTTGCTTCGATGGTAAATACTAATACTAATACTAAATCTACTAGTATAATTAATTATTAATAGAATTCAACTCAACTTGAAAAAGTAAAATTTTGTATTCCAACATTAAGGTGAACTCACTTCTAAGTAGAGCTACAATAGTAAGTTGACCCGACGCGTGAGAGATGAGGCGGGAACTTGTAATAAATAGCCAATCAACATCTTATTGTCTATTAGTGGCCGAACACCGAAATGGAAATCTGTATTTAATTAATCCAATAATACCATTTTCCAGACCTCACATTTACAACCATCTGTGGCCTCAACTAAGCGTCAGACTGTCTAAGGCTTATAGGCGTACCATGAAATGATGAAAGCAATGTATAGCTCTTATCTCTATGAGTCGATAAAAATCAGAAAGAGACAAAACTAGATGTTTGGTTAGTGATTTAATTCAATTCTTAGTATGGGTAACTAAGACACAATATGTACTGCTTGAATAACTTCTCTAATAGAGTGATGCGTTTGTGTTTATATGCATTTCAAGTTGACAGTGTGATGTGATTGCTAAAACAATCAGTTGATTAGTACACGTAGTACATACATACATATGCTTACGGCTTCAAACCCCAAAAAGGCGTAGCGAGAGCTTCATCACAAAGGTTTCATTAATTTTTTGAAATTAAGTGGGGAAAGGTTTGTATAACAAAAGATGGTTGGTGATGGGTCTTCAATAACATAACCGTTGGGTGTCACCTCAAAAGTTCCAACACCCTTAATATTATAAATATTCTATTGGGTACATTGAACATGTCTTATTCTCTTTGGTAATTTAATAAATTATCCAAAAATATTTTTATCATTCCTAATTTTTAAAAAAATATTTAACAGCGTATTTAAAGACTTTGAACTAGTATTTAACAAATATTTTGCATCAATCTTAAAAAAGGGACCATATATCTAGAATTTGAAAAAGAACCAAAATCCACTTCTTTTTTCAGGATGCCCTTAAAATAATTTAATATGGAGTATAAAAAACGTTTGATAAAATAACCATTGCACTTGATAGGGAAGCACGCTATTACATGCTACGATACAATATGACATGATGAAGTACATGAATTCAGATTTTTTATTCTGATACTTTCACATAATAAGTATCCTCACAGCCCATATATGTCCCCACCAAGGGGCTCGAGCCTACCCTATATAGGGCGATTTGGCCATAGTCCACCACGCTGGCCAATAGCGGGTTGGCAGACTAACGACTACTACAGTAATAGTAGCCGGGACCGACCGCTTAACGTGCCCTCCGAAGCACGGAATCATCTTAATTTTCGGATAATCAGGTGATTCAACCCTGCAACATCCTTCCAAACTGGGTTTAATCTTACAAATTTAATTTGTAAGGTTACCACCCCCTGGGAATCGAACCCAAGACCTCCGCACTTGAAACCAAGCGCTTAACCGCGAGACCACGGAGGCAGCTAAGTATAGACTCATAATTTTTTCATTTGAAACCTTGGTTACCTTTACCTAACAGGGGTTTTTGATTGGAATTATATTTATAAGTAAGTATAAATTGGGTTATGTTGGTTTTAAAATGATATTCTTCCTCACGATTGAAATTTTGATTAATAAAACAGGAAATAATTGTGGTGACCTGATGTCTTTTTCGTAGACTTGAAAAAGCATTTGAACCCACGCATTTAAGGCCGCACTCTTTCCCAACAGCTAAGGCTAACAAGCGAACAGCTATTATTTATAAGATATGCAACTCATGTATATGGGATTGCATTTAAAAAGTTGTTTCAGAATACATATATCAAGTTTTTATTGCCTAGTCTTAAAAGTTTCGTAATTATATTGTTGTGATCCACTGACAGATATGACAAAAGTGTAAAGGAATAGTTTTTTGCGATTCGGTTCCGCATAAAACCCCGAAAATTGGAGGATAATTATTTCTATTACTAGTTAGCCTGTTATTTAATGTTTCTGCTCTACTTCATTACCAAAAACAAAGGATTGCGTATTCAACATAATGCAATTATCAAATAAAGACAATTTGTTTAAAGGCAACATGCCTGTCAGCTTTGAATAGCACTAACCATTTTTTTCCCGTAGTTGTTGGGCTATGTGTAATTTAAATGTCGATCATCTGATCTTAACAAAGATAAGTACGTATTAATTCGAAATCACTGCAATAAGGTGTGTAGGGATGCACAGCGTAACCACATTCATAAATCTGTTGAAAATGGCGATCAAGCCAAAGTTTGGAAGTTTCTTAGATCTCTAGGAGTTGGAAAGTCACGTCAAGATTCAATCCCAAAAGACCTCGACCTCATTTCGCTTAATAGTCATTTTTCACCATCGTCAACCTTTGATGGATCTAAAAAAGCTGAAACTTTGCATTATCTTTCTACACTTCCAACTCCAGATTTTCCTCCTTTTCATCTTTGTCAATTCACCGATTGTGATGTTAAGAGTAATATTATGTCAATCACTTCAGACGCGGTAGGTGGTGATTGTATTAGTCGTAAAATGCTATTACCTATCCTTGACATTATAATTCCCGTAATTACCGAAATCCTTAACAATTCCATATTCTCAGGGTCATTCCCAACGATATGGAAAGAAGCTGAAGTTATCCCTATTCCCGAAAAAACCAATCCTGAATCCTTTTCTGATTATCACCCTATATCAATTTTACCTTTCCTTTCTAAAGTTCTTGAACGTCTGGTTCACAGACAACTAAGTAACTTCCTCACAAAAAATGATCTCCTTAATCCGTTCCAATCTGGTTTCCGTCCTTCCCACAGTACTGTTACGGCCCTAGTTAAAATTACTGATGACATACGTTTGGCTATGGATAAGGGACTGCTGACTATCCTGGCATTGCTCGATTTCAGTAGTGCCTTCAATACAGTTAACTTCAATTTACTGCTAGCACTACTTGGCTCTCTTAACATATCTTTAACGGTGATTGACTGGTTTCGTAGTTATTTACTAGGACGCCGGCAGCGCATTCGAATTGACAATTCGTTCTCTCCTTGGCGTGAGTTAACTGCCGGTGTTCCGCAAGGTGGTGTGCTGTCTCCTCTTCTATTTGCAATTTTTATTAACAGTATTTCTCATAGACTCACTTCTTCCTACCACCTTTATGCAGATGATCTCCAAATCTATATACAGAGTAATATAAAACAATTAGACATGTCCATAAGCTTGATTAATAAAGATCTAGAACGAATTTTGCAATGGAGTGAGGCGTATGGGCTAAAAGTCAATCCAAACAAATCACAAACAATAATAGTCGGTAGTTCTCGAAGGATTTCTAGGATTGATTACAAATCACTGCCGCCTGTGTTATTTGACGGAACATCAATCCCTTTTAGCCCTGTGGTAAGGAACTTAGGCATTATGATTGATAGCAATTTATCTTGGGTACCCCAATTAGAATTGGTAAGCCGAAGGATATTTACGTCAGCGGGCTCCCTCAGGACACTGCTTAATTTTCTGCCTACTGCTACCAAAACTGCGTTAGCTCAATCTCTACTCCTTCCAATTTTGGATTACGCTGACACATGTTATCCTGATTTAACGGAAGAACAACTTAATAAACTAGAGCGTCTTCAAAACTTATGCATCAGATTTTTTTTTGGATTGCGTAAGTATGATCACGTGTCTGTTAATCGTACTAAACTTAAGTGGCTTCATATTCGCCTCCGCCGCAATGTGCATACTTTGTCCCTCCTTTACTCTATCTTGTTCAATCCTGCCACCCCCTTCTATCTAAAAGAACGTTTTCAATTCCTCTCTTCTTTCCATAACCTTAATTTACGTTCAGACCATAATCTTCAATTATCTATTCCCTCTCATAAAACCAATTTCTATGGCTCCTCTTTTTCTGTACACGCTGTGCAATTGTGGAACGCACTTCCTGTGGAGGTGCGATTGGCTAAATCACTGAATGTGTTCAAAGATCTGGTGAAACAACACTATCTCACTGAAGCGCTGTAATACTGTTGCTTTTTCACTATATATATTAATTATATTTCTAAAACGTATATGTGTATATTATTTAGGTATTTGTATTGCTTGTATATATAAAAATACGTAGTTAATGTATGTGTTCGTATTCGTTAAATATCTATAATATTTTGTATGATTAATATTTTTATTGTTATTTAAATTAAATAAGTTAGTTTTAAGTAAGCTTAATAGATAATCATGTTTTTTTTTCTTGTTTTGTTTATCTCCCCAAATAATTAATTTATCGATCTCACCTTCCAAAGGTTGTCTGGAAGAGACCGCCAATTATTATTATTATTATTATATTAGATGGGCGATAAGCGCCACGGGTTTCCGCACTGAGCCCGGCATGGCAAGCCATTGTACGTGGACCAAGTGGTCATTTAATTCTCCCAACCTAATTCTGTCCAGAAGGCGAGTAGCTTATCCAGGTCAGCTGCTGCCTCTGGGAGCGACTTTATGGATCCTATCGTGTTATTGTGGATATCGGCTACCCCAGTGCATTCCTGGAGCACGTGAGCAACCGTTTCGTCAGCTTCCATGCACGCTCGGCACATGGGGCTGTCGGTAATGCCTATAGTGTATAAGTGTTTATTTAGTGTGGTATGTCCTGTGAGTACTCCAGTCACTGTCCGCAGATCTTTCCTGCTTAGTCGCAGGGCGCGCCCGGTCAGCTTCCTGTCAAGGGTTGGCATGATTTCCTTCGACTGTCTGCAACCGGGCTCCTCCTGCCAGTGTATCTTGGAGAGGGAGTGAGAGACCGCCAATTGTACCTCACTGTAAACTGTTTGATCATATTATTATTTTTGTAAATTTGTGTTTGATGTGCAATAAAGAGTTATTCTATTCTATTCTATTCTATGTGGTCATTCAAACTTGCTTTATTTTATTATCTTTTCGTCATTCAACTTCCAAATGTGGCTGATGAATTTCTAACTCTGAAGCTCTTGCTACCTTATTTGATATTTAGAAAAGTATGTATGTAAGCTTGTAGGTAGGTATGCGTGCTATTTGAAATAAACTCAACTGTCATCAACCATTTTTGGACCAACCAATCTTATATCTAAATTAACAGGTCTAATAATATCCCTTTACCAATTATCTGGATAAAAACTGGAACCTTCAAAATAGTATCAAATAATTTCATTTGCAAAATCAATTTGATATAATGGTGGAAATATTTTTATTTGTGTATCATCTATTTAATTTTCCACCTGCAACGGTGAAGTAAATATTGTCATGGCAAATTACGTAAACTTAAATAAAATAATTATAAAGTGACATCCAAAGAAACAAATTTTAAGTAATAAAAATTAATCAAAACATATTTTAAATTGTAACATATTTTTTATAAATAAATTTACTCCGACTGGAATGTTCTGACATTATTTACAGCACAAAGATCAGTCAGCTTTCGTTCTACTCTAGCAAATAAAACATTGTATCCGCCAGTAAACCTTTTCGTTGGTAGTTATCTCTGACGGTACTTTTATATTTATCTCACACAAAGCCCCTGACTTATTCGAAGCTTTTGTATCTTTTACCTGTTTAGATTGTGGCTGTTCCAAGGCTGTTTATAATCCAAATATGTTTTTTCAAGGAAAATATGTATACTTTTCTAAATCTTTCAGTTCTAAATATTGTTAGCAACACTCTAATTTCATCATAATCAGTAACAATTAATTTTCTGGACTATAATTAAATCTGCTTAGTATGTAGAAACCGGCTAAATTAAGCTGTGTAGAGTCAGATTAGAATAGCTCTAGACCATTTGTTCCCATGGATGATCCTAAGTGGCGATTAAAGGTATTAGGGCTTTTTACGTGATTATTGGGAAGTGCAGTTGGAGGGTCATCAGCAACAACTTATATTTTACAACCTTTTCTCCTCTCAACTTTCAAAAGTGGCTGAGAATCTGACTACCCCTTCTAGAGATTTATTTAATATGTGCGTATGTTTGTTAGTAATTAATGAACAAGATCAATAAAATTAACATCGCTCTAAGATTTTATTAAACACATTTTTCTAGACTTTATATGAATATATGACGCTAATACGCTATATGATGAAGTCAAATTAAGGTCTTTTACCCAAACTCAAAGAAACCTTTATTTCACCATCTTTTCCCCACGCAACTTCCAAAGGTGGCTGAGGAATTTCTAATTCCTTCGTTCTGGCTACCCCTTCTAGCGATTTATAACCGTGAGTATATGTATGTATGCAAAGAAAGGAGTTATGGTTTTCACGCGTATCTTTATGTTTACTTGTTTTGTTCTCTAGCTAGTTATTATTTGGAAATAAACGACGAAAAAAGACATTTCACACACACATCTAGATAGCAAATCCTAACTAAAAAAGTTTAAAAAGTAACGTGCATTTAAATATGAAAAAACAGATTGTTAAAAAAACAATGGTAGTTTAGTTGAAATACATGAATAATACGATTACTTAGCGCGCTTCCGAATTGATCTTGTTTTATTCATTTCAATTGTTTTTTTAACTTTATGTAAAGCTTAAACGGTCATTATTTATGTTTTTATTGTACAAACCGATCATTATTATCAAACTCGGTCCTAAAGTTTAAAATATTACCACAACAATTTTATCAAGATTAATTTGATATATTGGTTACATTCTAGTCCAAATTGATTAATGAAACATAATAAATTCTCATTAACTTTGAGTTATTATTACTAGGTTGGCATGGGACCGTCGGATGCCAATAAAAGGAGCGAAGTGAGCAATTGCCTGATTCTCAGATATTACTTATCGTTGAACGATTTATTCTACAAATATCTCAACAAGCGTTGATTTGTTATGATTCTTTGAATATACTAGTTGGTTTACCTAAACGCGTGATTGATTCTACACAAAACTGCAAAGGAGTTACAGTCCTGATTTTGGAAAACTTAAATTGTTAACAATATTTATTGTGAAAAAACATACCTAAAAAGCTAAATACCTATTTTCTTTTAAAAAGAGTATATTCAAGAAATTTTTGTTCAAATTTTTTTTGGAAAAAATGTCTTAGAACTCGATTTTCTTATTAGCGTTCAAAAGTTTGAAAAATCACCAAGTGTCGGAGCGCAAACGAACGTGACTTTAGGACGATCGAATATGAAAAAAATCTGCTTTCACGCGCTGGCATTGTTTACGTAATTTTTCCATAGATTAACATTGTAATTTTTTAATGGTGATTATTCCTCCGTGGTTCATCCGATTTTTATCAAAATTGACATAAACCATCTAGACATGGTCCTTGACCACCGTCCAAAATTTCAGGGTTCTGAGTTGAGCCGTTTGGGAGGAGTACGATCACAACGAAATGCAAAAGTCGGGGGTAAATGGAGCTTCGCTCCAATAATAATTTCGTTAAGGAGTATGGTAGACTCAATCGAAACCTCCTTGTCGTTTGCGAAACGATTGAAAAACATTATGAAACGGAACGTTTATGTCATGTCATGGGTGACAGTCAATATGGCGACTAAGATTTGTTTGTCAGCAATCAGCACCATTAAAATTTAGCAAAATACTCGACAATCCGAATTTTGCGGATAGATGTTGTCGACTCAAAATCATTATTTTTTTATGTATTATTATTCAGGTAAGGTTTCGATCGAGTCTACCGTACCCCGTGACGAAATTATTAATATAGATTCTATTTTCACGCGCTGGCATTGTTTACGTAATTTTTCCATATACTAATATTATAATTTTTTAATGGTGATTATTCCTCCGATTTTTATCAAAATTGACATAAACCATCTAAACATAGTCCTTGACTACCATGCAAAATTTCAGGGTTCTGAGTTGAGCCGTTTGGGAGGAGTACGATCACAACGAAATGCAAAAGTCGGGGGTAAATGGAGCTTCGCTCCAATAAGTTAAATAATTTGATATCGATTGTTCGCCTTGCTAAAGCATTGCAGCCATTTTTCATAGAAATTTATTTATTGAACATTATTTTAAATTTACTTACATATATTGTAAAACTGTCTTTTTGTCAGTTGAGTAAAATGTATCGATAAAACGTGGCCGTTTTGGTTTTACAGCATTACAAATCACCATGAATAAAGCGTCTGAATATCCCATTTCTTGGTAGTGGAGGAGTTGTGACAATAAAGACACACTTCTTTCCAAGCCCAAGAACCTGCAGGCTATGCAAGAATAATCAGACAAGTTCGCTGAAAATACAAAGAGACACATCTAAATTTTATAAATAGTTTAAGGGATCGTGGTCTTCCGCTTTTGATCCAAGCTAATATTATAAATGCGAAAGTAACTCTGTCTGTCTGTCTGTTACGCTTTACCGCTTAAATATCTCAAACGATTTTGATGAAATTTGGCACAGACAATCTATAGAACCTGAAAAAGAACATAGATTACGAGGTTGAAATAGGGGTTGAAAGTTTGTATGGGTTTTTTTAATTTTAAAAGATAAAACCATAAAACTTTATATTTAAGCACTTGATAACAAATAAAATGACATTTGTTCTAGCGTTTTTGAAATTTCGACCTGAGAGGGGATGAAATAAGGGTTGAAAATTTGTATGAAGTTCGTCAATTTTTGGTATTAAGGCACTAAACAAGAATCAAAAATTCGTTTGTTCTAGCATTTTGTAGTTTTTACCAGTATGTGGTGAAATAGGGGTTGAAAATTTGTATGGGTATTCCTAATTTTTGAGGATAAGATCATGTAACTTAGTTCGAAACGGGAACTACGAAGCCAAACTTTTTGTATACTTAATATTCCTGTCGCCCCCTATCACGTGAGTACACTGTCCAAGCGAAACGGGTGTACTCTAAACAACTGATAATGTCACGTGATGATCAGAAGTATAAGTATCTCTAACCTTTGAATCTTTGAGTTTAATATTAAAATTAAAGGGACGCAGACAAAGTCGCGGGTACCAGCTAGCTAAGAATGAAACAAAAACAAAACTTGTTATGCCCTTTTTATAACAGTTCTAATTAATTAAATAAAGTGGTCAGTACTCGTGAAATTGAAGAGTTAAACCGCAGAAACTTATTTGATAGCCGAAGCGGTAAAACTACTAATCTATTCAAAGGTTTCAGAGGTTTCAAACGAATTCAGCCAGAGAAGTTTATTTACCGTGATGTCACTCTGATATTTTATACTTTAGTTTTGAAGCTGTTGTTTTTGTGTTCTAAAAAGGTAAGGCAAAACAAATAAAAATAAATAGTTTAAGAAGTTTTTAAAATACCAGCACTTGAATAATACGAGGGGCATGCCAAAAGAAACTAGATACTCAAAAATTATAAAATTTATTCTTTATCACAAGTATCGACCTTTTCAAAGTATTCACCTTGAGCACGTTTACACTTTTCCATACGTCTTCTGAACCAATTGGGAAATGCCTGAGACCACTCTTCTTTAGATACCTCAGAAATCTCGAAATTATAGGCAACCAGCGCATCTTCTTTGCGTTTTTCTTTGATTTTTTGACTCAAGTAAAAATCACAAGGCACTAGGTCAGGGGAATATGCCGGGTGAGGGAGAATTGACACATTTTTCGAGTTGAAAAAGTCTAGTGTTCTGGCAGACGTGAGCGTCGCCGCATTGTCGTGGTGCCAGAGAAGGTGCCGGATTCCTGACTTCGGACGCTTGCCACACCAAGCTGATATTACTGTTGGAGCACAAACTGTCACATACCATTCGGAGTTCACCGTTCTTTCATTCTTTAGCTCAACATTAGCAACAACGGGTCATATTCGTTTTGCAGAAAAACGAGGCGACCACTTGTTTCTGTGTGCTTCGTGCACGGCGGCATTTCGTTGGAGTTGGCTCATCTTCAAAGCACCATCCAGTCGACTGTCGCTTTGATTCGGAATCATAGTTATATAGCCATGTTTCGTCACCAGTCAGTATATCATATACGTTCTTTTTCTCGCCTCCGTTGAATTTATCATGAGTAGGCACCAATCCACCCGACGGTCTTTCTGCTCATCGGTAAGTTTGTGCGCCACCCATCTCGAACAACATTTACGGAGAGAAAGGTGGTCGTGAATTATGGTTTGCATTGCTGCTGATCCAATTCCTAGCTCTCGCTCTAGCTCTACATATGTAATTCGTCGGTTTTCGTGGATAAGTTTTTCGACTGCACGAACGTTTTCTTGAGTGACCGCGGTTGGCGGCCGTCCTGTCTTCGCTTCATCTTCGAGACATCCCCGTCCTCTTTTAAATTCAGCAAACCAATTGAATACTGTTGTTCGGGAACAAGCAGACTCACCAAAAGTAGAAGCCAAAAGTTCAAAACATACTTGAGGCTTTAAAACTTTTTTAAAGTCATAATAAATCATAGCGCGAAAATCACGTCGACTGAGCTCCATTGTTGCAAGTGAATTCCCGCCAGATTCTCGGAAAAATGATGCTCATTTAAATAAGAAATAAATAAAAGAAGTATGTTCTATATTCAAATATGTCAATAAATAACATGCCTATAAGATGGTGTGTAGCTTGCCAGTGTCAATTAAATGAGAAAAGAGTATCTAATTTCTTTTGGCATGCCCCTCGTATGCATGTTAAAGCTGGTTTTAACTTATATATATTGTTTATTTATATATTTAAACACTGAATTGATTTCGATGCGATCGCCGACCAATAAAACTTTATTCAACCCAAATTTCAACAAAAGCTTAAATCTATAATTACATAGTAATTATAGATTTAAGCTTTTGTTTAATATAATAATAAAAAACCACAATCATTTTGTAAAAAAAATTGCATATGCAAGATTTATAACGTATAGCAGCTTTTATTTTATTCTTTTATGAGTCTTTTTTCCCTAAACTAGGAGGGTGTCCTGTATCTTAAATAACAGTTTTGAACCTTGATTTAACAAATATATAACGATTTAATTCTGTTTTATTTAACTCTGGCCATCATGCTTTGATGTATTGTAGTACTAAGTACCTAGGTACTTGATCTTACATGCTCTTGTTATTGGGTGACACAAACATTCAGCTTCAGTGCTAGAGCAATGTGAGCTATAATTGAGTAGTTAGAATAAGGTAAGGTATTATTTTAAATCGAAAATGGGATGGAGTTAGTTTTACTAAGATAATAAATTCAATAAAATATAATCCATGGGTCTCCAACCGCATCGCCCAAACGAAAATAATAAACATTAATGAAATTAAAATTACTTGCGGCCACTTTTGCCTGGCTGCGTCTTGTCAGTGTATTCTCCTATACATAAACTTATGTTAAAATGTGTTTGACTCAATACGTTATGAACGTAGAGATTTAGCAGCGGGATCTTATACTATTACTGTAATTTCTTTATTATTATAGTTAATGTTATATGACTGGCCGTTGAACATTCTTAATATGTTAGTGGGTACAAGTGAACAACCAGTAGCTATAAAGATTGATACTATTATAAGTATATACTCACGGCTATAAATCCCTTAAATGGGTAGCCAGAGCTAGAAAATTAGAAGTTTCTCAGCCACTTTTGGAAGTTGCGTGGGGAAAAGTAGTGAAATCCCTTAAAATCCCCAATACCATTAGTCGCCTCTTACGTACACCCACCGGAAGAAATGGGGTAGTGCTATTCTAAGCCGACAATACACAGCTACTGTTTGTAGCATTGGGATAAATAATCAGTAATAGTGACATGATTGCATCATTGCCCAATGCATTTCGGTCAATAATTGCATCTTTACGTCTTTTATTGTGTGATGTGTTTTGTTTATTTTTCAACAAGTAACTATAGTCACTCTCCTCATACTCAATGAATATACGCCAAGTATATGCCATATATAGGCCAAGATATCTGTTATCAACATTTTGTAAAATAATCGCCGTGTAGTGCCGTGTAGAATGTCGCTACCCCTTTCTACCCACGGGTGTCGTAAGAGGCGACTAAAGGTATTGGGGCTTTTTATTGGATTTTTGGGCGATGCGGTTGGAGACCCATCACCAAAAACATTTATTCATACCATCTTTTCCCCACTCAACTTCCAAAAGTGGCTGAGGAATTTCTAATTCCTTAGCTCTGGCTACCCCTTTTAGGGAAATATAGTCGTGAGTATATGTATGTATGTATGTATGTAAAATAATACTTCATTTATCATGAAACATCTTACAAAATACCGTGATAGCTCAGTAGGTAGAACACCGCTTTTCGAGCAGAAGATGAGGGTTCAAATAAACCCTATTTTGTCTTTTCTGTTTAAGAAATGTGTGATTAATTTATCATGGTTGTTAACGATGAGGAAAATATCGTGAGGAAACCCATGTGGGTTTTTGTAAGTTGTATTTTGTTATGTGACAGTGTATCCATACAAAAAGGCGATAGGCTTGCCCTCTATAACGTGAGTACACTGACCAAGCAAGACGTGGGTACTCTGGACACCAGGTGCCAATGTCACGTGATGTTCATAAGTATGAGTAGCTCTGCCAACCCCTTCGGGGATATACAGCGTGAACGTTGAGATTTTAGATTCACATCTTACAAAATCAAAAATATTTTTTATAATTCCTGCTATCCTATTATAGAAACTATGGTTTGGTGAATACAAATTATAAACAGAAGCGCCTCAAAGGAGCTCACACTATTTTTTTTTGATTAATATAATATTAACTTTTCAAAACCAAAGTTTTAATTCTTCATTATGGATTTCTTTGACTTAATGAAATGTGAAGGTGTGACGCCTTATGAAATAGCTCCGCTAAATCATAGTATATTTCTGCCATCGTGAAAAGTTATGTAATCAAGACCGACTGATACAAATTATGTTTTTATAATTTAAATCAGTATAAAAACCACCAAAGCATTGAAAACACAATTGCATAAACACCCCTTCAAAGTGCAGTTGTGAGTCTATCGAAGGTTAACCTTTTTTTTCCCAAACGAAAGTTTTGAGTGCTGCTGGCCCTGTCGCCTGTGCGGCTTCACCGTGACTTTATGTGTACCGGGCAGCTGAGAGCCACCCTGGCAGGGTGTACCTAAGCTAAATCGAATAGAGGAGGGATTGGGTAGGAAAATGTTTAAATTTAAAGAATTATTTTATCTTTTTAGTTCCTGGTGTTTTTTTGAAGGCGGATTTTTTTTATTATATTTTTTTTTTGCTTTTTAGTGTTGTTACTATAAAAATGGGTACGTAAGGTCGTGGTGCATGGTAGGCTGGCCTTACATACGTTTCGTGTGAAAACGCGTCAAGTACGAGAATCTGAAAATTACAAAGGTGAGCACCTAAAGCGCAATAGAGAGAGAAATAAAGAGCAGAAATAAACCGTTAAGGAATTTCACCTTCCATCATGTGCATCATCATGGCGCAAATGCTTAAATAGCTTTCGATCATTTAATCAGCACGTTGAACGTACCTATGAAATTTGAGGATTGTCCTCGATTTCCCTAGGATCCCATCATCAGATCCCACTTTGGTGCCAATGGGACCACCTGACCACGTCAGCTTAAAAATAAAATTACAATAAAATTACATATTTTTATGTAATGGTAAAATAGACGGAAATTATATTTTTGTGCGTATCTATCAATGTAAAATTTTTATTTTGAGATACTAATTTTAACAGAAATACCAGACTATAAAAATATTATAAGAATATAATAAGTGCAACTTCTAATAAATAAGCTTTTAAATCTCATATACTCCAATAATGCCCACGTCTCACTTCATGATTATCGCTTACAATACTAAAAAACAAAAAGGATAAAATGGAAGCTGCAATAACTGAATTTGAGTTTATTTGTTACACTGTGATGTTTGTTATAACAACAGCTGACTCGGAGGATAATGACGAATATTTAATACTGAATTAATGATGTATTAAATATTTTGAATGGTTAATAAACTATTATACTTCTGTTATGTTAGTTTGAATCAAATATTTATGCATTCATGGTGAAACTGTCTTAGACATTATATTGGAACTAAATATAAAAGGCTTACATTGACTTAGCATAACATTTCCTCTAATGCAGAGGTTATTAATTAATTACTTATAGGTTAATGTTTATATGATCGTTTATATATAGGGTAGGCCCGAGCCTCTTGGTGGGGACATATATGGGCTGTGACTAATGTTTAATCATTTAAATGATGTGAAAATTTCTAAAATTTTAATTACCCATGAACTATTTCATAAGGTCAGTAAAGCTCTATTACTGGATTCATTTCTGGGTCCTGATTTTGAGTCATAATTCATTTGTAATATCTGACGTTCTACGTCAAAGGTACTTTATGATGAGTATTAATTTCCGATATCCGATAAAAAAGCAAAAAATATTGAAAAGCTTTCATATTTCTATTTTCTACATTATGTAAGATAGTAGATATAAAGATAGTGCATGATATCGATAAAAAAGAAACTGTAATGTCATAACATTATATGAAGCTATTATTATTAGATTTGAATAGCATTTGTGTTCTTGATTACAGTATCAATAACTCAATACACACCATAAGGTCCTTTAGCATATGGAACGTCATACACATCTACAATGTATCTACGGCATAACCAACTTTGCTCGCCCGTCCTTCAATTTTCATTTAGTCTGTGGAAGTTGCAAGAAAACGGAACGAGACTTACCCATCTGCGTAAAAGAACCATCACTTTGCATAATCGTTTTAAAAATTCAGTTTTAAAATGCTCCCTGGTGGCTTTGCATAACACGGCTATAAATCTTTTAAAATATTTCCCGAGTTCGGAAGTTAGTTCCCGCGCGGGCAATATCATTATGCGAACGAGTAAGTAGAGAACGACACACAAACTTGTGTCATTATTACCATTTTCAGCAAGATGAAGTAACTTTGCAACTGATGAACTTTTGCGTGCGGTGTGCATCGCAACGAACTAAAAGGGTGCTTAAAGTGTGTGTATGTGTATATAGCTAGTAATAAAATGTTTATGGAATTCGCTCTGAACTAAGTAGTGTTGCATATTTTTATACAAATATTTCTCTACTGATATTGTTCTTTCTTTCAGCATAACGGAAGATCTCGAGATAACTTTGTCGATAGACCTGCCCCCTATCACGTGAGAACACTGTCCATGTAAAACGTGGGTTCTCTGAACACCAGGTGAAAAAGTTACGTGATGTTCAGAAGTGTTAGTACCTCTGCCAACCCCTTCGGTGATATTCGGCGTTTGCGTGCGCTCGTAGATTGCAAGATCTTCATACGTGTGATCCAAAGAAGAATCGCAAAACGGCTTCAGTGTCTCGTCCGTTAGTTACCAATTTGTTTGGAGTGTTCACAAAAATGAGTTATTGTCTCTGCCGCAAAAAAATGAAAATGTTCAGGCTTTGCTAATTTGTTTATTTTTTTGTCTTAGTTTATTTATTTGATTTTATTTTTAGTTTGTTCAAATTATCAGAAAGTTTTCATTTTCTTAGTACAGTTATTGCCATTTTGGTTATTTCATAGATGTAAGTCCATTTTTTTTAACTATACTCACGGCTATAAATCCCTAAAATTCCAAAAGTTCCTAAGCCACTTTTGAAAGTTGCATGGGAAAACGATGTTGAAATAACGGTAGTTGGTGATGGGTCTCCAAAAACCCCAATACCGCTAGTAGCCTCTTACGTACACCCACCGGAAGAAATGGAGTAGTGCTATTCTAAGCCGAAACTACACAGCTCTTTATATCTATTAATTTAATATACTTTTATATTACTATTGCTAATTTCTGCCGCTTTAATAAAGAAATTAAGTATAGACATGCATTTAATTTAACCGAACTTTAATTTTAATCATATATCCGTAAAACATAGCAATAATTTATCAGCGGCCTCTGTGACCGCACGTAGGTGGTTAAAGGACAATAAAGGAAATAGGTAGTAGGTGGTTAAGCGCCGTGTAGTGTCGGCTTAGAATAGCACTACCCCGTTTCTACCGATGGGTGTACGTAAGAGGCGACTAACGGTATTGGGGCTTTTAAGGGATTTTTGGGCGATGCGGTTGGAGACCTATCACCAACAACCTTTACTTACCTCACTCAATTTTCCAAAAAGTGGCTGAGGAATTTCTAATTCCTTAGCTCTGGCTACCCCTTCTAGGGATTTATAGCCGTGAGTATGTTATGTATGTAAGTATGTGGTTAAGAGTTGAATCGTTTACCTTACTCAGAAAGTTAAGTATTGCTATGAAGTGAAAGAAATGTGAATATGTATTATCTTCATCTAATGTATCAGATTAAATCGTTTCAAACGCAATGTGTATTATGATTGAAACTCGCACTACGACTTTAGGTGTAAAAACAAATTAGTGAAATAGCTATCAATGGACGTATTTTAGTTGAGAAGTGATGAAATAATATAATTTTCAGCGTGAATCCTATTTGTGTAACCCACCAACTAGTTGAGAAAAGCCTGTTAAGAAAAGATTCGCGAGATCTTCAACCGTTTCACCCAAAATTCACCTAAAAGTATACCTTTAGTCGCATCCCCAAGAAATAGGGTAGTTCTTCTCTAAAACGACTCTAAACAGCTTCGCCAAGTATGAAAAATAATACATATACGCCCGATTTCTGAACTGAGTATTCCAGCTGAGAACAACTTAAGTATCGTTCTGTCGCATTGACATCTTAACAACTGAATGAGACAAAACGATACTTAAGTTGTTCTCACCTTGAATACTCAATACAGAAATCGGGCGATACTGACGTTTTAGTTTCCTTCAATCGCTACTTTTTATTCTTCAGACTTATGACGCCGTACATTCTCAATTTGCTCTAAATAAGTCCTTCGTGGTTGATCTACTGAAATCACAACAACTTACAACAATTACAAAACAGTTTCCTATTTGTGATAATAATACTTTGAAGACGATGTTTAATGTCACCGAACAAAATAAACATGTGAGTACGAGTTACTTAATTAATCAGGTTCAGATGTGAAATTTCCAATTAATGGCGCAAATGTATGTCAAATAATTAATTGAATACGGAACGTTTATACTAATGGAAATTGAATGATCTTCCTTTTATTTCTGCTAATATATTATTTACCAAAATGGATCCCATTGATTAAGTCTCCCAATTGGTGTAAAAAGGACAGAATTTTTTTTCGTGTAGGTTATCTAACTCCTGGGTCAGCCATGTTAATATTTAAAAATCAATCAATGCAGTTTATATTGTTTTTTTAAATAAATATAATCTTTTATCTTGCACGTTTTACTTCTGGTAAAATAGAATTCCTGTGGTCCGGTTGATGCATTTAACCGAACCACGGAACCTGAACCCGTGGTACAGTTGAATATTAATAGTTAAGAGATAGCAAAGAGAAAATAAAGTAACAGAAAACACTTCTTTCAGTTTTTTTTCCATCTGCAATATTTAAGGTACTTTCCCTCCATGGTCGTGGGACATTAGTACATACCATATTATACATATAAACTATACAATGAACGTCAGTAGCCACCGTTGACCAAAGGTTCAGTAGCTAGCTTTAGATCTAGCGATAGCCGGTTCTTAAAGAGCTTATTCCAATTGTCTTAATGAAGACGTCTGAAAGCCACAGAATCTGAATTCAGACTAGTGGAATAACGTTCAAACTGAAATTTGTGTAGTGGAATAACAAGCGTCTGCGGCAGTAACTTCGAAGGACGTCTGAATTCAGCAACGACAAAGTGTAATGGAATAAGCTCTTAAGCAAAATCAAAAAGCCAAACAATTTTTTTATGACTCATATTAGTTTGACATTTAAACGTGACATACGCGCTTACACTTGCTTTGAAGAATGGGGACAGGATTACAAAATCAAACAAACGCGCACCATGCAGAAAGTCTTTAATTGAATTATATATCCATCAAAACATCAAGTTATTTAATATGTGCCCTCATTAGTATGTTACAAATGTGTGGAGGTGCACTTCATTAAACCATTACATTGCTGAATAGCCGAGGGAAGACTTATGATGTTGCCATAGAAAATAGTACATATATTAGAAAGTTGGTTAAACACACTCACATTCATAAAAAAGTGTAATTTGACAACACTCACAATTGTATGTGGGTTGAGTGGGGATGAGTCAACGTCAATGTTTATTCGATTTTTTATAGATAAGATGGAATATCTTAATTAGTAGCCCATTAACGCAAGCCCAAATACAGTTTTTTGTATCAAACATTATTGGATACTTTGTTTAAACGGTATTTTTTTATATTTTTACCCTTAAATAATTCAGTGGACAGTGGGAATTAATGTCGTGAGTATATGTATGAGTATGTATCTATGTTAAGGAGAATATTATAAGTATTGTAAAATTACACAGGGAGTGGTGGTGCACATAGAACTAAAAGGACAAATTCAGTTTACTTATATATTATCTAAATAACCCTATTAGAAGATACTTATCCTAATGTGGATGTAATATATAATTGCGTTTGAAGGAAATCTCTGATTGGAAGTAGATAGAAAAGGTTTAAAGCTTGATTTTATTCACTTTTGAATAGCGAATCATATTTCCTGTTTTAGTACTTAGATCATTGGCATTGTTAAAAATTTCAAACATAATAGTACGAATGGAATTATACCAAATCGAGTAAGCTCTATGCGTTTATCATAATGACATAAAATATAATTATAGGGATTCCAATATTAGATTTCCTTCAAGCGTTGTAGTTTATAAGATAATAACAAAAACAGTCAGTCATTGTGCTCATACAAGAAATAGTATTCTATTAAACATTTATTACAGTACATTTTATCTAAAAGACACTTATAATAAAATACAATATATTCACAGCTCATTATAGAGAAAATATGGGTTCAGTAAACAGAAAAAATATAGGGATCTGTCTTTTTTGTTTTGGTTTAACATGTTTTTATTTAAAAAATATAAGTGTAATTTCAAAACATTATAACATTTAAGAATTTAAGGACAATTTCAGTACGTTTTGTAGAAAATTTTAAACGTATAAGAAAATGTATTTATATATTGGTAGTACCCAGCGAGTGGTGCCTATCACTTTTGCTTTTATCGTAATTCATAGAAGGGACTGTAATTAAGGTATATCCAAAGTTGCAAAGTGAAAAAAAAGAGAAATGCTTCTTTAATACCACTCTCAGAACCGCAGAATATTATCTACGTCAAACATAAAACAGTTTTATATTTTCTTTAGCGGGCAGCCTTATCACCACTTTGTACGAATACGCTGTCACACAACTAAGTACAACACTGTACTTCTACGTTGCGAAGTTTTCCTTCACCGATAACAACCTGGATAAATTAACCGCACTTATGACTTCAGAAGAAACCATTGAATAGAAAAGCTATTATCTGTTTAGTTCAAAAGTTACAGTAGTAAAAAGATAAAATAAGCGATGAAATATGAACATGTCTTTTAAACCAATACCAACTTATTTATTATAATCTCAAAACTATGTTAAAAGTAGAGTATTCAGCCTCTACAACGGATTAAATCTGATGATGACCGAACACCTCTATATTTGACGAAAAAAATCTAGAGCTTATACTGATGAGAATGATTATTTTATTATCTTTCAAACTTTCCACAGCCCGAAGCGGATGTAGGAAGTTGATTCTAAAACTTCGACTATTATTTTCCCATTATAGTCGAAAGCATTTGATACGTGTTGAATTTAGCAATAACTATGTCTTTATGTTTTGATACCTTTTTATCCCGAATAATTTATCACGAATATTAGACCTTGCCATAATAATGATTACTTACTTTACTGAAACAAGTTATTAACAATTAACAAACTTATTGAAGAGGTAATTTTGTAGGTAACGCAAAGGTTTATGATTTATGAGTTTAAAAGAAATAAAATATTCAGTACAGCAGTAAATTATTTTGGATATACGAAAATGATAACTCACAAATCTAGAAAAATCTTTTTGTGCTGTGACGAGACGTTAAAATATATTAATGTAGTAAGGACGCTTCTGAGTTTTTCAATTTCAAGCTATTGTTAATTCAATCAAATAAAATATGCCTCAAAGATTGATGTCTAAATTATTTATTTTTACTTTTTGAAATAAGTAATATTAATTAATATAAATAATAATTGTTAATTGTATTGTATATATTCACATAAATACAATATTAACTTTAAAATATAATTCATTATTACAGTAGTATTTGCAAATCGATTGTGAATCAGGCTTATGGGGTGTCCTTAGTATTGTATGTGTTTTATTATATTTTTTTATGATTGACTAATTAGAGTACATTTTTATGAGTTTACATATATATCGTGTTGTATTTAATAGTGACGCATCTACATAACTTGCAGAGTTAACATTGTTTACTCACAAATATATAATTACAAAAAAGAACTGGAGTTTTTTAGCATATGTCCTACCATAAATAATCACTGAAGCTTGAGATTGTAGACAGGAACAATAGACATACTGATACGTGTCAAAACATTATTAAAACTAAAATAGAATGTTCATGTTTTTTTTATTTCTATCCAAACTTAGCAAATGCAAATTCACAAAATCGGGTATAGAGTAGCTTAACTCTTCCAAACTTAACCGTGGACTATCAGTACAATATTAACACACAGTCAGATCTGTCAAACATCTACTAAGAGCTCTGCACATACCACGCACATACATATCCACGTTCTACATTCCAATAGGCGTTATGATACTGTTTACTGTTTCTGGTCTGGAGCTTTTACTTAGTCTGAGGGTACTAGTTAAAATACATACATATCAATTTAAAAAAAAAAACTCTCTATAAAAGCAATGAATTAGTGTTAATCAAAAATAAGGCAAATAAATATTTCTAAAAAAATCTAACACTAAATTAAGCTCAAGATATGTAAAAGCTAACTTATAAATATTAGATTATATAATGCCTATCATTAAAAGATGAAGTTTATTCATTCTCATAGAATTAGTATCACCGCTAGGCGGGTGCGTGATTCTAAATCTATGCGTCAGCGTTGAAAGATCTCGCGTATTCGTTTATTGTTTAATGTGGGCGATAGCATCCTCATTTTCGTAGAAAGCGTTGCTGGTGCAGTTGCCGTTGTCGCGGGGAGAGTCGGGGTGCTCCTGGGGCTCTACGCCGGTGGTTCGCATCTCGTCACGGACCTGCCAAGTGAAATGCATTTTTATTCACTTTATCGAATACTGTCTATCTTTTCTCCTGTCCTAATTGTCCTTGTTGCGCAAGTATTCAACTTGAATACGACTTTTTCACTAAGTAGATAAATAATAATTACGCGTGGTTGATTATTTATTTATTTACTAAAAAAATAAAAGTCGTGGGTATAAGATTAAACAGATACACTCTAAATGTAAAAGTATAACTCCATAATGAAAACACCAATAAAAGAAAACAATCAAAGATTTTCAGATGGAGTGCACACTTCTTTTTCTATTTTTGGTCATGGAGTGAGAACACTACGAAAATGAAGAAAACATCTTAGGTAATGTTTTCAATGAGGTAATGATTTTCCAAGCAAATCGCACACAAAACACTTTAGACCCCAAAGTTTTAGGATGTTACATAGTGAAGAAACCAAGAATCCTCTTGTTGCCATATTTAAACTGTTTTACAAAAGAGGAGGTTCTTTTTGTAATAATTGAATCTCAGCTTTTCATTAAATATACATGTATCCCATTCCAGCTAATCTCTGAAACTTCAATTTTGTTTTTATTATTTGCCGTGTAGTGTCGGCTTAGAATAACACTACCCCATTTCTACCCGTGCGTGATCGTAAGAGGCGACTAAGGTATAGGGGCTTTTTAAGTGATTTTTGGGCGATGAGGTTGGAGACCCGTCACCAAAAACCATTATTACTACCTTTCCCCCAATCAACTTCCAAAAGTGGCTGAGGAATTTCTCATTCCAAAGCTCTGGCTACCCCGTTAAGGGATTTATAGCCGTGAGTATATGAATGAATGATTAATGAATTATTTGAAGTTATGTACATTCAACACATTATTTGAAATAATCACTTATTTTGGTTTGACAGAAATATTTGATGCATTAGCAATTAAAAGATTTTCATCATAATTCGACTAGTGTTCAAATCCTGGGTCGGGCCTACACCAATTTGTCTTTTCTAAAGACATATGTGTGGTTAATTTATCATGGTTGTTAACGGTGAGGGAAAACATCGTGAGGAAACCCACATGGCTGAGTTGTACTTAGTCATGTGACAGTGTATCCGTACAAAACGGCGATAGGCTTGCCCCCTATCACGTGAGTACACTGTCCATGCAAAACGTGGGTACTCTGAACACCAGGTGACAAAGTCACGTGATGTTCAGAAGTATTAGTACCTCTGCCAACCCCTTCGGGGATATTCGGCGTGAACGTTTATGCTTATGCTTTATGCTTATTATCATTTGTATTTTAGTTCCTTTTTTTTAAATTAAGTTTTTGTTCTTTTATTCGTACATAGAAGTCACTTCTACAATGCGCATGCTGCTATGAAATGTATAAATTAAATTTGTTATTTTGTTGTCAGCAATCTGTTTTTTGAGAAAATAAATAAATAAATAATGCCTGGGCGCTTGACAAAACAGGAGTAGACTCATCTTCGTCTTCGATTTCGATTGAAAAGTCTTAGATTGAATTTCGTACGGAACTAATTTGTTATCAATAGATGAATATCCAGGAAAACCCTATAGTACCTCGAGTTCTTTTTCTTCCTTAGAGCGTATTAAACGGGAAGACGAATCGTATTAAGCGTTGAGAAATGTATGAAAATATGTCTCAAGTTGCAGGGACTGGCGTAAAGCGACGTATTATGCGAGAAATCGTATTAAGCGTGATCGTATTAAACGGGTTATACTGTATTCTTTTTTATTTTTTCCTTGTTTTCATGATCAATACGTTTACTCATTACCCAGCAAAACTAGGTAAATCACTACAGAGTTATACATTCCTCAAAGATACCTCAATTTACTCGTATTATTGTTCTGAAATAGGTTTCAGACGTTTTTGAAACTAAATATAATTGTGTCTATGCCATATTGTTAAATATGACTTCCATACCCTAAAATTTAAAGCAATAATTGATGAACAAAACATATGAATATAATACCTGTTCAACGCGCCGCATGACCCTCAGCATGTTAAGACCAGCCACATTCTTCAGTTCCAGAACCGTCCATTGTCCACTACGCAGAAGCTCAGCGAAAAGATCCGGGTAACGAGAAACATCTTCCAATCCACGCGGAACCCTAAAGTAAATATTTATTTTCAATTCCGATACCATTGACATAGTTAATTGAAATGGATCAATTGTTCATTATAGCAAATATCTTTTTTAGGTGTTATTGAATGTTTCAAATAAAATACTCTATCAAAAATGAAATAAAAAAAATCAAAAGAAATGGAAAGCATATTTGTACAAGTGACCTTTGTTCATCAAAGTAGTCTCGCAGCCATTATCTCAAAAAATGTTTAGCTAACGCTTTAGAATGACTAATCTACGCTTTTTTTTGGCAGCAGAAGAGTAAATATAGTGAAATTCAGGATAGTTACACAGCATACTAAAAAGTATCAATAATAATTTGTTATACATAAGATCTGTAATATTTGAAGTGTTTTTAAGGCAGTATTTATACTGTGCGAACGCCATAAAGAAAATTGAATCTGGTGTCAAACTAGCTTTTCAATTCGAAAATTATATATCTCTATCCCTGACTTTATTTTAATATTAAGTAGTTTAACAATTTGAAAATTACGTGATAAACATCCCTCACGTTGAATTAGGAAATAATTTATACATTTTCAAAAATGCGAAGTAATTACCTCAAACTATAAATCTTATTTTAATCATCCTGTACTAAACTCTTAAGTTCAATATCTACGACACAAAACTTCTACGAAATTTCTCGAGGCTGGTGAAAATATTTCACAGATGAATACAAACAAGGCATACTTTTGTATTATGGTAAGCACAGTAACACTCACCTGTTCACTCCATCAAAGTCACCGCCAATGCCAACGTAGTCAGAGCCGATCATGCGTTTTATGTAGTGGAAATGCTCTGAAAAATAACGTTTCTAAATATCTTAACACATCTGTGAATCTTTCACGACCGATTCTAATGAAATTTTGTTTGTACATTCAAGAAGTCTGAAAGTAGAACGTAATATACGTTTAGTTTACCATAGTTATTTTCATAGCATCATGTCTTATGGCATTTTACTCTGGGGCAGAGCTGCTGATGTTGGGTCCATATTCATTCTACAGAAAAGAGCAATAAGAGCTATTTATAATTTAGGTTCACGAGATTCCCTTAGAGAATTGTTTAAAACCGTAAATATAATGACACTGCCATGTCAATATATTTATGAAAACATCATGTATGTAAGAAAAAATTAGAAAGCATTTTTCAAAAACTGTGACAGACATACTAGAAGTCTTAGAGATAATAATAAAATTTCAATTCAAAAGTACAGATTGTCAAAAATAAATACATCTTTTATGCGGTTATGTGTAAAATTTTATAATAAAATACCTGATGACATTTTGAATCTAACAGAAAAGAAATTATAAGTAATTATAAAACTCAGTCTTCATTTAAAAGCTTATTACAGTTTAAATGATTATATGATAGATGAAACTGCTTGGTGTCACCAGGGCTCTATTCAGGATATTTCCAGACATACACCAATATTGTAATATGACTAAGAAAAGATGTGTGTTGCTGAGTTTCTTACGGGTTCTTCTCGCAACTATACACCTTCCGAATCCGAAGTAGAGTCAGTAGAGTAAGATTTAACTTATACGTAAGTTTGTGACGTTCAAAAAATAGAGAACAATTCTTTTTATTTTGAAATAAATATTTTTTATCTTTATCTCATCTTTTATATTTATAAATCCTAGTTGAAAAGTTTTGTCCATCCCGTTTTTTGTTTTTTTAGTGGAATTTATCGTACGTTTTTTGTTAGCTAGTCTATATACATCTAAAGGTATAACAACTTCTGCCCGGCTAGTACGAGCGGAGTTTAAACTAGTTATCGCGTGGGATAAATCTCTTACGCACTTACTTAGTATCGTATACTGCCATCTCATTCTAACCGTTACCGTGTCGATAAAATAGCGCTCGTGCTTGCCCTTCTGGCCCGCTTGAGAAGCGGAAGTTTGTATGATTATGTATATATGCAGTCTGTATTTCTACATATCTTATTGTAGGTTTGCATAGATAATAATTGGCTAATTTATTATATATTATTTTCCCTTTTATAATTAATATAAATAACCGCTATCACCTGGTTCACTTCTCCTTCTTATCTCAGTACGGCCGCGCATATCGCCGCGAGCAGTTGTCCTATTTGTTACAGATATGCACACGGTTTTAGTCCAAATAACCGAGATTTATTCCTCCGGAAAATTATACTATGAATCGTATTGAAAGATAATGAAAATAATTTATTTAGATTTGTCGTATATCGTATATGCTACATATTTTTAAGAAACAATTTAATTATTTATTACACATTCAAAATACATTAATACCCCAATTAACAATTTAAAGTCGTTCAATAGTTATGTTAACGTTATTTTGTTACCACTGTTCGTAAAAGCTATGTCACACTAATGTTATAATAACGTTTACTAAACGCGAAAAGGGCCCCAATTATACGACCTTCAATGTTGTATTATGGTCATACAAAAGTCAGAAGATGACTCCGTTAACGTCATTTAAAAGTCGTGTGAACGTTTATGAATTACCACTTTCATCGCGCAGTAGTCGCACCGTAACTTTACAACCACCTGTTTGGTTATATTGCGGTCGTACAGATGTTTTTGAATTATTAAAACGTTTTATATGAGTCTAGTAACAACCCCTGAAAGGCTGCTTAATATTTCTTGTTAGTTGTTGTTTTTATTTGGAGATTTAAGTGCAAGATAAATAATTACAAGGAATTAAGGGAAAAGAAATTAGAGTATTATGTGACTTTCATATTTTGCTTACAATATTTGTCTTTAATACCGTTTAGTTCGACTGGGAATTTAAGTTTTACGATAATATACCTATGTAAATACAATTCATATTTTCATGCCCCTTCTTAGTTTTGTGTTTAAAACATCATATTTTTATTACCAAAAATAAATTTATTTTTAAAAATGTCAGACATATTGCTTTGGTTGCATACTTACCTCTTTATGACGTTTTAAAGACACAAAGTCTTTTTAAGGTTATTTGAAGACCATGTAATACGCCATTAAAGCTAGCTATTAGGGTTCCTTATAACATTTAATTAGTTTTTTTATTAATAATAAATAAAGAATAAATAAAGGAAAGAAAAATTTCGACACAGGCGGGGATCGAACCCGCGACCTCGGGTAAACGCCCCGGACGCTCTGCCAACTGAGCTACCGTGTCAGTTGGCTGCCAGTGCGAAATTCTTCTATCCTTTATTTCGTTTACACGTTTAAGTAGTGTTTGCGTTTTTTTATACATATAACAAATAGCGTTGCAGTACAGATACGCAGAAGAAAAGTAAGACCTGATGTGGAGGTCTGAAAGCCGGGAACCTCCACATCCAGTCTTAGTTTTTCTGCGTTTTCATACTATGACAATATTCGTTAATTAAAATTAGATAAATCGCCAAATCATTTACGGGTATGTAAATGTATTTTTATAATAGTTTTTTTTTAATGTGTCAACATTAACCTAAATTAATAATCTTTATATTTATTTCAGGTAAAACCCATTCTTAGCATGTAAAGAAAAATTTATAAGTAACTTCTATCGGAAATATGGTTGAATATTTGTATCATATTCTAATTATTGTTTCAATAAGCATACAATTTTCTATTCATGATTTCACATGGTAATTAAAATACTTAAAATCAGTAATTATATTTAATTTATTTTGAATAAATCCTTAACAAAGTATGGTCGAGAGGAACAAAATATATATATTCATTATAAGGAATGCCAACAATTTAACATTTGACATTCTCTACAAAATACGTAGATTCCGATTTTATGATGTTATTCATATCACGCATATGTATAAACTTTTGAGTGCATGATGAGAAATTTTAGAGTCAAGAGTCCAATATTTCAAATCCTCCTGAAAGGTATTGTCTTTTTCATTATCTGTATCCAAGATTATATTATTCATTTCTTTTTACTGGACAGTGACAAGACAATGATCACTGAGATAGTCTTCTGAAAATATACATACATACATACATATACTCATGGCCACAAATCCCTAGAAGGGGTATCCAGAGCTAAGGAATTGGAAAATCCTCAGCCGCTCCTGGAAAATTGAGTGGGGAAAAGATGGTTAAGTAAAGGTTGTTGATGATGGGTCTCCAACCGCATCGATCAATAATCCCTTAAAAGCCCCAATACCGTTAGTCGCCTCTTACGTACAGAAACGGGGTAGTGCTATTCTAAGCCGACACTACACGGCGAGAAATTAAAAACATTACATTTTAAAAAATAATAATTATAATAAATACCAAAACATAGATGACTGATGAAAAGTTTACCATATATTTTATGGTGGCTGCATTAGGAACACTTTTAACAAATTCAACTGTTTAACTGCTAACAAAATTAAATTAAATATTACATGTATTAAATAAAACCATTTTAACATTACTATTAAAATTTATCAATTACTGATATAAAGAAAATTCAATATCGTAAAAAATCCTTAGAGATATTTTAAAACTTAATAAACTAAATTAGTATTGAACCATTTGTTGCTCTTGCGTTGTACCCTTTTCTTCTTTAACATTATTTGTGGTTAATACCAAGGTAGCCTTGTACTTTTTAATAATTCGTAATGTCGAGATACTGTTTTTTTGAATGCTCCACTATGTTTAAGTTTTCTCCATGAATAATTCTATATCATTTTTCGCATCAAACGTTACGTAAATTTCGCGGCCAAGGCGTTTTAAGGTCAAAATTTAACTCTAATGTGACTAAAAAGTCAGGGCATGACATTAAATGGACATAATGTAATATAAAAGTTATATTTGAGTTGTTATCAAACAACCAAGTCATTTAAGTGTCTTAAATTGACTGCTGTATGACATACTAGTGACCGTTTTATAAACGTCAATGTTAAAACCTGTATACAACTACTGTATTATATAAATGTCATATAATGGTTTGCCAAGCACCAAATTTTGTCAGTTGGAAACGTTTATTCGACTGTAACGTTAGTATGACTATTGCGTGGTCGTACAAACGTATTAGCTGAAACTTAAATAAAACGTTATATACTTTAGTCTTGCCAACATTGCTATGACTAGTTTAATATAACATATTAGTCGCACGACTAAATAGTTAAATTAAATACGTCTATAGGACCTAGTAATCATCTAATTACTGTTATAGGATAGCTATTCAACTTTATGTCGTACAAATAATTGTTAAAGCGGTAATATAAACGAAACCTTTGTGGAAATTCCAACCGTCTAACTATTACGGTTATGTTTTATGAGAGAGAGCCTAGTGACAGGCGAAACTGACGGACAGAAGTTAAGACATTGAAAACTTAGCAAGACGGTCTCGTTTTTCCTTTGTGGAACAAAACGCTATAAACATTATCGACATAGAAAACCAGCAACCAAGTCAAGTTAAGCCTTTTGAATTCTTGAGATAATATGTAGAGTTAATAATTTAGAATAATCTAGCTTCAAACTGTTATTTATTAAATTATTTACATATTCGGTTCATTGGATGCGCAATAACTAGTTATAAACTCTAAAAAAGGATTTTTTTTATATTTTAGAGACAAGAAATATTTAGAAAACTATATATTTTTAACAAAATATAACACGTTTTCAAGAATCGTTGCAGGTAAAACTCACGACTCTATAAACGAAACTTCCTATTGAAGTTTTCGAATAAATTGTATCAAAACCTTGGGTTTGTAAGTCCTAAAGTTCGCCAAACTGTCATAATATTTAAAATTGGTCCAATAATAGTGTTTGTGTAAAAAATGTATGATATAAAATATTTTTTTATTTTCTTTCTTTCCTTCATTTATGGTTTCAATTATTAACATTTAACATCTATTATTTGATGATGAATGTAATTCAGTAAGGATTCCTAAGAATTTTATTTTACGGCTATTTTTACGGTTAATACATGTCAGTTTTGCGTATATTATTTATTAACCACCAAATATATGAAATTCATCTATCAATCATTCATGAATATATACTAACGGCTATAAATCCCAAAAAAGGGTAGCCACAGCTTCAGAGATAGTAATTCTTTATCCACTTTTGGAAGTTGAATGGGGAAAAGGTAGTCAAATGAGTCTCCAACTGCATTGCCCATTTATCACTTAAAAAGCCTAAATGGTCTTTATATCTATTACAACGACTGCGGGAATATAAATATAAAAAAACAGAAGTTAGATAGTGTTTTGGTATTATGGATGTAAACCGGCTGCAAAAAATGTAGTCCACGCGGAAGTAGTCGCGGGCAAAAAGCTAGTAATCAATACATAGTATAAAACAAAGTCGCTTTCGCTGTATGTCCGTATGTATGCTTAGATCTTTAAAACTACGCAACGGATTTTGATGCGGTTTTTTTTAATAGATAGAGTGATTCTTAAGGAAGGTTTGTATGTATAATAAATGCATAATATAGTAGAGAAACACTGATAAATTTAAAGATTTCTAATGTGATGTCGTAAATAAGCACGTTTTTTTGCGCTTATATTGCAAACGCTGGCTGAACCCTACGAGATAGACCAAAATTGTTCACCTTAAAAAGTTCAACAAAAAAGTCCGCGATGGTATATGTCTATCTCTTAGGGATAACCCAGCATAACCATTTTTATTCTTTACTAAAAAATGGTTATTTACGAAGTGATTTTAAACAATACAGCATTAATCCTTATCCAATTAAGTACCTTAAATAAATTGTGCATTTATTATAGATCAATATGTTTTTTACAGCATGTAATTTAAGTGAATATTACCGAAGATATTACAAATTTAAAATGCAGGGTCGTAGTTGTTTGCGCCGGGGGGCGCGTGCCTATAAATAGCACGTCGATGGCCGCGCTTCGCCTTACAGCACTTTATGATTTGCAGGGATCGTACGCGTTTATCGGAGCTCTCTAGCGAGGAAAATATCAAGAATTAATTAAACTGAATAGAATAAGTATCTTTTGTTGTTGATTATCTTTTAATTTTTATTATTACTTATTATTATATTAGTAGTATTGTTAGTACATTAGGTTAGATAGGATTAGCTTAAAACCATATTTCTTGGTATTTCTTCCATTAAGACTTTGATTTGAATTTAGAGTTAAGACAATTTAGTATTAGGGTGAGCATTTTCAATTATTGAAAATTATAGTTAAGTTCATAGAAGAACTGAATAGAATAGGTATATTTTATTGTTGATAATCTTTTGTTTTTAGTCGAACGAATAGTAAGTAAATATTTTTTACTCCAGCACTAACCAAAAGGACATTCTGTAGTAGGTATATTTTGCATTGCACCCGTGCGAAGCCGGGGCGGGTCGCTAGTAAAATATAAAGAGAATAGCCCTGCGATACAAGGTTCCCAATTTCTTAGAGTAGGAGTTATCTTCCACGTTCTAAAAATTACAGAGAGCTGTCAGTTGAGATGTAAATTCTTTGTGTATAATATTGTGTACTTTTTTAAAAAAAACCTTTGTTTTTTGCTTTAAAGCTCATGATACAAATATATACATACATACATACATATACTCACGGCTTTAAATCCCTAGAAAGGGGTAGCCAGAGCTAAGGAATTAGAAATTCCTCAGCCACTTTTGGAAGTTGCGTGGGGAATAGATGGTGAAATAAAGGCATAGACTATATAAAATATATATAACATTAATAATACATATTCATATAATAATTTACATATACCATATACCCACGCGCGCTGACAATATTTAGAAAATGTTTACAAAAGACAATAACAATAACCCACAATAACAATAACCCTATTCAAAATCATATTCAGCATATTCGAAACACCTTTGTAATTGCGTTAATAAACCATCGAACTCTCCCTGATTCCCGCCGAGATTTTTGTGCTAATGGCAAATTTTGTAATTGAAAAATACGAAGCCGTGCATGTTATTCAGAGTGAAAACAAAGGGCAGCATTCTTTTAGAGATAACCCAGTTTCAAATTGTTTTGTTTCGTTCTCGTTGCTGAGCAAGACATTATTTCGCAAAAGCTTTGTGATGTAAAGGTGGCAAATGTTTACGAATAAGTAATGAATTAAACGTTGGTACCTACATATATGGGTTTACTTAAATTGTAAAGTTGAAGAGGTTTTTGTACGTTTCGTATTATATGTTATGGGTATCAGATAAATATAAACTTTCAACGAACGTTTAAGCGTTAAACCATTTATTAGTTTCCGAATACTTGTGGTATCGTCACCGTTATGATGTAATATTGAAAGCACTAGAAACATTGTTGGTTTCAATATTATTGTTGTGCAATCGCTGAAACAGCCTATTATGTCTCCCCCGAGGGACTCAACCCTACATTGAATAGGGTGATTTGGCCATAGTCCACCAAGCGGGTTGTTTAATGATCACGAAACACATAATTGTTCTGTTAAGAGCTCCACAATAAAGCAAACGTTAATGTAAATCTTTTGTTATTGTTGTTTGTCTGGTTTCTTTGTGGGTCAAATTTGTTCTATAAATTCTCATAATGAAGCACTGACTAAACAAAGCTTTTTTTATTGAACATACATACATACATATACTATTTGCATGCATGCTTGCTTGTCTACTTGCATGTATACTTACTTGTTTGTATGCTTGCTTGCTTGCCTGTTTTCATGCATGTAGTAGAAGGTGGGCGGGATAAACTACCTATATAAAATATGCCTGCAAAATTATTTGTAGCATATATAGCATCATTCAATACATCTGTATTTTAAATGTATGGAAAATGATTTTATGGAATAGTAATTATTCGAAAAAGCAATATTGCAGAATTAAGGTATATCTGGTTTTTGATTCTTTGGGAATCCGTCCGTCCGACAATTAAAAGAAAATTTATTAGTTTTCGGTACAATCATATTTTGGTTTAAAAGTTTCGGAAATACAGTATGTAACCATATCTCATACAAATTCATTACATTGCCAGCGATTATCTTGCAACTTACGACACACGACGATCGCATAAGTTACGTAATCAGGTGGAAGGTTTACACTGGCGCATGAATCACGATGTGGAAGTACGCCCCCAGTATTTGACTTGAACGTGCCACCGCGCCGTTTTCGCAAATATTTGCGCCTCCTTTATACAAACCCTTTGTTACAGGGAAATTACCGACAACTGACGGTAGCTAGACTCGAATAGAGGTGGGAACGCAAACGCGAACCAAAAGTAATATAAGTACGCGAATAAGCTGCTAATCGAATTGATATATTTTACACCTTTCAGAGTGGAGCTTTTGGCCATAATGTGAGTGCTAAAGGACTATTTAATCTTAAACAGTTGCATCCCGACTCCATCTGATCCACTGAGCATTGGAGCTACATGGCAGAAAAATAATTATAAATTAATAATTAATTAATTTACTGTGATTTGTTACGATAGACCAAATATTAAATACACTGTACAAAACCGCAATAAAAATTTAAGCTATAAAATAAACCTATGCTAACATAATATTTACAAAGTAGTAATTTGGGACAATTATTCGCGCTAAGTTTCCCGCATCACAGACTGAAAATTAAATGCCTGAACTGAAGCAATTATGTGTTTATAAACTAAGTGGTTTTGTAAAGCCAAGATCCAAATAAATGAACGTTTCGTATAGACTCAAGAAATCGTACCACATATGTCTTAGTCTGAGACAATTAAAAAAAGAAAACTAGTATTTGTCACTGTAAGAAATACAAATGTTTATATTATACGACAGTGACCAACTTGTAATTTTAAAATAAATATTAATAACTGGGAAAAGTCATTTATAATTTTAAAAGTCATTTTAAACACAAATTTGACATGGAAACAATCAAAAGAAATATCGCTTACATATTTCAATAGATTTTATACTCGTATAAAAATGATGTTGGGGAAATAAATTTTACGATCCAGTACTTCTAATACACATAATTTTTGATACCATAAATACTCTACTTTGCATAAGACGCTATATACTAGTTTCACGTTCACTCGCTTGTAGGAACAATTAATTAGTTGTGGGTTAAATAAGTAACACGAAACTTCTCTATGACGAAATTTCTGCTTTGTAATGAAAACTTGGAGATGATATAATAATTAGATTTAGAGCTAACTCGATTAGACCGCCCGGCTGAGATTACATTGAGTTCAAAATCAACAACAGTATAAGTTACTCGTGTCGAAACTACTTTGAGCCACCTTGTGACCTTTATTTTACACGGAACGTTTAAACGCATGAATTTAAAATAGTTTATATTTACGCATATATATTGTAAAAAGGTTTACAATTCTTTGTTCTTATTATTTTTAAATAATAAATTAACATATATTTACACATTTAACTATATATACAGGTAAAAAATAAAATAAAATTATAATATATGAAAAACCTAACCTACATTAAATTATATAAAAAATACCCTCGAAATCGCTGCCGCCTGGTGGCAGGGTTCCGAGAAGGCTGGCTGCATTACCCCTTTGAATCGCTAAGCTGATTCTTTGAGCGAAGAATGCGCCAGCCCTCGGATCTCCGCATTTCTCGATCAGGCGCGTCGAAATTTCTTTGAAAAAACGACGCGCATCTGGGCCCCACGGACCGAGAGTCTCTACAGCAAAAGCTGAGAAGTAATGCTCCTCATCTAAATTGCTATATTTGCGCCTCTTCAGACCCTCAGCTTCAGCTGCCGCAGTGCCAGCTTTAGATGCAGACCCCGACAAATGAGACGGCGCTAGCGTGTCGACGCAGGTAGCGTCCCACACCAGCGTCCTCCCATTCTTCCATGGAATCAATGACATTCCGTCTGGTCTCTTACCATCGTCCCGCAGCAAACCTGATGGCTCCAGGATTGCTGGTATGTTGACAGTGGTAAGGGCCCGTCTGATAATATCATTGATTGCAGCATGGCGAGGTATGCGACAAGCACTACGACGACATGATAATCCATGGTGCCCCAACTGATCCACAAATACTCCACAGCGGCAGCGATGTCTCTCATTTATTTTGGTGCCCAATCGCAGACCCATAGCTAAAGAAAAGGAGCCTCTGTCTAGCAATGTGCCGAGGTTGCTCGATGGTAATGCTCTCAACCAATGCCCAGAATCTGGCTCACAGCAAGCCAAGAGACGCGCCCGCTCCGCCAAGTCAAGAGCTGAACTAAGAAGATTTGCTTGAACTTGACAGCAGAGGGGCTCGTCCCATTGCCTCTGAGATGCCAGACTGATGGGAACATTGACAGTAGGACCAACTATATCCATCCAAACTTTCTTAGCATCTGTGAGATCGATGATCTCTGCCGAACTTAAAGCTTTACTAATGATGCTTAAGAAAAGATTGTAATTGGCAAAACCAGATGACAAGAAAGCTGGTAAGGCTATACTTGAAACGCTGCGGATGCCAATACCACCGTACCGTATTGGGAGCGTGGCTTGTGTCCAGCAGCGTTCATTTAAGGAAATGTTGAGAATTTTGATCAAATTTTTTTTTAATCACGTTGTCTATGTCCGAAAGGACTGAGATTTGCCTCCATAAACCAGAACATCTCAGTACATAAGTAAATTTTGGAACAAACAAACAATACTTTATTATTGTATATGCTACATGAGGGTTAAGTTGTGCCAATAAAGAAGATGATTCCTGAAATTTAGAAATTTTTCTGCTATAAATTTTGGAATAGAATCATCCAGAACTGGGGCACCTAGGAGGCGAAGCGAAGCCGAATTTAAAATTTTGATACCTGGGGCTAATGAATTGAATTTTGATTGCATTTCTGTAACAGTTTCTTTGTTTAAATCGGGGCCAAAATACAGTTCACACTTTTCATAATTCAAATCTAGACCATTTTTTTTTAATTCTTCTATTATTGTTTTCAAATCGTTTATAACTTGTTTTGCCTCGCCTCCAATGGTGCCGTCATCCAGGTACCACACATTAAACTTGGAGGCTAAGTTTTTGATGTGTGGGTGTATAGCCAAACTGAATATAGCTGGGCCCAGAGGGTCACCTTGCTGGCAACCGACCCATGAATTTAATATTGTAAATAGATATCATGAATCAAAATATCATAACATACTGGTTACGTTTGTCATTATGCAATTAATGAATCCTTTATTGTGGTTAATTTTTTCAAACCATTTTATGTTTGATAGTTTTTGTTTGTTGTTTTGTAGCTGATATTCAACTTTAATTTCTCTCGCTGGAGCAAGTTTAACTGTTGATTGGGATTGCTTTAAAAAAACACATCTTAAATAAAATTACATACATATACTCACGGCTTTAAATCCTTTGAAGGGGTAGCCAGAGCTACGGAATTAGAAATTCCCCAGCCACTTTTAAAAGTTGCGTGGGGAAAAGATGGTGAAATAAAGGTTTTTGGTGATGTGTCTCCAACCGCAAAGTCCAAAAATCCCTTAAAAGCCCCAATATCGTTAGACGCCTTTTTCGTACACCCAACGGAAGAAATGGGGTAGTGCTATTCTAAGCCGACACTACACATCTAATCTTAAATAAAATATTTTATTTTTATCTTAAACAAAATTACTTGCAAAAAAACTACCTACCTATAACCACATTTATAAATCTTAAAAGAGCGCTTAAGAAATAAAAAAACAATACCAGTTATTGGACCTTGTGTTGGAAAAATATTGTTAAAGTATTTTACCCGCAGCGTTATTTGCGCACCGCAAAAATTTTGGTATTAACTCTTGTTCGACAGGTGACAGACAGACGGGCATGTGAGTGACAGGTATAGACTTCTGATAAAATACTTTACACGTGCTCTACTATACAAAAAATAAACATAAAAATATTTCCGCGAACCAGAAATTTTATTACCTATTCAATAGGCTGAAATACAAAAAAATGTAGACTCGCACATTTTCAGATTTAACACACAGTCACCCAGTCTCACACAAAACAAAATGGTCGACATCGTTCAACCGTTAAAATTACATTTAGCTAAAATTTATAATTACCAGCCACATCCGAAATAGTAGCGTTGCCAACACATTTGACGAAGTCAGGAAAAAAGTTCACCATGATGATTCCGCCATTCTTTTTCTGGAAATAAAATAAGATGTTACTTATCCACGGTGTGTCCTTCCTTAAAATCACACGTTAGGGTCATTATCAATTTGGGTGATGGCTATAAAGCGAAAGTTGTGGAATTATGTTCCATAAATAAAGCGCGCATCAATTAAGTGTATCAGTTATTGCTAATAATAGTAGTTATAAATTAATTACTATATTTTTTTAGTTTAAGTCTTAAAAAAAAGAGTAAACACCTAATAATTTCAGTGATTTATAATGATACATACAAATAGAATAAAAATGGAAGCTTTTTTATTGTGTACAGAATACGTATACTTCCAGCACTAAATTATCAAATATATCAACTATTCCCATACACGATACATCCAATTGTCAAAACTCATACTTATTTTCATAGTTGAATCTTAAAATAAAAGATGGTTATTGATGGGTCCCCACCCAGAATAATCTTTGAATGAAGTAAGAGGATAGTGCTATTTTAAGCTAATACACACATATACTCACGGCTATAAATCCCGAGAAGGGATAGCCAGAGCTAATACTATAACTAAAAATAAAAACTATATAAGGGAGACTTCACATCCATGAGATACGATCAATCAATACTCAAAATTAGTATGTACTCGTAGATAACGAACGATACGATACGATAATAAAGAACGCTAGTCCACAGAGTTAACTATGATATAAAAAAAAAATGATATTTTCATTATTGACAAACAATTGATTTTTTATAATTTTTGATGAAAATAGATTAAACTACTAATTTTTCCGGGATAAAAAGTTTCCTCTTAATTGGGGTCATTACCTAGCTGTTTGCTTAATTTAATTTAAGTACAATATTTAATTTAAGTAAGCGTCTTCAAACACACAAACATATACAATTTAACATTTATAATATAAATTGGATAACACGATAAGAAAAGATCAGAAAGCTGAAATATTTTTAAGTGGCATCTGATAAGCTTGAAGCTCTTGCAAAAACGAGGTACTCGCTTGTTTTACGCATTTTTGTAATATCTCCCTCGCAGTAGTTGGATACACAACATCAATACAAAATAGTATGAACACAATATACCAATACTGGTACAATTCGAACAAACGTGTTTGTGGAGCAATATGAGCGCAGAAACTAAACTGAAAACTCCTGGTCGCTGCTTGGGATAATAAATTGTATGTCTCCATTGAACTTTATTGTACCTATACTCCGTTGCAGAACTGAAAATTGATTTAAAAGCGACTTTTCCATAATGTATTTGTTCAAACCGAATTGTGAAGCGCTTCAGATTGTTGAGTTGAATTGTAAAGCAACATATTATACATACTTTGAATTCAGTTCAAAATTAGTAAAACGTTGAATACCAAATCCAAGCTTGCTTTAAACGAAACATTATGGGACTGAAATGGTATTTGAATTCGCTCGCTTCACTCCACAGTGGTACCGCCATAGGCCATTAATCGGTAAAGTCGACTATCAAATACTATTCATTTTATTGTTTTTACCGATAAACCGATAAACAAGCTATCCAAAAAGTATAAATATGTCACCCTTTTCATTTGAGAACAATTTGGTTTTGACACTCAAAGTGAAAGCATCTTACCCTTATGCTCGCCGTTATCAGTGACTCATTAGAACATTGTTTATGCGGTAGTGAATTCTCAGAATTGCATTGTTTGTGAGTGACTTCCGGGATATGGATTTCCAAGAACAAGGTATGTATTACAATTCAGGTACATTTTAAACCGTTATCTGTCATATTAGAACATGTTTGTCCCTTCTAATGTACAACAATATTTTGTTTAAAAATAAACATTATTTTGACTTTTCCTAAAGTTTTAAGAGTATGTCAGATATCGTCAATGGTTCTCACATAGTACAATTTTAAGATTAAAGTGTCTTCTTTCGAATACAAAAACATTCAGCCGCCAAGAGCTGCCTATGTAGCTTCTACGAGTTCTTAAAGACTACTGCGTAGACTCAAAATTAGCAAATTCTCAAAACCCGATACAACAGTTTTAACTTTTCTTTCCAGGTTATACGATTAAATGTACCTTTACAAGGATGCATTTATTTTAGTTATGGCTATTGGAACATGGCGGAACAGTTGCAGAGAAACATAAACATATTTTAAGTAATTTTCGAGAAATATGAATTAGAAACCGCGCGTCTTTTGATTCAAGAATATCCGTGGTTGAACCTTCCAGCTTCCGTCCACAAAGTGCTCATCCACGGGGCTCATGTAGCGCAACACGTTTTAGTATCGTTCGGGGAGTTATCTGAAGAGGCAGCTGAATCAAACAATAAATTCTATAAGTCCTTCAGACGAGATCACACGCGCAAGATGTCAAGAGAAGTTAGTAATTCGGATTTGCTAAATAGACTTTTATTCAGTTTGGATCCATTTATTACTGGCCTTCGAAAACTCCCCCGTCAGAAGAAAAGTGTTATGTCTAAAGAAGTGTTACATCTATTAAAAGTTTGATTTATATTCCAATTTATTTGTAGTACTTTTTTTCAGTTAAGTATGAGATGTATGCATACTTAGCTGTAAGTTTAAAATAGAAATAGTTATAACGTATTTTTTATGGTAAAAATAGTAAATTGACAATTTTATTAATACCAAAAAGTAGATATTTCGTAGTTATCATTAGAAATAAATTAATATATTTATACCTATTTATTTTATTTCTTTGAATTGTATAAAAATCATGGTGGTGGTATACTTTTACTTCTTTATTTACTTCTAACAATTAAATACATCATTAGTATACAATCTTAAACGTTATTTTATTGATTTACCAAAAAAAATGCAAATTAAGAGAGTAAGGTATTTATGACCGCCCTTGTATGGCGGCGGTACCACTGTGCACTCCTTGCAACTCAAATAATTGGTAACTTTCAAAAACGACTAAGCGGTAGAGACACAAATCGCGCGGTACGTCTTTTTGTTCATAATCATTGGTCATATGTAAGTTTAATTGGGCATGTGTTTGATAATCTGCAAGCAAATAATGTTGTGACTAAGTTTCAGTTTCAATTGGTGTAGGCCCAACCCAGGATTTGAACCCTCATTGTCTGCACGATAAGCTACCCGCTGACCTATCACGGTTGTCTTTAGTAAAAATTGGTTTAATAAACATTCCAGGATTTCTTTTAAGCCACCTAATACAAAGTTTTTAGAGAACGTTACCGCACCATTTCCCAGCGGTAGTATTGTTGAACCGTATAATGAATTTCATGAGCCCTTGTTTTCCAAAGTATGCATAACGCGAGAGCACGCCGCAATGTTGTGTTATACATACCACAGCTTGGATGATATCGTCGGGAATATTCCTCTTATGCGCGCATATGCTGTAGACAGACGAGTGGCTAAAGATGACTGGAGCCTTTGATACTCGAATGGCGGCTCGGGTTGTGTTTTCCCCGACGTGCGATAAATCCACCAGCATTCCGAGACGATTCATTTCACGGATTACTTTCTGTCAAAATTAATAATATTTTATGTAATGGTATAGGTCATAATCATAAGTCATAAATTTTTTTCATTCAATTTTAAAGTAACTTATAAATTTTGCATGTTTTGATGTGAGTGAAATTACATTGATGCAATAAGTTCTTAACAATATATTTTAAAAAGAATTGAAGGGTTTGAAGTACTCAGCAAATTTAATTTCAAATAAGAAGGGAAGTGAGTTTAGAAAGAGCCATATTGTAGCAGCAGAAATGAAAATTCAGAGTTAACTGACTTATTTATAGTGTTTGTTGGAACTATGTAGTTATACTCGTATTTATGTTATTCCAAAAATTGCCTTATGCGACATGACTTTAAGTTTTTTAGATTTCCTTCTTTACTATTTTTAAAGGGAAGCAGGTATAATGAATATCTCATTCGAATAATTACTTATCGAATAAACATACTTATAGTTTTTTATTACATGCCCAAAGAAATAAGAAACTTTGTATATTTATAAACCCATTCATGTAACAAAATTTTAAGTCTTTTTTTCGTTAGCTTCGGAAATTGATTTGATATGTGTTCTAGGACGGACATACATGTAAGCATAAGGTAATATAAATTTTTATCATCTCTGATTCGGCTACGGCTCTCCAAAAACATAACGCATTCTGCAATTAGATGACATAAATGACATTCGTCATTTATGGGCACTAAGAACTAGCACAGTTTTATGTTTTATATTATCGAGAGAATTTATCGTAGTCGACGTATGAAAGTTTTATTCTAGAGCTCATGCTGGAAAGATACACTTATGTCGATTAAAATCTATTGTTCGTTCTCATCGATGTTTCAACATTGCATCTCGGTCTTGAAAGGCAATCTATTAAATCAGTTCGGTAAATATCATTTAGTAGTAAGCTATCGTTTGAATGTAAATGGATACATCAATTGTTTCTTTAAAGTGTTTCTATTGATTTTCTAAGTGGTTTATATTCATTTACGTTGAAATTTGTTGTTTGGACCAGTTTTCTTTTTATGTGTTTTTCTGATTCGCAGATATGGATCAGTGAAAAAAATATCTCATAGGGTAGGTGATCATATTTAGTACCTAAGAGCATCTTTCAAACGATCGATTTTCTGACAAAGCAATTCAGAAACTTCAAGGATTAGTAGATATAGCATAACAATGTAAAGGTTTATGTGCTAATAAAAACTAGTGTAACAATGTTACATTTGCCACAATAACGAGAAAGCAACAGTTTTATCCCTAAATGATGTGCTATGAAAAATGTTATGATGCTGAAAGATACTCAGAGTGTAGTTGGAAACTTCAAGTGAATAATTAAGCTTAATTGCGAGGAAGAGAAATACGAATACGAAGTATATGTTTTGCTAGATACTCTTGGAAACGGCCAAGTTTTTAATTTTCCATTTAATGTTAATAGGAGTCCATATATTCGCGGTTGTAAAGCTATAACTATTGCTAGGTATTCGTAGAAACGACGTTAGTTATAAATGTATGATATCGACGAAACAAAGTTATAAATTTTACATTATATTTTCTATAAACTTAGTGTACCATACTCAATAACTCATATGTGTGTGTTATACTCAATATGAATATCGGGACTTGGCCTTAGTCTTCCTGCCCGATTGCGGGTTGGCAAACTTAAAGGACTACTTAAGTCAAAGTGCTGGGACCGAATGCTTTGTGTGCCCTCCGAAGCAATAAATTATATTAATTTTGGGATAATCAAGTGAGTCCGAGCCGTGAGTTGAATGTTCTGACCGTTTACCTACGGAGGCAGTTAAGATATATCGGATTGGAAAGTTTTGTTGTGAATTTTGTTCCCAATCGATGTTTTAATTGAACTCGCATAAATTATTTTGGTAAGGGAATATTGGATATATAGATTTTACGACCTTACATTTTACAAGATTTTGTGAAAATTGCATATTATTTGATTATCTATTATTCCAGTTACATTATGTATTTGTACATAATCAAAAAGAAATATAAAGGCAAAATTAAGTTTTGTTATATATTTTATCAATAAGTTTTGATTCTGAGAAACAGCTCTACATGTACCGTAGTACTCGTGTTCTCAAATAAACACGATAACTATATATAATCAGGTTATAATTTAAACTTTAACATTCAAATGATATTCTTTATTTTCAAACAACCAAATTGTTGTTTGATGTTTGTTTGACTAATCACAAAAAGCAATCGACTCAACATCAGTAATTCGATTTCACAAAGTTCGCAACAAGCCACAGGGTTGACACTCGCTGGTGGGATTCATAATTTCAAACTTCAAGGTAAGCCGCTCGTAGCTGAGCAATTTTTTTCTGAAATGAGGTTTCCGAGGTGACGGCAAAAGTTTCATTTGAAATATAAAATAAGCCTGAAATACTGCGTCTTATGCATAATAACGTCGTCGCCAGGAATTGTTGGCGATCCATTTAGCTTTGCCAGGGAACCGAGTTTAATAATATGATAATGAAAGGGAAAAATTGGCTGATTTGAACCAGATTTTTATTACTTCGGGCCAGACTCTCCGAACTACATGTGGTGTATAATTTACATATCCAATCTACTTTGAATTTCTACTTTCTATTTCAATTTTCATTGATTTATTCTCTCTTTGACGTTTTGTCTATATTTTAAGGGCCGGCGCTCACTGCCGGCATGGCATGGCAAAGGATTTCAATACAGATATAGCATTTTTAATCTTATTACCATGCGTATAGAATTCATTTTGACACAACGATGCCGACGTTCTGTCCTACCGCGGCCTCCCTCGGCAACGTTGTGTCAAAATAAAGTAAAATAATTCTATACGCATGGTAATAAGATTAAAAATGCTATATCTGTACCAAAATGCTTTGCCATGCCATGCCGGCAGTCAGCGCCGGCCCTAAGACTCTAAGACTCAAACGTTCACGACGTATATCCCCAAAGGGGTGGCAGAGGTATTATTACTAATTGAAATCTTTTGTTGAATAGGGTAGGCATATATTACTTAATTTCACTTACCATTATCACAATACGTTGTCAGTGAAATAACTAAGAATACTATGAACTATCAGTACGCTCTCCATGAACTTAATTATAGGATAAAAATAAAATATACTTAGACGGCAAAAAAAATATCATTATTGCCCACATATAGTATGCCAAAGCACAGGGTTAATCAGGTTATTCGAGCCTGCAATATTCAAAGGATCTTCGGTAAAGCATACCAATAAAATTTACGGGATTGCCCCCTGGAGGTCGAAACCAATGCCTCTAACAATGAAACACTTTGCCACTAGATAATGTAGAAAGTTGCATATCATATAAATTTATACTTGTATATTTACCTCCCCGAACTCGGTCAATCCGTTGACAACTGGAACGTCGTTAGAAGAGTCGGCCCTGAAACCAAGTGCAAAACCACTAATTAAAAAAAAAAAAAAACGGATCTTATAGTATCTTTTTGCTGTGTAGTGCCGGCTTAGAATATCACTACCCCATTTTTTCCGGTGGGTGTACGTAAGAGGCGACTAACGGAGGAGACCCATCACCAACAACCTTTATTTTACCATCTTTCCCCACACAATTTTCCAAAAGTGGCTGAGAAATTTCTATTTCGTTGACTCTGGCTACCCCTTCTATGGATTTATAGCCGTGAGCATATGTATGTATGTATCTTTTTACACTAGCATAATATAATTGAAGGACTTATGGTAAAGCTTACTTAAGCAATTATATTTCTAATGATGTGTAAGATTTCCCATTTAAAATCTGAAAAATAGACATTCATACTTCATTATAATATAAATGCTGTCAGCAGCGGGATTCCAACCCACGGCCTTCATATCCAGAAACTTACCAACTACACCACAGATATCTCCAATTTATATTTTTCTGTATTATTCTGTGCCGTGTAGTGCCGGCTTAGAATATCGCTACCCCTTTCTACCCACGGGTGTCGTAAGAGGCGACTAATGGTATTGGGGCTTTTTATTGGATTTTTGGGCGATGCGGTTGGAGACCCATCACCAAAAACCTTTATTTTACCACCTTTTCCCCACTCAACTTCCAAAAGTGGCTGAGGAATTTATAATTTATTGGCTCTGGCTACCCCTTATAGGGATTTATAGCCGTGAGTATATGTATGTATGTATGTATTAAATAATAATTTAAAAATAATTGAGAACAGAAATTGGAAAGTTGAATAACTACCGATTTATATCTGTTGTTTTTGAAAAAACGTTTTTCATAGCATTTATTTTATTCTTCAATAATTTTTAATTATTTCTTTATTCTGTTATTGTGCAGGTAGCACATTCACTTAAACAAATACAAGTTTTATAAAATATATTGCACTCTTGGTAAACTAAAACAATTTGTAATACGTATTTCAACATTTCTCGGGAAAATTAAAGTAATAAGAAGAAGTAAGTATCAGGAAAGAATTAAGACTCCTAAACGATTTTAATATATGTACAGTCAGTTATTAATCTTATGATATCTTTCTAGCTTCACCTAAGTCTAATAATGAAATGTGCGAAAAAAGTACAGCATCCCATCACCAATTAAGGTAATGATGACTGCAAACTCTTACAACATGCATACATATATACTCACGGCTATAAATCCCTAGAAGGAGCTGAGGAATTAGAAATTCCTCAGCCACTTTTGGAAAGTCGAGTATAAAAAGATAGTAAAATAGAGGTTTTTGGTGATGGGTCTCCAACCATATCGCCCAAAAATCATTTTAAAGCCCCAATACCGTTAGTCGCCTCTTCACCCACCGGAAGAAATGGGGTAGTGCTATTCTAAGCCGACACTACACATCTTAAACATATCACACAAATCTTACAACATATAAATATATTTTTTGAATGTTTTATGAATAAAAAACGTTAAGAAAAATCGGTGGGATTTTTGCAATCTCGAAACTACTCGTATGCAAACTCTATAAAAGAAAATGTATGAGTTCCACTTTTTCTGAAATAAGCATTCCTTTGTCTTAATTCTTCTGTAGCGCAGGTTGAATGGCGAAATAAAAGACACTTTACATGACAAAAGAAAGAATCCGGAGCAATCGCAAAAGCTTTCATGTTTTTGTTGAAAAGTTACTTCGTCTGAGTGCTAACATTCGCTTGGCTTCGCCATTTCTATTCGCTTATACCAATTGTGGCATACTGAGTTTAAATCATATTTAAAGAAATTTAAAATAATTTGCCGTGTAGTGTTAGCTTGTTGCCGTTAGCACCGGTTTAGAATGTCACTACCCCTTACCCTACCACCTACCCACGGGTGCCGTAAGAGGCGACTAAGGGTGTAGGGATTTTTTAAGTGGTTGTTGGGCGATGTGGTTTGAGATCCATCACTAATCTCCCGATCAACTTCCAAATGTGGCTTAGGAGAATTCTTGAATAGCTTGATTCTAAATTGACAAAGGGGAAGTATAATAAATGTTATATTATGTGATCCAATGAAAAATAATGTCTGTCGTCAAAGGGGTGATAAATGATACTTGTATCGTAAAAGAGATAGAAAAGAGGCTTAATATAGAGGAAAGATGGAAGTAAAATGTTACATAAACATACTTACAGCTGCAGACCCCTAGGGTCTAGAAGCTCTAGAGCTTCAGCATAAGAAATTCCTCACCCACTTTTGGAAGTTGGGTGAGGAAAAGACTGTGAAATTAAAGTAGTTGGTGATGGGGATGTACACTGTTTCAGCCGAAAAACATTTAACAGCCCCAATTCACTTAGTTGCCTCTTACGAACCCCCACGGGAAGGTTAAACTATACTAAGACAAACGTTACATACAAGTATACAAGTAAAGTGCTGAAAGAGAAATATAGAGCCAAGTTGACCGGTAATGCCTGTAACGGAAGATACATTAAGATAAAAAGTAGAAAGGTATATAAGAAAATGATGAAGTGGACAATAAAAGAACGTATATGAAAATTATGAAGGAGGTAAATATTTGCCAAGATCGTTTTAAACCTATTCATCTAGAAATATTGATGCCCTATTGAAACAGGCGATATCTGTTGAAATTATCAAAATAGAAACAATATTTGTTCACAAAATAGTAGTGAAAACATAAAACGTCTCTTTTAAAATGTCTATTTTTCTCCGAAGCTTTTTAAATCCTTTGAAACGCTAACGAGATTTCGTTAATTAACTCCTACAGTTCATATTGGTTCAGTCACTTAATAGAATTTCTAATTGCCAACCTAGGATTTATTTAATTTTCTGATACCGAGTTTTTTTAATCAAATTCAACGAATATTAAAACACTTTTAACGGATATTTTTAATTTAAAACGCTATTTTCCTATTTTCAACGTTCAGTATAATCTCATAAAAGCTAAATAAACGAGCAACAAATATGCAGGCTAAATATTTGGTATCAGCTAAATCTTTTGACCTAGATTTATAAAAATAATACGAAACAATATTTCGCTCTTTGTTATGAAATGTCGAGTCTCACTTCCAGATGCAAATTAAAATGAAAACATCTGTTTTCCGAGGTACTTTTCTACCAGAGAGTTCCAATTAGGCCCTTGTTTTGTTTATGGAAATCCTTGGCTTTATCCTTTACTTTACGACATTGGACTTGTGAATATTAACCTGAAACCAAGTAGATATAAACTGTTAGAAACCGTTTAAGGCGAATTCATTTTTGTTTTTCATTCAGATTTTTTAACGAATACTATTTAGGTTTCGATGATTTTAGGATATCGGAATGTGATATTTCTAGACAATTCAAAATTCATTCCTGCTAATTCGTTTACGATATTTTTCTAGAGTTAACCACCTAAATAATTTTTTATACATTTGACAGCAACAATAATAGCGCAGAGATTATTAGATTATTCCAAATATAAATTAAAATGAAAACCGAACCCTTTTTTATTCAGTTACTGAGTTAGTTATAAAATATCATCATCATCAGCCAATAGTCTCTCACTGCTGAATATAGACCCCTGACGAAGATCTTCATAAAGACAAGTGTCACCGTAACAAAAATACTTAAAAGTTGATATCAATAAAAGATCTAAGTAAACATTGGCACAGATTATAAAATGAAATTAAAACGTAGCGTTCTTGCAATTGCGCTAGGTACACAAGTGTCTCTCGTCCAATACTCAACATTAGTCAAGAGCGTCTGGAGAGCTCAATTTAACATTTCAAATGGATTTCAAGCGAGATTGTAATATTATTTCTGTATTTATCGTCACCATTTTATACTAACTGTAGTCTTGTTCCCATTTTATGTAACATTACTTTCGAAAAACATATTTTAAACAGGCAAGCCTTCTTTTAGCGCTATAGCATAGGTAAACCACTAACATATCATAGTTTATTGGTTATCAAAATAATCATATACCACTTTTTGAACTCTCGCTATCTTTTTGAAGTCTTTTTATTTGCTACCAAAGTTCATATTCAGAGGAGGATGGGCACAAATGTATGGCACCTGGTCCCAGCACCAATCAGGATGAGTGATACGTCGTTTGAAGGGTTATTTTTGTTAAAAAAACCAAAGGGCTTGTCCTAAATTGGTGCCGTTTTTGAGAAAGATTACTTTAAAAGTTTTGTTTTGACAATACTGTTCGTCATGTTTTTGATACATTTTCGATTTAATTATGACAATTTTTTGCAAACTCTGACAGATTTTACAATGTCACTTCAGCATTGAGATGTTTTAAGTATAACATAATTAGTAAGTTACACCAGAAACATGAATTATCATAATTTCACATAATTGCCAAAATTAAAATTTTCAAAAAACTGTACTTCAAAATCGGCAGCTCTAACAAGATTGCTCCCATAGTCTTCTTTTCTACACTAACAGGGCTTTAGAATGATATATGATTCAACTTGATTGAGAGACATTTGACACACATCAACTTCCAAAAGTGGCTGAGGAATTTCTCATTCCAAAGCACTGGCTATCCCGTTAAGAGATTTATAGCCGTGAGTATATATATGTATGTATTTATTTGCCTATTTCTAAAATTGGTTAAATGTGGGTGTTGCCTTTAAGTTAAAATTACCCTCGAAGCCTTCTTTATTGTTCTAATACCCTACTCACAATAAGTAGTTCTCACGTAGTTCTACTAAATATGAAACCACATAAGTCAAAACTCTTGACAGTATGGCTGGCGGAAGAAAACTGGTTTTATATATCCTACATTTTTGCATTCGCGCAGGTAATACGGCATCCCTGCTTTGAGGCGGTTGAGCTGCGAGGCGTACAATATATTGTGCTGAGAGGTCTCATATTGTTTTTCTCTTACTTTTAAATATTAATTTCTATATTGAAGGCGGAAACTATTTATAGCCAATCACAGATCGATCTTCAAATCGTTGTCTCCACCATTACTCCTCTATTTGATCTTGCTTCGTCTTACTGGCCGTTTTTTTACAAACCATATTATATGGATGGTCTAGAGAATAATATCCCGGGTAATCAGGTTGTTTGAAACTGGAGAATTATCTATTGTTAATGAGTATAGTTTGTAAAATCTTGATAAAATGTTTTACATAACATAACATAAACGTTCGCGCCGAATATCCCCGAAGGGGTTGGCAGAGGTACTAATAGTGACTTTGTCACCTGGTGTTCAGAGTACCCACGTTTTGCATGGACAGTATACTCACGTGATAGGGGGCAGGCCTACCGCTGTTTTGAACGAACACACTGTCACATGACCAAGTACAATTCAGCCATGTGGGTTTTCTCACGATGTTTTCCCTCACCGTTAACAACCATGATATATTAACCACACATATGTCTTTCGAAAAGATAAATTGGTGTAGGCCCGACCCGGGATTTGAACACTAGTCGAAATTTGATTAAGTATTAATAAATAGTATAATATCTTAAGTATCCAATATTGGAGAGAAAAAGACGTTGCTATAAAATGTGCACTTAGTTTCTTAAGAAGCGGAAACGGAAAGGAGCAAGCAATTGAGCTTTGACTTTGTTTTGTAAACTTTATCGTTTGAAAGTCTTCGATAATTGAACTAACTATAGAAAATCAAAACAAGTAGTAGCAAAATGTAAGTATTAAATACTTACATTTTGCTGTAAATAACAACGTAATCAAAAAAATATAATATATTATATAAAATTCATCAAAGCCATGTTGGCTTGTATTGTAGTTTGGCCACATTGGGCTAGTGGGAAAAAACGGGTTAGTGCTATTCTAAGTCGACACTAAACTACACATTGAATATGTAATATTTATATTTCTTGGGATTAAACTATCGAGAGGCGTACGTCAAAATACTCAAGAACTAACTATTAGACCATGGAGGCAAATGAAGTCCTTGAAGTTATAATGTAATTAATATTTTAAACTTCTTGTTCGATCGTTTTATGTGGTTAATTGCAGTCCATTTATCTACACCACGATGATCAAATTATTTCAATCTTTCAGAAACTCGGTTAACTTCATTTTCGTAACAAAGATTTTATTATCATAACTGAGAGGAACTGAGCTTAATTTATTTCGTAACGTAACTTTTTCTCCTTACAGTTGTGGTAATTACTTAATACTATTTGTGATACTTTAGTTGAAGGAGACCATTCTGAATATCATTTTATTCGTATTTATACCTAATTATTCGAAGTTGTGACTATTAATAGGAATAGACGAGCGAAGATGAGTACATTTTATTTATTTATTTTCTAACTACTTACTTATATTCACGCCCATTATTCTCATTGGGGTAGGCAGAGACTATCAATTGCCACTTGGTACGATCGTGACAAACCTCTCTTGCTTCCCTTACATTCATAATTCTTCTCATACATGCTCTTTTATTCTTCTCACTCTGGACCCCCGCCTTTATAAGAACGTTTTCTATCTGTTTCGTTTTCTATTTGTTTTTGCTGTGTAGTGCCGGCTTAGAATGTCACTACCCCTTTCTACCCACGGGTGTCGTAAGAGACGACTAAGGGTATTGGGGCTTTTAAGGGATTTTTGGGCGATGCGGTTGGAGACCCATCACCAAAAACCTTTATTTTTACCATCTTTTCCCCACTCAACTTCCAAAAGTGGCTGAGGAATTTATAATTCCTTAGCTCTGGTTACCCCTTCTAGGGAAATATAGCCGTGAGTGTATGTATATGTATGTATGTTTTCTATCTGCTCTAGAAACGTTTTACGAAGCCGTCCTCTACTAAAATTCCATCCACATTGGCTCTATAAATCTCTTTCGCTACAATGTTTTCATCCATCTTCTGCTAACTAATAGGTTCTTAATATACAATATTAAGAAAAAAAAACGCGGTGTGGTTGCGGCTTAGAATAGCACTACACCATTTCTACCTATAGGTGTTTGTAAGAGGCGAAGTTGTTTGGCGATGCGGTTGGAGTGCCAGTACCAGCAACCTTTATGTCAAAATATTTTCCCCATTATGATTCCAAAAGTTGCTCTTTCTTATTACGAATCTCTGGTTGATGCATGTTTGTAGAATATGAGATATTTTGTATGTTATAAAATGGTGCTAACTAAAATTTTAGAAACATGTTATTTTCGTAGTTGCAATAAGACAAATACCTAATGAATGAAAACTAAAGTCGTAAGTACAATATTTGTATGAATACGGCTCACGAGTCGTTTATTCAAAGTATTGTCTTCTTAGTATTTTTTCTCAAAAATTTTTACATTCTGGTGAAACATCTTAATCATCCATCATCCATCTGCTTTTTTGACTAGAAAACATAATGAACCTTTTTAAAGTTTCACCTAAGGGTTAAACAAACAGTAAATAAACATCATTATCATCTTCATTCAATAGACGCCTTCTGCTAATCGCAAAGAGCTCTACAAAACGAGCGATGAAGAGCCCTTATCGCCTTGTTCATCGCCTTTCAGTTTTTCACCAAGTTTTCGGTCCAATAAGTAAGAAGCCTTCCCACACAGTATGGCCCGGTACGTGGCCGCGAAGCCAGAACTTTCGAGACCACAGGCGCCCTCACTTCCACTTAAATTATGCAACTGCTAAGCTAAGTAAGTTACACCGATTTTGCTGATAATTTTTTGATTACAGATTGGGCACGTCGTAAGCTTTACTAAAATCGCAATCAGGTTTTATGTAAATTCATTTTATGTATGCTTAGAATTTGATATCGTACAAACTTATAATTAGTCTTACTTGTAGTATAACGTAAAAAGCCAATAAAGATAGCAATATTCAATAATTTACTACAAGTTTGTTGGTATGGGAACAAAAGAAGTGTAGCTAGAAAACTTTCTATTTGCAAAGCGTTTTCACTGCAGTACGAGAAAAAGATTTATTTATACGTTGACCGACAGTAAATGGATATGTCGGGAAAGACTACTTCAAATTAGGCTGCGTTCTGAGTGTGGTGCCATAGGCGATAAAACTTTGTACTACGATATAGTTACATTGGTTTTTAAAAGTGTTTTTAACCGACAAAAAACAGATGAGGTTATTAGTTCAACGGTTTATTGCATATAGTAAAAGTATTTTACAGAGTCGTCTGATTTTAATAGAAATCGTTTTTGGATAGAGTATATAATTATCTTATTTGTTCATCTTTAGCATATGAAAATTAAAATGCTTCCCCATAGGTACAATGACAAAGAACAATTGAATACGTCAATTAAAGAAAGAGATATTTGATTTTTCCTTTTTACTTAAGGTTCTGAACTTAAAGTTTAATGATAGAATATAATAAGTTTATTTGTTTAGTTTTTAATACTTATAGGGTTTGTTTCTAGAATATCACTCTAGGTGTAAGGCATTTTTTATATTCATGTTTTAATAGGTGGAGACTTTATTACAGCTATTTGTTGTTTCTAGTACTAAATACGAGTAATAGTGATATCAAATGAATAACAACATATCTTTGTAATGATGAGTCGGTGCCAAACATTAGAAAATCTCCAGATTAAATCGGCAATGCACTGTTTATAACCATCATTTAAAAAAAGGCAATTGACTGTATTACTTGGCGTCTTGGCGTCGACTCTTAATTGCACATTTATAATTTAATTCCCTTGCTATTATTAAGTAAATGGGTTCGTTTTTATTTCTTATGATAGTTTGGTTAGAGCTTAGAAAGTTAATTATAAACTGATTTTATGTAAAATCAGACTTTTAAGTTTAACCAAATGGTTGGCTTTTAATGTGATTGTTGAAAAAGTCCTTGTATCAAAATCTATTGCTACCTATTTGCATACAAAATACTACTATTTTTTTATTTTAAAGACTAGCTTATTTGTTGCCAATTTTCAACTTCTGCTTGAAACATTGACTTGCATATTAAGAGGAATATCACAAATATAGATATAAATGCTACTCTCAGTAGAATGGCAGTTAAGAATAAAACCTTACCATAATTTTCTGTATAACAAATCCTACTGGTTATAAAAAATATCATGCTTTGTCATCTATACATAAAAAGCAGTATTCAAATCATGTATTTATTCTTTGGCGAATATACGGTGTGATTTTAAAAATAAAGTTACATTACAATGTTGGAAATACATTTCATAAAAAAACATCGTATAGTAAAACTTGTTTCAGCAGTACTCTAACCCAACAACGATAGCAAAATGATTTCCAAACTTTTCGAAACCATATCAAATGGAGCCGAAGCAACAAACAAAGAAAGTCAATACATATGATTTCCGCTTGCCAAATCGCTTCTCTTTGGAAGCAGTTGCTGCCTAGTCCACACACTTGTCGAAGTCTTATTTCGTGAGTCGGCGAGATCTTATCAAAACAACGACTGTATTGTCTAAAAAGAGTGAAAAAGATGTTAAATTTAACATTATATGGATTTTTAAGCGTTTGTCTTTTATATACATAGATATAGTAAACTTCACATGAAATTATTATTTTAATCGAAATTGTTTATATTTTTCTTTTAATGAAATTATATAAATAGATTTTGTTAGACACTGCTTGGTTGGTGGACGTAATAGTATGAATTTAAGGTACATCGCATAGGGAGATTAGGCTGTAGTTCACCTCCAATGTCAATCATGGTGGCCGAAAGTATGCTTCTTAATATTTGTGTAATACGTTGTGGAAATAATATGATTTGACCAAAACACTACAATGCAATAAGATCACTGATACTTTTTCTTGGTCCCTTTTTTATGTAGTTATTATATGCCTTTAGAAGTCAAAATATTCATTTCTTACATTAAGTATGAAATATTCCAAACTCTATTCGTTTCCAAATCACTGTTTCCTCTTAACAAAATGGGTTCTGGCATGGAAACATTGTGATGCTGTCAGCGGATTGAATTGAAAACTTTCACGTCAACTTATTTCACGATATGATCGTGTGATGTGTTTGATATAAAACAGTATGCGAGCACAATAGATACACGAAACAAATGCAAAGTTACTGTATACTAGTGGATCGTCCCAGCTTCGCACGGGTAGCGTTGTTTTTTTAAATATCTGAGGTTTCTTTCTTCAGTCACTGCTCAAGCATTGTGAAATTCAGCGCAATGTTTTCAATTTATTAAATTAATAGCACTCCTTAAACAGTGTAGTTTGGTGATTTTGAGTGCGCTTTAATGAACGGTTCAGTATTTCCGTTTAATAGCAAATTTTGGAATAAAACGCTATGAAGTATTTATAACAATCTACAAAATAAATCATTACGTGATGTAGGATGCAACTACTGGCGCCATCTAGTATGTTATATGTAAATTAGTAAAGATTTGGTTTTGGTCACGGGCGCGATGGCTTATTTTCTGTATAATTTCGGTGTTTCTCTATCGATTTCTATGATTCTTTTTTTATTGAATAGGTAATAATGTTACCTTTTTTAAATTAGAGATGAGTGAGAGGTTTACAAACGTAAGAGTAAACAAATATAATCATCATGTTCCGAACTGCTAAGCTATCAGGAATTACACGTGTTATTGTGAGTCAACCGTAAAAGATAGACATAAACTGTTGAGGATTTTTTTTTAGATAATTTTATGAAGAATATTTCCGTCATACATGATTTCTATGTAAGTTTAACCATTAAGGCTGCACACGCGACGGAAACTTAAAAAATGGAGTAACTTCTCCCGTTTTCCCAAAATTTCCCAAAATTCCCCTTTACTACTCTGCTGGAAAGTATACAAAAACCTGTCTAGGAGTATGAAGAATAATTGTACCAAGTTTCGTTAAAATTCGTCGAGTAGTTTTTGTTTCCATAAGGAACATACAAACCGACAGACAGACAGACAGACAGACAAAAATTTTACTGAATGCATTTTTGGCATCAGTATCGATCACTAATCACCCCCTGATAGTTATTTTGAAAATATATTTCATGTACAGAATTGACCTCTCTACAGATTTATTATAAGTATAGATATTTACATATTTTCACTGATAAAATTTTTTGTTAAGCAAGTTGTTTTGTACATCTACATTATGTTCATACAATTAGGCTAAAGCACATGAGTTAATGCAGTCTAGTGTCAGTTTAGAATAACATTATCATCCCACTGTTGTTAAGAGGCCAGTCAGAGTTTTTAAGTGATTGGTGAGCAATGTGGCTGAGACCAATTTTTTTTATTATTTAACAACCCCTTGCGCACTAAACCTTGAAAAGTGGCTGAGGGGTTTATAATCATGAAACTTGGGCTTCTCTGTTTAAGGGAATTATAGCCATGATGTTTGTATATATATGTTATATAACAGTTATTACACATATCGATGCGCAATTTAGTAATTGCTAGCACTGATTTCATATGGAAGTAATGTATATCGGAATCTGTACAAAGATAAATTTTAACTCAGTTAATGGGAAACATATCAAAATAATACGAAATGATTGCGTTGCGATGCGTTATGACATAATAATATGTCTTTTAAATTAAATGACTGACACGAATTTATCTACTTTACAGATTTGTTCGATACGCTTAATACCATAATGTCTAATTATAGAAATATATATTTTACTTTATTATCTCTCTCGTCCCCTCATTTATTTGATAACTGTTTTATTTGCCCCATAAATATTAGTTTTTTTAGTCTATCTTCTTGTTTTCATTTATGCTCTTAATTCTAGATATTTTCTTGATTTTTTAACCTCTGGAATAGTTGATAAAAATAACTCATTTTATTACTTAAAGTATGAGAATATTTTTTCATAGTTAAGAGCAAATTCAATCTTCTAATTTAAAAACCTCCAGGAATATAAAAATGGATAAAATATCGGCCTTTGAATCAGTCTGGTACTGAAAAACGATGAAGTACAGGTTCCGATATTATTGAATCAACTGCAACGTGGTTTTCCTGAGTGACACTGTTCACGCTGCTCCATCATACGCTCTATCAATTTGGGCTGGACATACGTCGATACTATAAAACGTGGGAGCCAACAAGTAAGTACTTCTAAATTAGACTGAAGCGATTTCACATAACTGCATTGATAGCAATTTAGGAGGCAGAACGATCGGAACCTTTCAGCTTTCTGAAATTGGAATATGCATTTTCTGACTACGATTGCTGTTTCCAATTTCCTGATAGACTTTCTGTCGATTGGAGGGTGGTCTGAACTTGAAGTGTTGAGAAATCGAAAAACAGACGGTTACTTTTTTCTAGTTATACGAAAATTAAACAGAAACGAAGCTAGCCCTGTGCAATCAGTGGGATTCAAAATTCACTTTGTTAGTCTTGTAATTTTCATGACTTACACTAGATATTTTATTTATATTTCATTGAAAAACATTATTTATCTAGGAGTATTGAGATCTTTTTAAGTGTTTTGTGGGCGGTGGTGTGGCTATATAGAAACTTTATTTTAAAATCTTTTTTCTCAACTTCCAAAAGTACAGATATTTATACTTACTCGTAATTTTGGAGATCTGGCTCCCCTTATCTGGGATTTATTAGTTTAGTGTATAAATGTTATGAGTGAGATATAAATCTGACTATCTTTTATCCAAGAGACTAACGACGCCGGTATAGTGCATGAAAAGTATTTGAATCTACATAAAGAAAAGTGCAATATAAAATTTCTTATTTATGATCGTCAATTCTATTCCAATATCTGTCACTCAGAAACCCTGTCGACTGCACGGAACGAGAATGTAACGCGAATAAAACGTGAAGTTACTTGCATACTCAATCTGATGACATTCTGACAAGTCACACGTTACATATTCAAGGGTTGTAGCGCGCATATTTTCAGAGACTCGTTGAACATTGAACATATTAGAATTAATAGTGTGATATAAAGTGATATTTAAACGTTTTTCAATTCCGATATAGGACGATTGTGGTTTTTTTAATACGAGGAAGTTGAATTGGGATATTTTTGTTGCAAAATATTTTACTTATTCTATTTTTACGGAAACAAACATTGAGTTAAGATTTCTATAATGTATTCCCGTTTTTTTACATTGTTTGCACAAAATGTTTTCGCTTTGTATGCTGAGTACGAGCGTAAAATATTTTCAAGCCGTATAACACATTTCTGTTGCTACACGTTCTATACAGAACCTTTTCGTTTGCGTGATTTACCTCAAACTTTGCTGAACTTTTCCAAAAGATGCAAGCATCAACTTTCCCAGTGTGTTTGGAACACACTTTTACAGCTGAGTGCTATATGCAAGTGAAGACTGTGAAATTTACTACATATAGCTACAACATACTTTCTTTTCATTTTTCATCTTACATGCATACTCTTACGCCATTAAGTGTATTAGGGTGGGCCCCTTTTGCGATCCTAGCACAGCACCAGCTTCAGATACAATTATTATACTACTCAATCATGTTCTCTTGTTCTTCTTAATTCAGACGCCTGTTTTTATTGAATTATTCTTGATGGATTTATAGCGGTGAGTATATGTATGTATGTTAGTTTAAATGTATACGCCGATTTTTGATAGCTACCATATAACATCAATTAAAAAAAATAATAGGTAGTTTTTTAAACTTTTATAATTTAATATTTGCTAAATATCCTTACTCGTAGCAAAATCCTTGTATATTTAGGGTCTAGGACAATTCACGGCTGCGGTATTTCGGGCGCGTAAACATTCTTGTTGATATTAATGGAGGTAGTTTCGCTCGTGTTTAAAATAAATTGGGATGCTTATTTTGCTTTATAAAATTACATAAAATTTTAATCTTAATTAGTTTGCTGTGTCATTAAATAGGTGACTACAATTATGCCTTTTCACATCTTTTAGATGTTTAGTGTTGACCATTGGCTGAACACCCCTCCCCCATTAGTAAGTGTTCGTAAAAGTATGACTAAGGGTATTGCGGTTTTGTGAGTGATTTTCGGCCAATGTGGTCGGAGACACATCACTGATAACCTTTTTTTTAACAACTATTTTTTTTATTTACTTTTTCCCCACTTAACCAATTTTAAACAGGAATTTGTTAACCTAGAGATCCAGCTATATCCTTTTAGGGATTTATAGCCGTGAGTATATGTATGTATGTCAGCATATTTTATGTTTATTGTCAGTGTAATCATTAATCAAAGATTTTAAAAGTAATTACCAAGGTTATCGCTATTTATGCACATAAAATACAGCAGGAGTAAAAGCCTTAATAAGTGAAGATGTGTGTTGCTGAGTATCTTACGCGTTCTTCTCGAAACAATACACCTTCCAAATCTGAAGTAGAGTCAGCAGAGTAAGATTTAACTTATATGTAAGTTAGTGACGTTCAAAAAATAGAGAACAATTCTTTTAATTTTGATATAAATATTTTTTATCTTTTTATTTTATCTTTAACTGTTATTCCTTTCAAAAATTTTTATTGTATTTTTAAGTGTTCTTTAAAACAACCATCCTTTTAATAAAAGTCTTCACTTCAATATGACAATATGAGTATATGTGAATGCCGTTATTTCTTGAATAAATCTTCATAATATGTCAATTACCAATATTTTAAATGAAAGTTATATTTTCTATTTCTCTAGGTGACATACAAGTTGAATCAGTTTAACAAAGTTTTTTAAATGATTTTTTTCCAATAAAAATCCGAAAGTATAGCATGTATGGAAAAGGTTATGAATATAGATGCAGCTTGAGAGGTTTGCTAGGATCATACGAAATGGCGATCGATAATCTCTGCCTACGCCAATGGGAACTACTAGCGTGAGTATACGTATAGATGTATGTAAACTCGTCATAAAAAATATTTTATTTTATTATGTTCCAACAGTAACTGAACAATGCTTAATATCGGTATGTTGAGTGGAAATCCGGTCGAATACTCGACCAAACCCGTTGGTAGTTGAATATATACTATGTTTGGTTTTCATTCAGGAGCTTAAACAGCTTAACAGTGATATGTTGCTACAAACTAGCAAATTTTAAATTAATTCCTATAAAATCGAAGTGTAAAAGTCTTTGTTATTCACCTATAATTTTATTTTTATTAAAAATAACTTGGCCTTTAAAATATTGTCTCCAACTGTCTTGTAAAATAATACTTTAAAAGAGTGTTCTTAAGTTAAGAAGCTAGCTTTATAAATGCTCTTTTTAAAATACGAAAAGAGGCTACTCCTCGAAACGGAAAACCTTTATAGATGTCATATTTTTACCAATCGTTGCACTATTTCGAGTTTGACTTCGCAAAATATTTTCTGAAATATTCAACTCAAATGTTACGCGGCACTTTACCGGGCCAAATAAAATAACGACACAGCTATTTAAGTGTCCCTCGTTGAAAAGTTGTACATTTTACAGCCTTTGGTAGTTATTTTTTTTTAAATAACTGCTGCTATTCAAACTTCTCGAAAATTTTCCAACTTTGTGATATTTTCATACAGTAAAAGCTTTTATTTTTTTTAAATTCGTATACACTTTTAGATTTCAGCTGTGTAGTGTCGGCTTCCCCATTTCTTCCGGTGGGTGTACATAAGAGGCGACTAACGGTATTGGGGCTTTTAAGGGATTTTTGGGCGATGCGGTTGGAGACCCATCACCAACAACCTTTATTTTAACATCTTTATCCCCACACAACTTCCATAAGTAGCTGAGGAATTTCTCATTCCTTAGCTCTGGCTACCCCTTCTAGGGATTTATAGCCGTGAGTATATGTATGTATGTATGTATGTATTTTAGGTTTTAATACCCGTGTATTATTCACTCATAATTACGACGTTGATTCTTGTTCAGATAGACAGCAGCTATTAACCATTGCGCTGTAAGAATACGCTAAAACATACATAGACATCTTCTAAAACCATATCTTACATTTGTCCTATTTATATTGAGCAGAAAATCGCAGACAAAATAATATAAAATACAAGTGCAGTTGCTAACACATGAATGAATCCAATAAAATCATGCGATATCAATCGCTAGCGTTTCAATAGAGTGTGAAGCTTACCACGGCGTGTTACATGTGTGAGTGAGTGTCATATATCTGACACCAAGCTGGTAATAGCTCCGCAGAACACCCAAGGAATTCCCGATTGAGTGGCCGCCTTCGATTCCGATCAGCGAGGCAATCTTGCGTGGCCGGGCGCTGTGGATTTCAAGGATGTCTGCGGAAAAATTGCTCGTATTAATTTTTGACATTAATTTCTGGTAGTCGTTTTTCTTTCTTGGTTTTTACTATTGTTGGTATAGTAAGTTATGATGATTGATAACATTTAGGTTAAATTAGTATGATTTGTTAGTTATTGTTATTATGTGTGATTAGGTTGTTGTTAGTTTTACTTTTGGAGTGAGTTTATGATTGACTTTACCTATGAGTTAATTATAAGTACGAGTATGAGTAAAACATGCTGAGCGATGTACAGTTGCGGTCCCAAGTTAGTTTAATTAGTTTTAGTTCGTGACATAAGTTAGTATCATAGTAAATCATTGACCCATATTCAAAATAGTAATGCGAAATAGTTTGCTTTTAATTTAAGTATTAGATCTAAATCTCAATCAATAGACATCGACTACTGGATACTACTCCACTTAAAATTATAATCAGTTATCAATCTCACCTGTAACCGATTTAGCAAACTTAAATTGTTTGGGGTATTTCTGCACAATTCTGTGGATCACGTCAATCTGTTCGAGGGTGAGTTGCACTGCATCTTTGTTTTGTGTGGAGCACGGTACGAACGCTGACCAGAACTGCGGAAGAAATTAATGGATTCAGTTGTGTACTGATTAATTATACTTTTTCCACCGGAGATTACAAAAGGATAGTCTCGGAATTGGACAGTTCAGGTTATTTATGGGGCAATAGCGATTATAAAGGTTGGTTTTTAAAACCTTCTTTCTCTCTGTGTATTGTGGGCTTAGAAGAAGCCTAACGCATTTATGCATGCGAGTGCCTTAGAGGTTACTAAGGTTTTTGAGGCGTTTTAGGTGCGATTGTTGGGCTACATAGCTGACGATTTATGAGTCTTTTCTCCATTTGCCTTCCAAAAGGACCTGTAGAGATTATCATTTTAAAGTCCTGGCTAACTATAATATCCATATATAGATACTATCCATCATTAGCACAAAAACCATACTTAATTTCAAATTCGACAGTTTTTAAAATTTTATCCAACATCAATATATTTGCGTGAAACCTATTCGTAATATTAATATACTCCCACACAACTATCGTAATTAGTTTTTTATGTCATAATTGTAAAACGAATTAAATTTTCAATAATCTAATTGGCTGCGGTCTAACAAAATAATTGGAAGTTACTGTCAAATATTTTCCTAAATTAATAAGCGATGTCGCTCGATGCTAATGCTCGTTGTATTATAATTGATTGTGGAACGGAAAATACTAAAGCAGGTTTTAAAGGGGAGCATTTTCCGAGATGTATTACACCAACCATTGCTGGAGGGTAAGCTAACCTTTTTGTAACGATACACTTAGCAAGTTTTTTATTTGAATGTAGGTAAATTGAATAGAATGGAGAGCAATCCAACCAATCATCGTTTATTTTACTATTTTCTTGCCACTTTACTTCTTTCAATTACTGAATTTATAATTATGATGCTCCTTTATGTTATGTGACTTAGTACTACCTTCAATAAATGGTTTTAAAACTGGGATAAATAGTCATCTACTTATACTAAATTATAATATACTCCAAATTTTTTAATAGCTGTATAGTGTCGGCTTAGAATAGCACTACCCCATTTCTTCCGGTGGGTGTACGTAAGAGGCGACTAATGGTATTAGGATTTTTGGGCGATGCGGTCGGAGACCCATCACCAACAACCTTTATTTCACCATCTTTTCCCCACGCAACTTCCAAAAGTGGCTGAGGAATTTCTTATTCCTTGGCTCTGGCTACCCCTTTAAGGGATTTATACCCGTCAGTATATGTATGTATGTTTTTAATTGGTATCACATAAAATTCACACAAACTCACATTTTATCATATACATACATTGAAAGCTCAATTATTTGTATCAGGATAGTGCAAAATAGTCATTTACGAGTATCGTTTTTTACAGAACTTGAGGTAAATTATTCTTCTACTCGCTACACAGTACTAAAATTGTAATATGTAATAATACTGGTAAAATATTGTAACCTTGCTCTTTACATTCAATTAAATGCAACTAACAGCAGCATGAAATTTGAAATTTTGTGTTTGTTAGCATATTTATAATGGTATGAAAAGACTTCAAACAAAATGAGATGAGAAAAAGTAGCATAATGTGGTGCTTTGATCACAACGGGATTCAACTTGGAAATGCTAATTATTTTCTCTGCTCTTTGTAATATTATAAAATGTTACAACTTTCTATATATTTCTTATTATATATATTAAATTTCAAAATCACATAGGTCCAGTTTGGTATATTTATTTATTCACAAATATAACCATTACAGATTTATACCATTATATATCGTTATGAGTTGTTTTTTTTATATAGTATACTGGAAACGTACGTGACATGAGTTGAGATGATTGAACCGACAATAATTGAATTCCTACTATTGCTTTATTGATTGCACCATTTAATCCCGCAGTTATCATTTAATGTAGAAAACATGTGAAGTTTAGAAAAAGATCAACAGTTCAATAGGCTATTTGACTGTAATAAAAATTACTTAAAGTCGCGTTTTCGCGGCACATTTGAATATTGCATTTTCTTTTTCTATTTTTTAATATAATAGCTAAAATGAAGACCGAAAAATATTTTTTTAGGGCTCCCTATAAAAAAAATAAACACCGTAAGATAGTTTTCAAAACTTTGACAAATAGCCTATTGCAGGTATCAGAAAGCAATGTGAATTGCCGAATTTATTTAAAATTAATTAATAAGAGAAAAGTTGGGAGTAGTTAGAGGTCATCAACACAAAGCTATTTCACTGGTTTTATATCGGTTTACAGTTAATAAATTGGTTCTGAATGAAAACAATATATTTTTAAATGAATTGAATTCTGAAACCGAATGTTGATGCAAAAATTGTATTGGGTAATGACAAAATAAAATTTTAGAACGTAAAAAAGTCTAGGGATAAACATTTATTTTAACTTGCAATGGGAACCAGCTTATTCGTGCTATACAGGTTTGGCCTAGTGCAGGGGTAAGTGGTATAATATAGTGAAATTGTACGCTGGTAAATAAATACATACTATATGAATATAATTATTATATACTAACATTTTCAAAAGACTGAACAGCCTCTGCCATGCGTTAAATTAGAGAAATATCAGACGTAGAACCGAGTTGCATTGCTTACTTTAGCTATTTACATAATGACTTAATTTTTTTAGTAGGACGTAAAGAAAAAAAGAAAAAAATGTTTATAAAAACGTTAAACAGACAGGAACAACAGAAAGTATTCATAGTTCCTTGCTCTTTACAATCGCATTTTGTAAATTTTCAGACACAGGCACAAAGGGTTCGTTGGTTGTGGTATACCAGAAATTTATTTCGGTGAAGAGGCAAGGCTGAATCGTGGGACATCCAATTTATTAAAACCCGTTCAGAATGGAGTGATTGTCGACTGGCCAACCATCGAGTTACTGTGGCATTATATCTTCTACCAAGAACTACGCGAACCGCCTGAGCAATGTCATGTTTTATACTCTGTAAACCCGTTGTTACCAGATTCTGATATGTAAGTATGTGATATGTTAGTTAAAGTTAAATAAAACAAATATGTATCCTATAAGCACTTTCAAAGGCTGGTACGGAATCCATACTTCGGAAAGTATGAAGAAAAAAAGAGCACGTATCAAAAGATTGATGGATGTAAACGAAGCTACAGAGTTCAAATCTTTTTGTTCATGAAAACCTCATGTGGGGATTATTACTAATAAATAAAGAATAAATAAATTCGTGTGAAAGAATAAATAATAAGTGTCGAAATTTTTCTTTCCTTTATTTATTCTTTATTTCTTAGAAGCTACAGAGGTTTACCAGGATCGTATAAAGTGGCGATCGATAGTCTCTACCTACCCCAATGGTAACTAACGGCGTGAGTATATGGATACTTGTGTATATTTTCTATGCTTATGCTATTAGGTCTAACCAAAATGGTATTACCAAGAATAAGAGCGTAATGATCACAACCAGAGATGGTTTGATTCTCAGGGACGATAGAGCAGCCTCGATAGCTCAGTGGGTACAACGGTGGTGTAAATTCTAAGTCGACCTTAGACCTTTACTAAGTCATATGTGTGGTTATTTTATCAAGGTTGTTAACGATGGGGAATAACACCGTGAAGAAACCTACAATTCTATGCTTAGTTGAGAAGTTGATCCGGCAATATCACGGTAGTAATCATCATTTTGAGCCTGCATTAGGCAATCTTTGTGAGCTATGAACAAATCCGGCTGTTCCCAGTAGTCTTACTGGATAGTCTTACCAGTAGAACTAATGGGATTTTTTCCCAATAGTCTTACCGAAAATAAAACATTGTCTATGACATTTTTTCTTATTAGTCTTACAGAACATACTGTTTTAAAACATAGACAGGACCTTATTATAAAATTTACTATTGTTTTTATATTTATACACACTTGCAATATTCAGTTTACTTTAGTATTAAAAGAAATGTTCATCTTATCATACGAAGCGTTCTCGAGCCGTTTGATGGGATATGAGCACTACATTGACACTCACAGTGTAACCCCATATTTCTAATAACGAACTGAAATATCACCATGTAGAAAACCTTCACAACCTAATAAAAGATTTACAACCCCTGAAATGAAATCAGATCTAACAATAGGCATTTTTTCTAACATTCAATATTTTCATGTTGTTTTAGTGAAAAAATAGCGGAAATATTTTTCGAGAGTTTCGCTGTCAAAGCTTTGTTCTTATGTAAGAGTCCTTCTTTGTCTTTGTATGCTTGTGGAAAAACGTCCGGCGTAGTTTGGGAGAGTGGTGCTGGCAGTGCGTATGCCGCACCGGTGTATGAAGGATTTGCGATGCCGTTTTCAATGGAAACATCGCCACTTACAGGAGATAAAATGACAGAAATATTACAGCAAATGATACTAAAAGCAGGCTATTCGTTCTTCACAAACTATGAAATGGATGTTTTGCAGAGAATTAAGGTATATTTTTTACGTAGTAATTTTTTTTCCCAATTTGCATTGCTTTTGTTTTTCAACATCCAGCTCCTTTGGCTCACTTTAATCAATCCACATAGTGCAAAGTTTAATCAATTTCACATCATATTATACCAAAAATGCATAATAACAATTACCTTATTAACTAACTAATTAACATATTGGGAATAAGTTTTGAGACGATTTAAAAACAAGCTTTATCGGTATGGAAACCAAATGGGTTGTTTATATATTCCGTATGGCGACAGCATGTACAGCTCTACGCCGTCTCACCTCCCAGAAAGTGACGTAAGCGAAGATTATATTTTTATAAAGAGATCGGTAGTCTTGGTTTGCGATGCTGGATATTCATCATTCTATTATTTTTTTTATTTAATCGTTGACCACCAACAGCAAACAAAACAAAAATGGCACAGAACATACAATTGTTTTACAAAGCCAATGACAGGTGATCACAATTACCGGTTCAAAACAGAAGAGGAACGAAATTAAGGCGGTTGCCCGCGAAAATACAGCAATTACATTAGAAAAAAAAAATAATAATATTATAAATAACGTTTAAAAAATGGTTGCCTGTAAAGTCGGTTTTACGGGCGAAGATTTTACGTGACAACGTCTTTTTCTCGGTAGAATATTTATTGATATGAATATAATTAATTTGCACAATAGGAACAAGGAATTGAATGTAAATAAGAATTGCACAAATATTAACTATAGAAATATATGTTGTTTACTATAACATTGTACATGTAAACTTCAACAATTGACAAGTCATTTGTCTATTGCTGCGCGCGCGGCTGACCGATCATAGTTGAGTGGGAGAGAGACGCAAGGCATTCGGCGGGCCTCTCTCTCGTTCGGTGACTCATCGTAACGTTACCGGGCGTTACACTTTTTCATAAGTGACTCCCAGCCGCAACCTAATTTAAGACGTTGTCACGTCAAAAATACAAAGAAAAAAATGAGAAAAAAAATGAACAAAACCAAAAAAAAAAGACCGTGAATGATGATACTACGATGATAATGAAGGAAATGTATATAGGTATGTGTGTGTGTGTGTGTTCGTGTATGTGTGTATGTATGTTTTAATTATGCTTATACTGGTTAACTTTGACTCGTTTTAAATGTTTCTATAACATTCTTACGAAATTCAAATCACTCAAGTTGTTGTTGAATTCGTACAAAATACGGCGGAGCATTTTGAGAGTAGTTTGTTCTTGAGCGTGGAATATGAAACAAAGATTTTTGCGTATGTCGGGTTCTGTAAGAAGGGGTGTTAATTCCGATTACACATAAAATGTTGGGGCTATCTATGCGGTCATTCAACAAATCGTGTAAAACAGACATATCTGTAAGTAAGCGACTTTCATCAAGTTTGAGGACTTCGTGATATTGACACGATGATACGTGTTCCATACTCGGGCTCTGTAATTTAAATATTTAATGAAAGTGTGCTGCACGGATTCAATTTTATGAGCATATTTTATATATTGGGGAAACTAGACGGAGGAAGCAAACTCGAGGATACTACGAACGTAGGCATTATAAACTGTTTTTATGCAGTTGATGTCAGTAAATGGTTCACAGACTCTCATGACAAATCCTAGATTTTTGTAAGCCCTATCTGCTATTTTCTCAATATGGTGTTCATATGTTCAAGAATTTTATCGTCTTTCCCGATGAACTTTGTATAGTTGCAGACATTTGCTTAATCGCATACAGCTCTAGATACTCATTTGAGTAAGTCAATCAACTTAAACATACAATTTGTTGTTGCAGGCTGAGCTCTGCTACGTCAGTAAAGACTACGACGACGAAATTAAATTTATTTCAGAGGAAGGCGAAGCTAAAGTGGAATATACATTACCAGATGGACAAGTCATTTACATAGGAAAATCTAGATTTGTATGTCCAGAGACACAATTTCAGCCAAAACTTAACGGATTAAATTGTTTAAGTGTGGCAGATACAATTAGAAAGAGTATAAGCAAATGTGATTACGATATAAGATCTTTATTATATAAAAATATTGTTGTTGCCGGAGGATCAAGCCGTTTTCCTGGATTTTCTGAACGCCTTTTAATGGATCTGCAGAGAAAAGGGAAACTTGTTGAAGACTACAAAGTGAATATAGATTCTTTGGACAAAAAACATTTAGCAACTTGGATTGGCGGCTCAATAATGGCATCCCTTGATAATTTAAAGGGTTTCTGGATGACGCAAGATGATTACGCAGATCAAGGTGCTAGCAGGATAAGACATTATTGCTTTTAAATAAATTTTGTTTCATTGCACGATTTTGTGTTTTTATATTTTGTAGCTTTAATTATGTTAAGAAAACTATTTTCGTAGGTCAGTGAGAAATACTATCACCCTTAGATTCAATTCCTCAGTCGTTACTGCGCCAATGTGGCAACATATTTTTATAGTCTTACGGTGATTCATGTTTCAGGGATGTTAAGGGAAATCATTGTGGGCAAATTGTAGTCATTTGATAATGGTCGAGAAATAGCACAAAGCGGCTTTCCTCCTATAACAAATATGCACTGCACAGGCAAAAAGTAACCTATTAGAAGCTCTGCTGGCCATACCGTGATTTACAACGAAAACTGCGAGATGAGTTTTATAAAAAAATATTTTAATTTTCACGTAAATCATTCTGTAAAAAAGCATACCGAGAATAAAGCTTAAAGGAGCGAAAAAAATAAACGAGTCTTAAGCCAATTTAATTTCTGGAAGCTAAAATTATAGTTGAATAATGGAGTTTGCCTAGTCTCAAATACACTTTTTACGTTATAATGATGAGCTCCTTATATCACTAGGAAGAAAGAAAAGTATTTATTAAGTCGTGTAAAAAAATGTCGTCAGCAGAAGATACTAGTTGTGCGAGTAGTTCCTACATCACATAGACGTCATACGTATACACCAATATACAATACTTCAAAAAAGGACTACAATACAATAGTGGAAAAATACACAATGAAAGGTCCATATAAAAAAAAAAAAACATATTTTTATAAAAGGTCTATACCATATTAATCATTCCCATCATTAGGACTATTCCTCTATCCTGCATTGCAAAGAATTAGCACTATCAGTTATCACGTAAAATTATGAACTGCGAACCATCTTTGTAGACAATAAACTCTTGTAAGAAATTGTCGACAGCATAAGATACTAGTTGTAGGTTTTTCTACAATAAATCTTTCAACCCTTACAAATAAAGCACTCTCTAACTGGATACATAATAGTGACTCGATACGACAGCTCTATACATTACCTATTTTCATGCAGACTGTAGGTAGTTCTTAGATATAAAATGTATATTTTGAATGGTAATAAAACTACAAGTATTATAATATTAACTATTGTAGTAGATAAAAACCGTTAACTAGCGTTTCGCCCGTGACTTTGTTAGGGTAGACTTTTTCTTGCATTAATGTTTCCATAACACCTACTTGTAATTATACTTCACGGATACAAATCCAGAACAGGGCAGCCATAACTTTGGAAATAGTAATAACGAAGCCATCTTTGAAGTTTGGTCGGGAAAAGATATGAATGAGGAAAATAAGTTATTCTGGTGAGGGGTTTTTAGTCAAATCGCCCATCAATTGCTAAAATATTTTTCCTTTTTATGCTGTGTAGTGTCGGCTTAGAATAGCACTACCCCATTTCTTCCGGTGGGTGTACGTAAGAGGCGACTAACGGTATTGGGGCTCTTAAGAGATTTTTGGGCGATTCGGTTGGAGACCCATCACCAACAACCTTCATTTTTACCATCTTTTCTCCATTATCATTTCCAAAAGTGGCTGAGGAATTTCTAATTCCTTAGCTCTGGCTACCCCTTTTAGGGATTTACAGCCGTGAGTATATTATTATTATTATTAAACACTTTATTGCATACAAATACAATGTTTTTTATATAGGTACAGATCATTAGGACTAAGTACACAAAGGCGGACTTATCGCCTTAACGCGATTTCTTCCAGTCAACCATTATGGTATATGTATGTATGTATTTTTCCTTTTTAGTCGCTTCGTACTACACCAACATAATTCAATGATTTTATGATTATGCAGAGTTTGGCATTTGGCTTATATTAATTATAGAGTTAAAATTAGTGGAATCAATAAACTTGTTTTTATTATAGACTTTCAGAAATACAAGCAATATAAGTAATAATTAAAGCTCATATTAGCCCACTGTATCTATTGAAATGCTAGCGGTGAGTGGTTTGTGTACACTGGATGGTGTTCGTAAATCGTAGCTAGTTTTATTACGCAATAAATATTAGTGTAAACACTAAACGACAGATGCGTGTTCGGAAATGATATTACGTTATTAAATTTATTAGTCGTTTGTCGAATAATGTAGGCTGAAATTATTGCTATCCCGACTCTTTCTGTATCAGTGCTAGATGACTGAGCGTACAAGCATCTTTAATAATTTTGAGAAAAGGCCTCTGTGGGTGATGTCGATGAGTAATTGAAACAAAATTATTGTTTTTCAAAACTTCAATTAACACGCTTTAATTGATAGACCATCTTTTTCCCCTTGATTTTAAAGGCGGTGAAGGTTTTTTTGACATTGTAATCATAGTAAAAAAGAAAGGTTATCAAATTATATTAAATAATAAAGATTTTGTTTCTTTTAATGTTAATATTTTTTTTTAGGAAAAGATTCATAATACGTGGTAGTAGGAACAGTAAATACATTTGCTTGTTAAATTTAGAAATATATATATAGAGCTACCTAATCACTTGTAAAATGGCTACGAAGCGGAAACATACGACACTATTTTGAAAACTCAGGTGTGCTACATTAAGGAAAAACAATTAATATTATATCTTATGAATTTAACGGGGCTTCACAATCCTCACAAACAAAAAGTTCAAATCTTTATAACCCAACATTTCGCTCGAAATACACGTCCTGTAATATTTTATTCCATATTTGTAAAACTACACTTATAGATATTATTATGTAATATCAAGCCAAGGACCTAACAATTGAATGTCACGTATTTAATACCTACTTCATTCCAGTCACAATACGAGTGTTACTCGTACGAAGGCATAGGTTTCTTTATTTTCATAGAAGGTAGAAAATAATACTTAGAAGATTATTGTCAGCCATCTAAATTGAAGTTCGTAGCTCGGCTCTTCATATCTTTCTCAACCTTTTGAGATAATTACCTAACTAATGCAGTGGTGAGACCCCGGCCGGGTGTTCGGCTAGTATAAATTATATAAAGTCAGAGGCAAGAGGCAAGCGACTCACTAGAATCCCAATTAGCTTAGGGTTGTGTTTAAGCGCCACCCAAAAATGTACCCATTTTACTACCAATAAAATTCTAAACGGTTACCAAAATGGATAAATGGTCACCAAATTACTTTTCCTAAAATATTATTAAAATAAATCCATTTTTTGTATTATTTACTACTATAAAAATATATGGACGACTTTAAAATACTCTTTAGATTAAATTTTGTTATTATATTATTATTAATATTGATGTTACCAATATTTTATACCATGAGTTCTAATTTGGTAATTTTCGCTTGGCTAAAAAAGCTAACCATCGCTAGAATATTTCATAAATTCCAATTAATATACTGGTGTTCCCAAACATATGTCACTCATTAATTGTTATATGAAATTAATTAAATATACTCGGGTTCCCAAACATACGTCATTTGTTTAATGTTGTATAAAATTAAATAAAAATGTTAATTGTTATTACAGTCGTAGACACTTAAAGGTATAACATTAATTTGTTTTTGAGATAGAATAAGAAAAAATAGAAATCATTGAATTAATAACGCTTTTTTGGATTTAGCTGGCCGCCCTCTCTTTCTCTTTTCGCCAATAGGTATATTTCTGGCTTCATGAGGTGGATCCACGTACTTCAGCCTAAAGAGCTTATTCCATTACACTTTGTCGTTGCTGAATTCAGACGTCCTTCGAAGTTACTACCGCAGACGCTTGTTATTCCACTACACAAATTTCAGTTTGAACGTTATTCCACTAGTGTCAATTCAGATTCTGTGGCTTTCAGACGTCTTCATTCAGACAAATGGAATAAGCTCTTTATTGCTAAACCCGACAAAGCTTCGTCGGACATCGTAAGAAAAGCGCGCGCGCTACGATCATAGACGGTACACTACTATACTATTTCAATTCAACCGTGATAGCCCAGTGGTTAGAACACTCGGTTATCGTGCAAACGACTAGTGTTCAAATCCTGGGTCGGGCCTACACCAATTTGTCTTTTCTAAAGACATATGTGTGGTTAATTTATCATGGTTGTTAACGGTGAGGGAAAACATCGTGAGGAAACCCACTTGGCTGAGTTGTACTTAGTCATGTGACAGTGTATTCGTACAAAACGTACAAAACGTACAACGCGATAGGCCTGCCCCCTATCATGTGGATACACTGTCCATGCAAAACGTGGGTACTCTGAACACCAGCCACCCAACCCCTTCGGGGATATTCGGCGTGAACGTATATGTTATGTTATGTTATGAACTATACTATTCTTTATGACGCAACGATGACGACTGAGCGAGGAGCGCGGGGATGCGCCCGCGGCCTTTGTGCCGTTGGCTGTTGTGCGGGGTGGGGGGTTCAGAAATAAAGGGAAGCAATTGTAATTTTAGTCTTAAATTAAAGTAGACTGGGTTCAAATCATGTATTTTGGATGACGTCAAACTAATTTGGAGTAAGGTTTTTGGTAGTAATATTAATCTTTAAGTAAGACATTATTTGGTGACCATTTATCCATTTAAGGAACCAAAAAGAATATTTGTACAGGACATGCGATTTTTCGGATGCATTTTCATTTAGTTTGGATCATAATATGATATACTTTAGGACCCTTTTAATAAAGCCGATATTTTTTTTTTTGGAGTTGTTAAGTTTATTTGGTGCCTAGGCTTAGATCCTAAAAAATATTTTTGGTGACCGTCTAAATTATACCCATTAGCTTACAACACCGTTTACCCACCACTCAACTTTTTTTTCTGACCAAACATTATTATACTTAACTTATACTTATTGTAGTTCATAAATTTCAACGATGTTTCAAACATAAAGGGGTAAAAAGACTTAGAATTTATTTCAAAATTTGTATTTTTTTAATGCCTCGTGGGACTTGTGCAATTTTTGAGAGTGCAAATACATCAGTAAAAAGAAAAAAAATTAAAAAAATCTTGAAATAATGCTCTTAAATATTTCTGAGGTACTAATACTTTATGATTTTTAATAAATAAGATGAGGTAACATAGTAGCGGCCTTGATAGCTCAGTGGAAAAGAGCACTGCCTGGAGGAATTTTTCTTTCCTTTATTTATCTTTTATATAATAGTAATAGTCCCAACATTAGGTTTTCATGTCAAAAACATTCAAATTATACGATAAATTATTTTTAATTTGCCATTGCTAGAAACCTTCTAAGTTGAAGCCACAAAAATATATTGTTAAACAAGTATAACCAGAACACATTTAATTTTCGTGAATTTATGATAGACGATAGTTTGTTTATTTTTTGTTGTAATAAAATTCATATTTTCAAACATAAACCATGTCTTTTGCATTTCCGGTTAACGACCGTCCTAGTTCATGAAAAAAATACGTATGGCTTCTTGTATGGTCACAAAAACACAAAAAAATCTGCTATATTTCATAGAGGATGTTAGTTAGTTATTTTACAACTTCATAGTTTTAATCTAACGAAATTTTTGTGACTATAAATATAAGCGCAGCATTAGGCAGTGGTGCAAAGATTGGTTGGTTAATCTGTTTTTAGTTGTACAGATTTAGTTGGTTAGAGGGAAACACCTCAAAATTATTGCATTATTCTGATATTTCTGGTCTAAACCATGTCTTTTTATCTCTTGATGTTTTTTCACTCGTGAAAATTTCCCAAGTCCCGCCAGTCACAACAATATTATTGTGTAGCGCAACACTATTTACCTGTCAAAGTCACTAGTATAACAAACCGGACACTTTTTTCGTAGTCCGTTCTGTTCGACAGCGTAGGCAAACACAGCGGACTTTTTTATCCGTTCAGTCATACCGGTATAACAGACGGTATGACAGAACGGACTAGACGTTATTGTCTAATTAAAGAGCCATTAACATATTTGGAAAATACAATCTTTTATGCTAGGTTGGCATGGGACCGTCGGATGCCAATAAAAGGAGCGAAGCGAGCAATTGCTTGATTCTCAGATATTACTTATCGTTGAACGATTTATTCTACAAATATCTCAACACGCGTTGCTATGCAATTTATTATGATTCTTTGAATATACTTGTTGGTTTACCTCAACGCGTGATTGATTCTACACAAAACTGCAATGTAGTTACAGTCCTGATTTTGGAAAACTTAAATTGTTTACAATTTTTATTGTTGAAAAAAACATATCTAAACAGCTAAATACCTATTTTCTTTGAAAAAGAGTATGTTCAAGAAATTTTTCGTAAAAAAAATTTTGGGAAAAATGTTCTAGAACTCGAGTATTAGCGTTCAAAAGTTCGAAAAATCACCAAGTGTCGGAGCGCAAACGGACGTGACTTTGGGACGATCGAATATGAAAAAAATCCATTTTCACGCGCTGGCATTGTTTACGTAATTTCTCCATAAACTAACATTATAATTTTTTAATGGTGATTATTCCTCCGTGATGCATCCGATTTTTATCAAAATTGACATAAACCATCTAGACATGGTCTTTGACAACCATGCAAATGCAAATGATGATTAAATATATACTAATATTAATAAGTTTCTTCGCTTAATTCCGCTAAATACCTGAAATCTTCATGCAACATTCACTCTGCAACGCCCGCCCTCCCACTTACAAGAAATCGAAAAGCAGACAAAGCATTGGATTTCCGCAAAGTAACGCCTGATTCAATTCAATAGATTAAATATAACATATATATTTGTATTTAGATGGCAAAAGTTTGCTCTTTATGTCATGAGGTTGTTTTCATTTCCATTGTTTCTTGGAATGGTGTTACCTAACAGATCAATAAGACGAAAAAAAATGTTTTTTTAAGGACAATTACATGCGAATTTGGCCTAAAACTTGGTAGAACACGTAAACTATCATCACACATACATATATATATATGTATTTAGATGGCAAAAGTTTGCTCTTTATGTCATGAGGTGGTTTTCATTTCCATTGTTTCTTGGAATGGTGTTACCTAACAGATCAATAAGACGAAAAAAAATGTTTTTTTACGGACAATTACATGCGAATTTGGCCTAAAACTTGGTAGAACACGTAAACTATCATCCACAGTAAAGTAGTAAACCACCGTTGTATAATGACGTCTGTTTTTACACTGTTTTAAATTTCTGAATAAGTTGTAGTTTAATGGTCTATAGGTAGGTACTATGTATTATTTAATTGGCCTAGACCTCGCTTTTTTAACATACCCTTTTTATATTATAAATCGATAAAGGACATCAAACTAAACAACTTTGCCCATGGAATGCCTATCTAAAATATGGTAATTTTCAAAAAAATATAATAATTAAAAATTGTCGTACCTAGTTCAAACTGAGAATGTATAGAATGAGAATCTTTGCTTCAGTGAAAATAAGAAACAAAAAAAAACATTTGATCTATGCTTTTCGCTCTGTAAACAAAAATATAACTTCTTTCGGTATTTTCCAGTTGTATTGATCGTCGTTGAAAAATAATATCATGAAAATAAACCGGTAAGCGAGCGATTGAACTGGAAAATATCGAAAGAGGTTATGTTTTTGTTTACACCATAGATCAAATGTTTTTTTTTATTTCTTATTTTCACTGAAGCAAAGAATCTAGTTCTATACATTCTCAGTTTGAACTAGGTACGACAATTTTTAATTATCATTTTTTTTTGAAAATTACAATATTTTAGATAGGCATTCCATGGGCAAAGTTTTGAAGTATGATGTTCTTTATCGATTTATAATATAAAAAGGGTATGTTATAAAAGCGAGGTCTAGGCCAATTGACTATATCCACAGAACAGAGATATTTTTCTCTGTTCTGTGACTGTACGATTGTCTAGCTGTCTACTAATAAAAGAAAATATCTTGACAAAGTGTTGACAATTTGACATAATACAAAACAATTACAAAATTAAGCAAAGTCTAGGTTTGTAGTAATTGCGAAAACACCAAAAATATAAGTGTTAGTTGTGTAATTTGATGTGATCCTCTACCAAGTGAAGTTATCTTTTAGTCTTAAAACATATCCTAAAGATGTCAATAGATAGCTTACCTGCGGTGATAATTGATAATGGAAGTTTTAGTATTAAAGCCGGATTTTCAAGTGACAACCATCCGGTTGCAATATCCAGATCTTTAGTTGGAAGACCGAGTTACTTAAATGGTTCTTATGGCCGAAAATATTATGACGTCCGTATTGGTGATGAATGTTACGATCATGAAGATATTGATTTAGACCATCCTATAGTAGGTGGTGTTATAATTTCATGGGATAACATAGAGAGGCTGTGGCATGATGTATATTACAGAGAATTAAGAGTGGCTCCGGAAGATAGAGGGTTGCTGTTGAGTATATCTTCACAAGCATCCTTTAAACAGAAGTAAGTCGTTTCTTAGTATTTTAGTAGTTTTTATTTTAGTTTATCTCAATTAGATTATTTGTTTTTAAATTAAATAATAATATAACTTAAGATAATGATGTGGATATTACATACATACATTATAAACGCAATCCCTTATTACCCATTGGGGTAGGCACAAAGTGGCGATAAATAGTCGCTGTCTAATTCCAATGGATATTATATTACATATGTTTCAAGGTTGACGTTATCAAATCAATCTCTTAAGATAAAAAAAAGTCGCTTCATAAAAAGGGAGCCCCCTTGATTTAATATTTGATTCATAAATATTGATTTAAAACATTTGTTATACGTCGGCAGTACCGTTATCTGCCTTACGATATCAGTTTATAACATCCTGTGACTGAAGGCCAGTCAGACAGCAAATAATTTATTTATTTCTATCAATAAATATTGGGTTCTATATATTCATACTAACTAAACAGAGATTAAAGCTCGTTTTCTGGAATATAATTAAGAAATGCAAGGTGGATGACATTATTTACCTACTACGAAACTTACGTGTTCCTGAATAAAAATTAAATAATAACTGATTTTACGAAACCCATTTACACTGGCACTGGCCATTATTAGAAAATACAAATTTCATGCCTTTATTTACTAAACACGATCCTTATTTCTAATTAATAAAGGAAAGAAAAAAATCGACACCAGCGGGTATCGAACCCACAACCTCCGGGGATACGCCCCCATCGCACTGCAAATTAGCTATAGTGTTAATGACTTCTAGTGCAAAATTGTTTTTTCCTTTGTTCCTTTTACACTTTTTTAAGTAGTGTTAGCTTAGCGTTCCCTATCTCCGACTCTTTACAAATTCGGAAGGCCACTTGTCTACCTTTACAGATAGAATGCAAATATTGAGAACGGCTATTATTATTAGAAATTTCCACATGAGGTTCTCATGAACAAAAAACATTTAAATTATACGATCCTTATTGTTCAATTATTATTCTGCTAAATTTTACAATAAGGATTACTAAACTCATTTGATATTCTTCTATTAGTAGTGCATATTTACAAGATTAGTCGTAATAAAATTTCAACATGAAGCATATTTCGTGTTGAGGCTGTAACTTCTAACTTAATGCCAAATGTATAGCCAGGATGTTCCAGAAATTTGGTTAAAATCTAGAGATTTGGTCAAACTGTATGGTTTTTCAGTTATTGTGTTTTTATTATGTTCATTTGAACCATAGTACCACAATATTAGACCGCCTCCTTCGGAGCACTATTCTAATACCAGTTACATACATACATACACTCACGCCATTAGTTCCCATTGGGGTAGGCAGAGACTATTGATCGCCACTTCGTACGATCCTGACAAACCTCTCTAGTTTCGTTTACATCCATCAATCTTTTCATGCATGCTCTTTTATTCTTCATACTTCGGACGCCAGCCTTTTTGAGCACACTCTCAATTTGGTCCAAGTGTGTTCTCCGTGGTCGCCCTCTACTAACATTACCATCCACACTAGCACCATAGATCCCTTTTACCAATTTTCTATCATCCATCCTCTCTATGTGCCCAAACCATCCCAACATTCCTTTTTCTCCCAAATTCCAGTTAATTCTTAGTAAAGCTTATACTAGCTTTCTGCCCGCGACTACATTTACAGCAGGAACGATTTACGAGTTCGACTTGCACTAGTCTGTTTTAATTTACAGCAATTTAAGTTGCAATGAGGGTCTAAATAGAATTTTTTGTAATAATAAATAACCATTGCGATAAATGAAGTCATTTATGATTTAATGATTTTATGCACGACAATACTGTTTAAATACATACAGAATACCAACTCACCAATGCCAAAGCTTTATTTATTTTTATTATAAAAATCCTTACCCTATTTCGGCAGTCAAATCGTAAAGTAAAGAATCTCAAGTAATTTTTTTGTATTAAAAATAAACTTAAAAGCCCAAATACAGTTATACGCACACTTAACCCACGCGAAGTAATGAAATCGTATTTTCTATGTTGGTAGTACCCGGCTTCAGTTTGTAACTTCTGCGCCAAATTATTGACCTAATACCGCCACTAATTCGCCAGCTAAACGTTTTCATTATATTTATTACGCAAATACGAATAGTGGTTTGCCTTCGTCAAACAGTGGGAATATTCTATTTGCAATGGTTATGACTAGATTATTGATTCTCTGTTTATTCAGGTAATCTTGAAATTGTTGCTCTAAATTTTTAGGTAGGTGGACAGGACACTTTCAAAACTGTAATTTATCATGAGTTTGTCAAAGCTAGCAAATATTCTCGTAAAGAGAAAAGCTTGACCTGTTTCTGGTATCAAGGAGCAAAAATAATTAAAGATTTAGTTCAAAATAGCAAATCATTTCTGTACCTCAAAACTCATTGAATGTTATAGCGGAATTGTCTTTCACTTATTGATAATAAATGCTAATAAATAAACGAAACGGCGGCGGCGGCGATGCAAATATTTTTTCACAAATATATGAAAACGGCAGATAATCGATATATCTCTTAACATATACTACTATTTTAATAAATTATATCTTTACTCATTAAAAGCCCATTCCATTATTAATTTACCGTGAGATAAATAAAAACCGAGAATAAATGTCAATTTCATGCTGTCATGACCAGGATGATTATGTTTGGGCATAATGTTAATTGACTCAAGGAAATTAAAAGTTTCGTTTCGGTTTATTAACTTCAGCCTAGTGAAAATTCGTGGGAGTTGAAATAAAGATATATTAAAATTTTGCCAATAATAGTTGTTCCATAGAATCTCGTCATCAAAGTACTTTAAAAAATATTAACTTTAACGGCACATCTAAAATTGAGTACTTTGACTGATAATGGCAGGAGGTAAGTACCTTAATAGTGCCGTGTAGTGTCGGCTTAAAATACCCCGTTTCTACCGATGGGTGTACGTAAGAGGCTACTAACGGCAATGGGGCTTTTAAGGAATTTTTAGGCGATGCGGTTGGAGACCCATCACCAACAACCTTTACTTTACCATCTTTTGCCCACGCAATTTTCCAAAAGTGGCTGAGAAATTTCTAATTCCATAACTCTGGCTACCCTTTCTAGGGATTAAAGCCGTGAGTATATGTATGTACCTACTAAACTAATGTAATAAAGATACCCTAAGAGTACCTATTTTCCTTCCATTGCGACATGTTTTATTCTTATGAAAAAACAATAATATTACGCTCAACAAGTGTATACTATGTAATTTTTCCTTTATAAATTGTCAGTGTGGTTGCAATTAATTCTGAAAAACTGAAAATACTGGCCGTAAAAAACTAAAATTATGTATGTGGTTTCACACAAAAAGCAATGATATCCTCGTAACGCCCGTTGTATCACTAGAGAAACAAAACTCCTGTGATTAATAGTAACTATTAAAAAAAATAAAGCCATAGGAATAGTTCTTGTTAAAGATATCATTAATTTTAATAATGGGCAGTCAGCACATTTTTTTTTGTTCCATTAGAGATACATTGGATAGAACTTACAGGTCATAACAATTTCTATACGGGCGTTACGAGGATATAGGCTTTAAGTTTTAAGTAATGTAATGTATTATCTATCAAAACAGTTGCCCTAAATTTACAAGAATATATTACACATACACATTACACCATCACAACTAGCATACAATATTCCATTCAAAACTTTATAATTATACAAATATCGTTCGTTTTGACCCGCAGATCGAAATGCTGCCAAGTCCTGTTCGATGTATTAAACGTCCCGAATCTTTGTATCCAAAACCAAAGCACATTGGCTGTAATGGGGTCGGGTTTCACTAGTGGTGCAGTTGTTGATATGGGTTTTGACACCACAATTATAAATCCGGTTTACGAAGGCAGCATGATTGGTTATGCCGCGGTTTCAACCGGGCTGGCAGCATCACAGATGAACGAGATATTGAAACGCCGCCTGTGTGAGAGATATGATTTTGGACCGCAAATCGACAAGGTTATTGAGGGTAATTATCTTCTAAATTACTCATTAATACTAAAATTATATTCGCATGATTGCTAACAAGAGTATTCATTATGAGTTATTATATAGAGTATTCATTATGTATGGTCAAAACGATTCAGATTAATATTGCAGTCATACGACTGATTCATTGTTAATAAAATAATAATTTGCATAAATATGCTCTTACGAAATCAAGCAAGGCTTTTAAAATATTAATAAAAAACTTTAGATATTTCATTAACACCCGAAATAAAATAGGAACTGTAATTTCGGAGGTCCACCACCAACGATCCTTTATTTTTGTTTTACTGTTCTATTTCCCTTCGATTCAACATATTTGGCTTGATCTAGTTTAATATTGAATGGGAATAATTTTATTGGCAGATATGAGAAAAAAATTGGTCTATGTTAGCCTCGATGCAAGTATGACAAGGAATAGGACAGAAAGTGAAAGATTATTCACCTTGCCCAGCGGAGAGACTATAGAAGTTGGTAACGAAATGTTCGAGATTGGAGAACTAATTTTCCAACCGGGTCTTTCGTCCGAGAAGCATCTGCCTCTACACGAGGCTGCAAACGAGTCCATTTTACGCTGTGATTCTGACTTACGAGGAGATATGTATAAAGCCATTATTCTGTGTGGTGGACTTTCCATGACACCCGGGCTGTTAAATAGATTTAAACACGAAATGTCCAAAACTTCACCAGTTGACCTTAACATTGTTTGGACGTCAGAATCATATTGCTTGTCTTGGCTAGGTGGCTCCATTTTTGCTGGGCTCTCTGACACGCACACTATGTGGGTTTCAAAGAAACAGTACGATGAACAAGGTGAAAAGATTTTAAGGAAGAAATTTCTGTGAAAATCATTGCTTAATTTTACTGCGCACGCGTGAGTTAAAATTAAGACCCCGGCGTTGTCAGCTGTTGAATAATGATGCAGAGTAAGCCGCTGATATATCCGGGGTTGTTTGTATTTAGGAATAAGTTTATGTTTTAAATAATAACCTTTTTAAGTTAACATGCAGTAGATTGATTGCATTGCTTAATTTTCATTTCATTATGATGTACTTTTCGTTAAATATTATACTATTTTAGAAAAATCTATTTTATTGTGTTTGCCAAGTGTATTAACTTTATAAGAAAACAGTGAAAACTCGCCTTCTTTTATGAATAGAACAATTATAATAACCATTAACTCTAGTAAAATCTAAAAAAATGGTATGTCGGAAACGGTCTCAATTGCCCGCGTCGTGTCTAATTACTCAAGGTGCGTGTATTTTTTGGCCATGCGCTCCAATGAGCGTTCTTATAATATATCCTTATTTGCAAGAGATATCACATCTGTATACAGTTGCGCCCAATACTATCAGTCTACAATGTGTAGAAAATAAAATAAATTAAATTAGGTAATATATAATAGTGCTGTTGTAAATAAGTAGGCAAAGACTATGCCGTTTATTACTGTGCCGCGCTGGCATAAATAATATAATGTGAAATAAATATGTCTGGTTACCGAGGAAACATAATTTTATAGTTATCCAAGTAACTTATATAAAATTCAAATTTTATGCTATAACTTAATAAGTAGTAAAGTATAATTAAGACTAATCCAAATTTAAGAGTTTCGGGCAGGGGGTTGCAACTGTTCTAAGTGAATGGCTGTGAACGAGGCGATTTGCAATATATATACATCCATACCTATCAAAGTTATTAATCCCAAGAAGGGGTTAGTGGGGATAAGATTGTTAAACAAAGATTTTTAGTGATAACCCATAGATGTACTAAAAAACATTAGATAGGTTATTTACGAGGAAACCGGCACTTACGAGTGGCACCAATTGCGGGAGATGTACGCACACCACTAGAAATATATCCCAACAACACACCAAGAAACACATTTTCTCTGTACCGACGTGAAATATGACACTAAGACGACTGTTTGACAAAGAATAATTGAGATCTATACACACGATACATCTAATTTATTATAAATTATAATAAAAACGTTGTAAATTTATAATACTTACGTTTTCCGCGCCATTACGAGCCATTTAGCCTGTTTTTTAAGTGCCACTTATGAGCGCGCATAACTTATCTACGGTTTTTTATTAGTACATCTATTCTATGACTCTAACCGCATTGAACAAAAATCACTTAAAAAGCCCCAATACCCTTACCCACCTTTTTCGAACACCAATAAAGTGTAAAACTAAGTTTCATACTATACCTACTTTGAGACTCAATTCTACACACATTTACAACCTGTTACGTCAAAGCCACAGCTAACCAAGTTTCATAGTCTGGGATCGTTCTCAACTGTATAGTGAACATACACAGAGAAACTTGAGGCTTTATAACTTAAATAAGGTCTTGCTGTCGCGGGCTCTTAACCTGAATGGTTATTCACATTTGCCTGTACCATCGACTAAACCGCTATTGGTAAAAACAATATCGAAAAGAGAATGAATGAATGCGCATACATATTTGAATAACTTACTTACTTACTTATACTCACGCCCATTATTCCCATTGGGGTAAGCAGAGACTATCGATCGCCACTTATTTCACAAAATTATAATGACAATGATAAAACTTATCAAGTTTGGCATATGCATTTATTACCTTTTGAATGATGCCAAAGATATTTATTAATATTTATTTATCCTTTTTTTACATACATTATTCTTTTCATACATGCTCTTTTATTTTTCTCACTTCGGACCCCGCCTTTATAAGAACGTTTTCTCTCTTCTAATCTATTAAGCGACGTGATTGCTCAGTAGTTAGAACACCGGTTATCGGCCTTCACTAAATTGTCTTTTCTAAAGGAATATGTGTGGTTAATTTATCATGGTTGTTAACGTTGAGGGAAAAACATCGTGAGGAAACCCACGTGGCTGAGTTTTACTTAGTCATGTGACAGTGTATTCGTACAAAACGGTAATAGGCCTGCCCCCTATCACGTGAGAACACTGTCAGCGCAAAACGTGGGTACTCTGAACATCAGGCGACTTTTCGCACGATGTTCAGAAGTTTTAATACCTCTGCCAACCCCTTCGGGGATATTTGGCGTGGACGTTTATGTTATGTTATGTTTTCTATCTGATCTAGAAGCATTTTGCGAGGCCGTGAAAAAATAACCTAAACATGAAAACTCCATAATAAAAAGTGCAATTCCTTTTTCTGGAAAAATGACTTCAAATACAATTATATTTATAAATCCACTAGGATGGAATAGTCTATTTCAGGAACAGAAACTAATCAACGAAGAGAACTAAGTTTCAGATAAAACTTTTTATTCTCGAAGTTTCATTTGAAGTAGAGTTACGGAGTCAATTGTGAATGGGTGTTACTGAATTGAAACTTTATCTTAGGTTGAAGAGGAAAGGTAATTAGCCTTCTCACCAAGTCAAGTTTCATTAACTATATAGTGTGTCATCATAGGTTGAGTTTAAAGAAGTGCATTTAGGATTAGGACCATTCCAGTCTTGTTTTTTAGTCAGGAGATTTGAATGACTTTATAATAAAACAGTAAAATACTTTTAAAGTTAAACGGTTTTATGTTAAACATACATTGTAATGTGTAAAATAAATGTACTAAAAGCTAAAAAATAATGAAATAGATACAGTCGTGGTTATTATAAACAAAGGCATAGGCTAGACTAAAATGAAACCGTGAGCTTGTCAATCCTATTAATATTATAAATGTGAAAGTGTAGATGTTGGGATGTTTGTATTTTTGAGGCTTAAAGGCTCCTCAAGTACATAATGTATATGAATTAAATCCCGTCTAACTTTAAAAAATATATTAACATTTGAATTTTCTTGTTTTTATTTAGTACAATTTGTATAGTGCACTGTATTCTACCTGTCAAGCCCTTTTAATGGATACCCATATAGATGGGAATGATAAAATAAAAAAATGTTTATCAGCCAATTTCCAGCGACAGCCATCTCGGTTTTTTTTATTATACATTGTACTTGTTGAGCCCTTTCATTAAAACACACTTCCAAAAGTGGCTGAGGAACCCCTTCTAGGGATGTACAGCCGTGAGTATATGTATCTATGTATGTTTCATTTAAACCCGTATTGATGGGATTGATAATTAACTAGGTTATCCGCCATTTTGTAGCGGCGGCCATCTTGGATTTACAGTGATATTGAATTAAAACATAATTTTATTATCACCAAAATCCGAAGTGTATACCAATTTTCATTTAAATCGGTTGACAGGAAGGGGTTGAAAATTAAATAACTAAATTTTACCCAAGATAGAAAGAATAAAACAAACGGAGTAAGCTAAATAAAACTATTAGTTAGATTAGTGTGCTATTAATAATTATTTTATATTTTAATATGAAAATTAAGATTATATTTTCAAACCTACACTTAACTTTGATTCGCCTAACGGTTTTGTAGTCCTTCCAATTTATTTAATGCACTTAGTGGATAAAACTGATTTTAAAAATTTACTGTCCATTTCAGCTAGTCGATCGGGAAATAACTGGATCGGCAGAGCTAAATAAGCAATTTTTTTGCGTTTATATATACTTTCCTATAATTTGGTAATGTAAACACAAAATTCTTCATTCAATTGTTATTTTTATAAATAGCCTACCCAGTTTGGGTAGGCAAACTACCGATTTTTTCTTTAACGTCGATCACGAAGGGAACCCTACTATCGCTATAGCTAAAGGTCCAAAGTATAAAAGATAATCTTTTCATAACATACAATTAGAAAGTAAAGGATAATGGATAAGACGTTTAAAATATTTATTTCGGCAACGCGTCACGGGGTCAGGAAAACATTCGTTTCACGTCCTTTACTCTCGAGACAAATCGCTCCAGTACGCGGGGCGTTATCCCATTGATTAGTATTTGGCACGACAATTTGCACCTTACATCACGCGTACTAAAGCTCATTTTGATATAAAAAACAAATTAGAGGTAGCCGTAATTGAAATCCGGGTTTTTATGTTACAAAATTGAAAATGAATTCTTTTCATATTTTGAACGGAGTTAAGGGTATTCGAGTAGTCCCAGCAAAATAGTTTTAAATACCATAAAAACACTTATAATCAGTGAAGTTTAAAAAGAGTCTTCTTAAAATTGGAAAACTCTTAGAAAAAGTTTTATTGAAAATGTACGTATCCTTGTGTTCGAATCCCGCTAATGGCGACATTTTATTATGAATATATTTAAGATGGCCTTTATATGACTATGATATCTGTGATATATGTGATCTCTATATATGTTACCTATATTTGTATCAAAACGGCAAACATAGTGAAATACAGTAAGCGCGCTCCATTTTTTATGCTATTTAACTTCTCGGCACGCACAGGGAAACCTTTTCTGAAAACTAAAATCCCTATTACGTTTACGGCAGCTGAAGTAGTATGGCTGTACCAGTCATAGTAGTTTAAAATTTTTACGTTTACGTATTGAAGTACCAGTTAATATCTAATTTTTGTAACATGATCTTATTCGGCGATTAAAGGTTTAATTGCTCACTCTCACTTACCATACTTTCCCAGTTTGATCTAGGCAGTGACACTTTATATACTAATTATTTTTAAAATTACAATATTTTAGATAAGCATTGCATAGGCGAAGTTGTTTAGTTTGATGTCTTTAATCGATATAAAATATGAAAAGGGTATGTTTTAAAAACGAGATACGTGGTTTAGTTTACGTACGTAGTACGCGAGTACGTTTTGATAATATATACAGTTTCAAGCTTATCAACTTATTAAAATGTACACCAATCGAAAACAGAGTTAAGTTTTTGGTAATTAAAATTTACGATAGTTAATACACATGGCTTGAACAATTTCAGTATATCAATGTATTATACAGGGTGATTTCGGGGTCGTGATCCCAACCATTTTTTTCTGACTCAGTATATGATTGCGATGCTACCTGTATTTATTTTAATCGAAACAAAGATGATTCGTTATTTACTTATTTTTATTTACTGACTCTAAATGCGTGGTTACCCTACTTTTTATATTACACCTTTTTAGAAAACAAACTCTTTGTTAGAATACTTAAAAATTTATGAGTAATAATGTGACAACACGTCAAAGTCAATAAACGATAACAATAAATAATAACGAAACAAAGATTTAAAAAAGATGAATTACTCGTAATTATGCCTCCGCCGTACCCATTTTCTAATATCGAGCGATCAGATAGGGTTATGTTTTACTATCAAACACACAACACTACCAGAGCTCTTATCTGTCTATCAATATCGTCATATCAATTGCAACTACTGCAACGATTGTCAAGCCCATGCACTTGACAAAAAAAAACTTGGGAAATAGTAAGGTGACCATGATCTCGAATAGTCGCAGTTTTTTTTTGTAAACTTAAATAAGTCGCTGGTGTACTGTTAGTCCTAACCTATCGTGATGCTTAGAAGAAAGTAAGTTAAATGCTTTTTCTTGCTCCACGACCCCGTAATCACCCTGTATACATGTTGTGACTTGGTATTTTTTGGTATTGCGATAAAATATATATATAAACTGTAAAAAACAGTTTTTTCTGATGAAAGATGGATAGACAGCATAGACTTAGAAAATAATGTCCCTTTTCATTGATGGGAATGATACCTTACAAAAAATGTTATCAGTTACAATAGAAAATAAGTTGCTGTTTCTTCTATACTTCTAATATGATCAATCTCCCGGTACCAGGAACCTGAGCCTGTATGGTAGATTACTTACAGAAACCTGAAGTAACTTCTTTGAAATATTCTCTTAGATTCTCAAATTAATCAATCAATCCTGACTAAAACTATACAGTGATAAAATCTTCTGCTTATGGCTAAAGGCCCCGGACTTTGCAAGATTAAGAGATAAGGGATGGAGCTATTTTATATATACTGAAACGTATGAGACTTAAGCCATTTTGTTTGCAATACCGTGGAATTCGTTTTAATTAGTTTATAGTTTGCTGTGTAGTGTCGGCTTAGAATAGCACTACCCCATTTCTTCCGGTGGGTGTACGTAAGAGGCGACTAACGGTATTAGGGCTTTGAAGTGATTTTTGGGCGATGCGGTTGGAGACACATCACCATCAACCTTTATTTCACCATCTTTTCCTCATGCAACTTCCAAAAGTGGCTGATGAATTTCTAATTCCCTAGCTCTGACTACCCCTTTAAAGGATGTATAGCCGTGAGTATATTGTATGCATATAGTTTATTTATATTTTATTGATTTATTTATATTTTTATAACTCGGTATGTCCGGGTGTTCTTATATTTTCACGAAATCTTGGAACGCCTTTCTTGTACTGAAATAAAGCAAATGCCTTGGTGGCAGACCTTAAATATAAGATAATATCTTAAACACTATTATTAAAAATACTTTTTGAATTCCTCAACAGTCGATTTGATGCAGTTTGATCAACAGATTTCTATTCGTATTTACATAATGTTTACACGAATGCACACTCAATCTAATGTTTCCTCTCATATTCTTGTTTACGCAACTTTTAATTTATTTTCATACTCGCCATAAACTATTCACATTAAATATCAGTTTCCCTGGTACTTCATCATAAAAGCACTATTATATTTTACAGTGCAGCTATCACTTCCACACTTTCGGAAATTCCGAATGCTGTTGGCTCTTTTCATCGATCCCGAGATAAAATAAGATAAAGTGTAACGTAAAGGGACAGTTCTCACCAGTAGATATTAGCCAAAGTACGTGACTGATGAAGTTTACTCTCTCAACAAGAGTTTAGCAGTATGAATGCGAAATTAAACCCTTCAGTCATTAGTAACCGAGGCACAAAATGGATTCACTTCCTATTAGATACGGTATGGTCGACGCATACAGGGTGTACGTGTACATCGCTAGATATCAGGACAAACGTTATCGGATGCTGTCGTACGAAATCTGTGTCAGTTGTTCCCGCAATATGCTTGTGATGTACGTTGCCCTGATTTTAAAATTGCGGTAAGTTAACTTCGATCTAAAATTACTATAGATACTCAGTTACATACAATATCTAGCTAAATACAATATTTATGTGATATTATGTATGTGAAAAAGATTGAGTAACTATTGTTTTATAAATAAATATAAAATAATCGAAATATACTGAGAAATAAAAGTATTTGTGCTGACAAAAATAACGATAACACTCATAAATATGAATAGAATATGATTACGCGTACGCCACTTACTAAAAGCAAAATATATATGATTTGATATAACAAAACTCAGCTCATTACAACATGTTAACAAATGTTCTTGTCAAAATTGCACTACGCATTTCATCTTCTGCACTAGCAATCACTGAAAATGAGGTTAGAACAATGCATACTTCTTATACATGTGTAATTGATAATTTTTGTCATTTTTAGGGTTCCGTACTTAAAGGTAAAAACGGGACCCTATTACTAAAACTTCATCGTTTATCTGTACCCAGGTTGAATCTAATAAAAATTTATAGCTAAAAAGTTCAGTTTTAGAAATATGTATTTCTGTGGCGGTTTTAACGACAGATACTAAATCTAGATATAATTAATACTTTTAAGGGGTTGTGATTAACTCATTTAAAATTAGAATAACTTCCCTTTGCATTATATGACACATACTTGATTACTAATATTAATAAATTTCTTTGCTTAATTCCGCTAAATACCTGCAGTCATCATGCAACATGCACTGTGCACCGCCTGCCCTCCCACTTACAAGAAATCGAAAAGCAGACAATGCACCACACACACACACACCCGCAAGCGAAAACCACAGGCAACCACTAATATGCGACGCGTTTCGACTCAACACGAGTCATTGTCGAGCAGTAGACAGTTCGGCAGCTGACCACCGAGTGCCGGTCATACGATTTTGCGGTGGTATTTAAAGGCCAGGCTCCCCACTACCCCCCCACCCAAAACCATCAATGACGAGTTACTATATTATTTGAAAGAAATTGTGGAAACAGCAAAGATATACTGGCCAGTACACCCTGCTGTGTACCAACTTATAATTTGTATCTATGCTTAACTCGAAAAACATTTACACTCCGCGATGTAGGAATATGAGTGAGACGCTGCTATGTGCGTTTGAGTCCGCAGTAGTGTGCGCTCTAACATGACTCCCACAGTACTCCCCTCCTAGTCGATACGACGATATTAAAGCTAGGAGATACCTATTACCAATTACCTAATTCAGTGTAAGCAGTGAGGCCGGTGATTGCATGCCTGTAGATGCTCTGCTGAATGAATGGTGTGGTGAGGTAGCGAGGAATAGAAGTTGCGGGTAGATCGAGAAATGTAGTAGAAAGAAGCGTATGTTCTTATCGAGGGGTCACCACTGTGGAAACAGCAAAGATATACTGGCCAGTACACCCTGCTGTGTACCAACTTATAATTTGTATCTATGCTTAACTCGAAAAACATTTACACTCCGCGATGTAGGAATATGAGTGAGACGCTGCTATGTGCGTTTGAGTCCGCAGTAGTGTGCGCTCTAACATGACTCCCACAAAATTGACAAAAGTGGGGAAACGGTGTAGCCCAGCTGTTCATTCAGCAGTGCAACGGAATTATCATTATCATATTATATTACGTATTTAGCGGAATCAAGCGAAGAAATTTATTAATATTAGTATTGCTATGGATTTCCACAAAGTAACGCCTGATTCAATCCAACAAAATTGATTTTCAAATCACGGTATGACTTCTTGAACTAATCTATACATAATGATCTCTTTGATTTGCAGCTGTAATCTACGGGTTAAGAATGTTGCGGAATCTCAAGTGCACGAGGCCAACACGCACTTGGCCAATTTCCACTCATTTAGCACACAGCTTTATTTTACTTAAGAGAATAACTTAAATAATAAAAGCTTCAACTAAAACGTCTTAAATAAAATATTTTGATACTTATGGTGCAACGTGTGAACACCAAACATCGAGTAATATTGTATTGCTATGTCTGACATAGGTACAGCTTAGTGACGGGTTCCTTAAAATAGGACCTGACATAAAAAAGACTCATAAAAATTCAAAGAAAGAGTACTAACAGTAACCGGTTCCAAAACTTGATTAAGTTTGGTAACCCAAATGATTTACAGAACGTAAGTGCCAAGGTGCATTACCAGTACAACCAGGCTTGGCCAAACTGATAAGCTCCGAAGTAGTTATGATTCTTGGAAGCCAATAGACTGAACAAAAGTGGTTCAAGAATTCTTCAAGGGAGACCGCGTTCAGTAGTAGACGTTGACAATTGTTTAATAGTTGAATAGCAAGTTTATATTAAAACAAAGCTGATTCCATTGTGATATTATTTGCACAACGCTTAAGCTCATTCGACAGAGGAAAATTTTCCGCACCGTTGTATGAAATGACTGCACTACCATAATAATATACCATAATAGAGCTTAACTAATGTTTTCATCAACCAGCTTACAATTCATTTAGAGCAGCAGCGTGCTCGTAAAGGCAGCCTTTGCTTTGCTAATTAGCAAATGATCTGACGTTCGTACCATTTTGATTCGCAACACGACTCGCTACATGTTGCATCTTCCTAGGATAATAATTACAGAGTGTAATGTACTGTTATTAAGTTCATTTATCACAGGGCTGAAACTGAAAAATCATTATTAATTTCCTTCTTGTATTATTTCATCTACATGTTCTTACGGCTATAATCTATCTTAAAAACGGGTAAGTAGAGCTTCAGAGTTATTCCTCAGTTATTCCGTAGGTTTTAAAAGTTGATTAGGAAAAATTGAGCTTGAAAAGGTACTTGAAAACTTGAAAAATTGGATGGTTGGTGATCGGTTTCTAGCCACATTTTCGAGCAACCACTTGAAAAGTAACTTCGTAGGTGCGACACCCGTGATAAGTAGTGGGTGAGGATTAATCTTATTTTCCATTACACACAAACTAAGAAATAATGACTTATTTATTTATAAATAAAATACTTTTGCCTACTACCTAATATTACAATAAGTTGAGCGGTATCGGAGCCTTATTCATTAATTACAGACAAGGACACAAACAACTCTTTTCTCGTTAAAAAAAAAGTATAAAACTAAAGTATTTTTTATTATGGATCGACCACGGTTTTTTATCTATGTACCTACTTATTTATAAACTCACGCCCATTATTCCCATTGGGGTAGGCAGAGACTATCGATCGCCACGTAATACGATCTTGACAAACCTCTCTTGCTTCCCTTACATTTATTATTCTTCTCATACATGCTCTTTTATTCTTCTCACTTCGGACCCCCGCCTTTATATGAAAGTTTTCTATCTGGTCAAGAAACGTTTTACGAGGCCGTCCTCTACTAACAATCCCATCCACATGTTCCCATTATCTATGTATTTTTATCTAAATTGCTCATGTTCCATATTATTTTTACCTTCTTTTACGTAGTCTGTTTGTATTTTGTAGTTTACATAACCAATTCAGATAATAATCACTGATCTGATCACCGTACCGAAATGGCGGGCGGCGTCAGCACAACCAATTAGGACGATTGTTTTACGATTCGACGAGCGTTTTCATCATGAATTAAAATTATTTTGCCAAACGGAACAACGCAAATTCCTTTTGAGTGATGTGCTGGGCGGTACAGCGATTTGTCAAAGTGCAAACTATTGAAACTCTCTATCCGATACTTTTTGATATTTTTTTGGTATTGAGTTTGCTGCGTTTTATTTAACACATTTTTTACTGATGAATTAATACAAGGTTTACGATAAGGCGCGTATTTTATTTTTGATACTAGTAGCGCCTAGTATTTAACGAGTGATCCGATTATGAGATTATTACTTTTTAGTTGGAGGAGGTCACTGGATTGATTCCCGAGGGGTAAACTTACTAATTCAATTTGTTAGAGTTCTCTAGTTGGGTGGCCTATTGCAGGTAAAATCACCTGATTATCCAGTACCACTAATATCTTACGGTGGTAGTCGTTAGGTTGCTAACCCGCATTAGGCTTGCGTGGTTATGACAAAATAACACCCCATTGAAGGTAGAACTTATATATGGGCTGGCTGCTGATTTTTCTATGTGAATTATAAAGAGAATACGACATTATCATGACAAACGTTCTGCGGATAAAGTTGGAACTCATTCAAACACAGGTGAGTTTGTATAAAATATTTGCGAGTAATTGTGAAACTTTAGTTCATATAAAAAGTTTAGTACTCGTATTGTTCGCTGCTTTATATTCCTCGCCGCGCGACCAAGCTCGCCTTTTTATCATTATATGTTAAAGCAAACCACGTTTTTTTTAAAAATACGAGCCGGAACGCTGTTTGAGTTATAATCATTACTACTTATTGAATTTTTTTCCCCATCTTGTGTACCATAAAACTAGTATAATAAATATAAAGCTTTAGTTAACAATTTTGAAAATTTACAATATATTGTACGATACAATACGTACGTGACAAAGTCACGTGATGTTCAGAAGTATTAGTACCTCTGCCAACCCCTTCGGGGATATTCGGCGTGAACGTTTATGTTTATGTTTATTACAATATATAGTGTCATGTAGTGTCGGCTTAAAATAACACTACCCCATTTCTACCCGTGGTTGATCGTAATAGGCGACTAAGGGGTATAGGGGCTTTTTAAGTGATTTTTGGGCGATGTGGTTGGAGACCCGTCACCAAAAACTTTATTATAACATCTTTTCCCCAATCAATTTCCAAAAGTGGCTGAGGAATTTTTCATTCCAAAGCTCTGGCTAACCCGTTAAGGTATTTATAGTCCAGTCAAAATGGACATTCCAGTTTGCATTAATTCCCAACAAGCTGAATTTTTGTGTGGGCCTTGAATACGTCATTACAAATGATATGTCAAAAGTCCCCCTTGATCCCGCTTGTGCGTTGTTTTTTATTCGAGGTCAAAGGTCACAAATTTGCGTTTTTTGCGTATATCTCTGAAACAACGAGAGTTATCGAAAAATAGTTCGAACAAAGTTTGTAGATCGTAAAATTGTCTACAAAAATTTCTCAACACTTTTTCTTGTACGGTGCACTGTTCTCGAATTATGGCTATTTTAAACATAGAAAACACGGATATGCACTCATACATGGCTAGTATGCATCATCGAGTTAACCATTTACACAAAACATATTAGAACATAGTTTTATTTGCCCCATGCACACAAGTACGTAAAAAATATACAATTCTGAGCGAGTCATCGTCCCTCCCTAATTCTATTGGGCGGTTGGCCTTCAGAAACATTTGCCTGCGATACTCCATTTCTCGGGTCAGAAACTTCGTGAATGGACATCAAGAAACTTCGTGAAGGGTTTTCATTACATGATCCTTTTCCTGAATTGCACAAAATCATGTCCATTGAAAATGGAATCGTCGGAGATGATAAAATCAATTGCTATAATGCTCGTGAAGTGGGTATTGCATCGATGAGTAAAATGATGGGCCAAACATTTAATAATATTAAATTGAAACGTGCTGATAAAGTACTACCTCTGTTATCTATGAACAGTGAAGATTGATGATGAGAAGGTCCCAATAGATCCTGTATAATTATTTCAACGCATGAGTATTACGAAGACATTTGAAGATGAGCTTGAAAAATTCTTCGAGTACGAATTAGCCCCTTACCTTTTATCGCTCTTTGATGCAATTGGAATGCGTAAGACACATAAGTCAGCCATTTATGATTGCTTTGAATGTGTGAACATTGATATCGAAAGTGCAAATGCTACCTACATCATCGATGGAGGATACCTGCTAAATCGTGTTGTGTGGGATCGAGAGAACGCATTTCAGGATATTTTGTGGAGTATTCCTACTGGGGAAACCACGTTAAAAAAAAAGCGCCGTCTACACTTCCTCAGAGGTGGTGTGGAAATGTGTGCATATAGTTGAAAATACGATGTTCCTACAGTCTAAAATCACGATATCTCGACAGCAATGCTTTGTAGAAAAAAAGTGTTAAGATATGTTTTGTAGACAATTGTACGATCTACAAACTTTGTTCAAACCATTTTTCGATAACTCTCGTTGTTCCAGAGATGTACGCGAAAAACGCAAATTTGTGACCTTTGACCTCGAATAAAAAACAACGCACAAGCGGGATCGATGGGGACTTTTGACATATCATTTGTAATGACGTATTTAAGGCTCACACAAAAGTCCAGCTTGTTGGGAATTAATGCAAACTTGGATCATAATTTAGTTTATTTTCACTGGACTATTATAGCCATGAGTAAATTTATGTATGTACTAGTGGATCGGCCCAGCTTCGCACAGGTAGCATAGTTTTAAAAATATCTGAAGTATCTTCAATCACTCCTCAAGATTTGTGATATTTAGCGCAACTTATAGCACAACTGAATAGTGAAGCTTTGTGATTGTGAAAGCGCTTTAATGAACGGTTCAGTATCTCCGAAAATAGTCCCATGCAAACAAACAATCAGAGTTACAAACTTTGCATACATCATACATATACTCACGGCTACCTTTTGCCCGAGCAACCATCACTAAAAAAATAATCCTTATAGCATGATACAGTATATACACGTGCGACGACAGGACGCGATGACTTATTTCATGTATAAGTTTGGTGTTTCTATACCGATTTCTATGATTCTTTTTTGATTGAATAGGTAATAATGTATTTTTTTAAATGAAAGATGAATGAGAGAACTCTAAACGTAAGAGTAAACAAATATAATCAGAATGCACCGAACTGCTAAGCTATCAGGAGTTACACGTTTTATTATGAGTCAACCATAAAAGATAGACTTATGCTGTTCAAGGATATTTTTTAGAGACTTTTATGTAGAATATTTCCGTAATACATGATTTCTATGTAACTATAACCATTAAGGCTGCACACGCGACGGAAGCTTAAAAAATGGAGTAACTTTCCCGGTTTTCCCAAAATTCCCCTTCACTACTCTGCTGAAAAGTGTACTTTAACCTGCCCAGGAGTATGAAGAATAATTCTACCAAGTTTCGTTAATATCCTATAGTATAGATATAGTACGAAAGTAGTAGTAGTAATATAATAGGCACCTGTTTTCGGTATGTATGACTTTAAATTGGTAATTATAATTCAAAAAAAGTATTTCTCTAAAGTGGCGATCGATAGTTTCTGCCTACCCCAATGGTAACTAATGGCGTGAGTATATGTATGTATTTCTCTAAAATGTCGGGCCGAAAATTCACTCCGTAATTTAATAAGAAATATATTGGCTGTACTTTTCCTCGTAAAAGACATAAAAGATTTACAGACCCTTTTCAAGGTATATATTTCAATAGTGAAGTTCCAAACGGACGCCCCAGAAATAGTTTTCACATTACACACGTAGATAAAGCTGCTGAAGGTGAGTCTTTAAACCGTTTGGGATTCCAAGTTTTATAGTGTATTTGCCTTTAGAAAAGAAATTGGCCCGATGTTACAATAAAATAAGTTGTTCTTTCAAGTTCAAATATGTATATATTGGAAATATTAAACTAGAGACTATCAAATATCTTTTATCCGGATATTGGTTTGTTTAAGAAGGTAAGTCGTATATCATGGTTTTACCTAATAAATTTAATACTGACGGATATGAACAATTTATAGGGGATAATGGATAATTGATAAAATATGTAAAGTATTAGTACCTCTGCCAACCCCTTCGGGGATATTCGGCGTGAACGTTTATGTTTATGTTTATGGTAAAATATGTATGGTTGAAAACTCTTTTCATCGGCATCTATGTAGTATGGTGATGTGTATACTTGAAATAAATTGTCATACCAAAATCAACAAGAAGTAAGAACACTCAGATATTATAAAATAATATATACTTCACATACATACATAAACTCACGGCCAAAAATTCCGAAAAGGTGTTGCCAGAGCTTCAGAGCTAGAAACTCCTCAGCCACATAAAGAACTTGATAGGGGACAATATGGTAGAAATAAAGTATCGTTAGTGATGGGTCTCCAACCGCATTGCCCAAAACCCATATAAAAAACCCCATGCCCTTGGTTGCTTCTTACGATAACCGTGGATAGAAAGAGTTATTGAGATTCTAAACCGGCACTACACGGCCACTATATATACACAAATATATACTACATACTTCACTATTCAAATAAAAGTGCAATGATAAGCTTCATGATATGTTCATGTGATATAATTGCTTCTCGGAGTTCCTTTATGAATCCTAATAAGTTGACTACCACCCAGTAAATGAACTTTTGTCGAACATTGTTGGCTTAGAATAATTTATACATTTATTACGAGATTACAAGGTATTAAGTCTTAACAATCTTAAGTGATTGTTAAAGTTTAAAAAGTCGTCACCATCAAGCCTGTAAGACATCATTTTCCCCTTTCCCTGCTGAAGTGGCAAAGGAATTGGAGATCCACATTCAATTCCTGGCTACCTACAAAATTTTGAGATCTGATAAGGAGGAAAGAATTTAAAAAACTTTTTCTCTCACTTTACTTAACATGAGATAATCTTTACACTGATTACGCCGTATACGAAAGGGTTAAAAAACATATAAATATTTGATTACAACATTGCAAAACAAAGGTTGTATGAGATATGTCTCTAACCGCATCGCCCCAAAAGTCGCCCACCAACCCCAATCGCCCTAACCAAAACCCATGGAAAAAATCGCGGCCGGACAGTGCTATTCTCAGTTACTACACTATAAACACCAAAAAGGGTAAACCAGAGTTTTTGAACAATAAACTGAAATGGGAAAATGATAGTTAAGAGTGGTAGGTGAAGAGTTTCCAACTACATCACCCAAAAACTACTGAAAAAATCCCGATACCCTAAGTTGTTAGTGCTTTTCCAAGCAAAAACTACATAGTTACTCATTAAATAAAGCCCTCTGAATAAAGCAGAAAGACTATATGCAATTTATTCTAATAGTAATGAAAATGAAGCGAACACGTAATTCATCTACACACTATTTTCGCGTTCATCACGCTCATCTGCAAATAAAATCCTATGCGCCAACGTATATTATTAAAACTCTTCACAGAATACAAAAGTTTTGAACAAAATAGTCTCGTATGAGTTTTTCTTTTGGATATTGTAACTAAGAAAATATTAAGTAAGTATTAAAGTTAGTAAGTTTTGCTGTGTAGTGTCGGCATAGAATAACACTACCCCATTTGTTCCGGTGGGTGTACGTAAGAGGCGACTAACGGATTTGGAGCTTTTAAGGGATTTATGAGCGACGTGGTTGGAGACCCATCACCGAAAACCTTTATTTTACCATCTTTTCCCTACTAAAATTTCCAACCGTGGCTGAGGAATTTCCAATTCCTTAGCTCTGGCTACCCCTTCTAGGGATTTATAGCCGTGAGCATATGTATGTATGTATGTATTAGAGTAAGTACTTCTTATCACAATATATCAATACTTCAAATTACAGTTTGTGACACTATCTCACGTTCTTTTCTACAATTTTAATAGATTGTGACGAAAAATGAGGAAAGGATTTTACCCGGTTTGTATGCATATTTCTATATCACAATAACGCCTTTACTACAAATAATGATAAGACATGTAATTTACTACTTATTTACATAAACTGTTTCACAAAATAATGAAATAGTGCATAAATTAAATATTATTATTCACCAACACGACAGCAAGAGGATGCCAAATTTGAAGATCGAATGCTTATGTATGAGTAAGTATTCCTAGTTTAAGAGAACTAATCTATGAAAAGTGATTTTATCTGCTGTTTTATCGTCGAAATTGATTTGTACAGTACATCCCCTGACTATGTTAAGCATTCTAAATTCTCTGTGTTTGTTTTTAAGTGTTCTATTTGACATTGAAAGTGCGTCAAACCGACTTTGTAATGATTTTTCATAATCTACTAACTTTAAAAAAATAAAATAAATTTTTAATCATCAAAAAGATTAAGAGTTTTTTTTTACAAACATAAAAAATAATTAAGTGTTAGTAGACAGCCGTTAATCAAGAGGGCTAACGGCTATAACATCACGCCAAAACTATAAAGAGCGGAGTGATAGAGAAGATGATAAATATTGGATCAGCTACTAGTAAACTACGTTGAATGCGTTCTTTAGTGTACATACTAAAAAGTAATTTCAAACACGTTTTTTCATTTTATCTTTATTTAAGTGAACGTCAAGGAAATATCAAACTTTTAAACTTAAACAAAACTTAGAATTAAGTTGAAACCTAAAGGTAGTACTGATAAATAGAGCACCTTTAAAGTTTACCCTTAGGGTGAAGAGTAGAAAGTTTAACAATTTAAACTTTAGCCTAAGAAATGGTGAGTGAAGCTACTGGGAAATAGGTTAATGTGCCGCGTTGGTTATAAAACTAAACGAGCTGCGTCCAAAATACGGATGCTTGATTACACCTGCTGCGATTAACGTAGTGGAGGGTGGAGTTTATGTCCTGGCTGACCCGGAAACATTGCTCTGCCATAGGATAATGATTGCGCCAATACTTTTTACGCGCAAACTTTAGGTCAATTTTTTTTAAAAGATATAACTTACCGCTTCATTATTAAAAAAACAGACGGAACGAAAGGAATAACTCTTTGTACGTGGCGACGGTAACTTATACTTTTAAGGTCATTGAACATTGTTAACCCAATGGGTTGTCTGGAAGAGATCGCTCTTAGTGATAAGACCGCCAGTTGTACTTTGGCTTTTGTACCGATTTTTTTTGTGATGTGCAATAAAGAGTTTTTATTATTATTATTATTTATTAAAGAGTTGTCTTACTTTAGTTCTAACTTTGTGATATACCTGCGTGAAATTTTACAGTTCTGGTACTTTTGAAGTTCTTCCACATAATTATATTTAAACACTATCTATTATTCTTCGCACTTTGAATCTCGGCCCTTGGAAGTGCTATTTCTAACCAAATATTATTTTAATAAATGATTCTATTTATAAATGATCTCGAAATGACCGTGATAGCTTGTCCTGTTATCACCATCCACATTGGCTCTTGATTTACGTATGTCTTTCGCTACTTACCTGACAGTTCTCTTAAAATAGTAGCCCAATGGATAGGTGAGTGGGGAGCTTTTTGGTCCGGAGTTTGCGGGTTTGATCTCCGCTTAAAGCAACATTTATACGATAAGCACAAATGATTATTTGTTAGTCTTGGATGTTATTCATATGTGTGTTATATAATATCAAGTATATTGTTGAGTTGGTATCCCATGATTGGGGATAACATGATCTACGTGTATAATAGGGAGATATTATATTATTACAATTTTTATTTATTTTCAGTCATCTTCTATACCACAACATTTATTCTTTATGCTAATAACACTCATTGGGTTTAGTTTCTTTAATTGCTATTTTAAGTCAAATCAGCAATATTCATACACAGATATCTCTATATATGCAGTCGCAATACTGTAAATCGGCTCCACTCAATTTAATTATCTATTTTGCTTTGCAATGTCGTTGCCCCTTCCCTAATGGGTTTAAGAAACTGGCAAGTACATATATATCAATACTATGGATCCCAATCGGGATAGAAAAAGCGTCGGAATTTAACTTTTTTTCGGAAGTTAATTCGGGAAAAGATAATAAAAGTAAAGTATAATTTGTGATGGATCTCCAACCACATTGATAGCCGTTTAAAAGGCCCAAACTCATGGGAGTCGCCTCATGCGCCAGTCACGGAATAAATGGGTAGTGCTGAATAACTAAGTTGTACTTAGTCATGTGACAGTATATTTCATTTATTTTTATTTAACTCTTGTTTATCGTAAATAAACGCTTTTTATTTTTTATTTTATTTTTTAGTTTTTGTTTGGTATAATTTGGTTTAATATTACGATATTTTACAAGTTAAAAGCTCGCTTGCTCTTTTTACATGAAATTAAACATATTAGAGTAGAATAAAGTAGTGTTGAACATAGATATTTTTATCCTTTTAAGTAAATACGTACTCACGCCATTAGTTCCCATTGGGGTAGGCAGAGACTATCGATCGCCACTTCAACTGATGTCGTGGGTATATGTATGTATGTAAATACGTAACATAACTATTTAAGATGTGGTGTGATATTATGTTGAACATGCGTTGCTACTTTAAGATTAAATTATTGAATTCACTATCGCTGCTAGTTCTAGTGCTTATGGTAGAATATCCATCAGGCGTCAGCAATTTATCTTTCGCGGGAGCGAAGTTGCCGACGAGAAAAACTTTAAAGAGTGACGTATCAATTACCGAGTTCTAATAGAAAAAACCCGTAAGGCACAATCTTGTTTCTTGAAATTTAATTAAACTGCAACTTTGTGGAAAGTCAAAAGTTAACTAAAATAAGTATCTTATATTCTGCGATAGCATTTGAATCATTACTAGATCACACTCACCAAATTTGACTGGCATTAAAAAAATATGCCAAAAGCATGTCGGACTCGCGCAATAAGGTTAAAAGGTTAACTACCAATTAACATATTTATTGTATTTGAGCCCCCTTTACTAAGTTATAAATTACAATCAGTTTTTAATTTCAGAGTGAATAATTGAATGTTTCAAAGTTTCATTTATATTTCAAAGTTTTACCTATTGTAGTTATCAATAGCTAGCAAAAATGTGCACCAAAATTCAGCTCTCTAAGTATCACGGTTCGGTTGATAAATCTTTTTGATAGATGGAGGGACAGACAGACAGACAGCGGAGCCTCAGTTATACGGTCCCATTTTACCGCTTTTTGTACGGAACTCTAAAACGACCGCGCAAAATATAGAAACCATACATATACATTTATTTTCTTCCAGAGAGACGGCTGATAATGGTGATACATTTAATTAAAATTCTCTTCGAATTTTTCTTTTTACAAATTTAAGTTGGGCAGAGAAAAGTACTTATCGCAACATATCTGAGTGAATCGAGCGAGGAAACAATATCTTATTTTCTTCACTTTATTGGATTCTAGAGATAATCTTCTGCCTGGAATTGGCTGAGCAGCTCGCGTGGCACCATTCCCATCAAGATAACTTTATATTCTTTGCATATAACAAATCAGCGGAAAACTTAACTTACCGTTAGCTTTTCCGATGCGATTTGTAAAGAAGATTCAACTTGATATATTTGGGCATGGATTTCAACGTTTCAACAGCTAGCTTTAGATAGAACTGGTGCCATTTCTTATACAGAATTCTTCTGGGATTTCCGTTTTTAGGGTTCCGTACGTCTGAATACAAAAACGGTACCCTTATAGGATTTTTGTAATTTTAATATAAATAGTTTCCAAGTTATTCAAGAAAATAGACGAAAATTCACCATCCCCCCCCCCTTATCTCCGAAACAACTGAACCTAAAGTTTTGAAAAAAATACAGAAATTAGTTTTCTCTATAAAGGAAAACCTATAAGAAGTCCATGATATTAAAATAACATGGTAAATCACTCAATATCAACATCGTACGGAACCCTCTTCACGCGAGTTCAACTCGCACCTGTCCCATTTTTTTACTACACACCTTTCCATCGTATGTACTTGCTCAGCTTAAATAATCATCATCACAGTCCATTTAAATCCACTGAGGGGCTTTGGCCTAGACTGAATAGGGTGATTAGGTAATAGTCCACCTCGCTGGACTTGTGTGAATTGGCATTCTAAAGATGACTACAGTAACGTGCACTTCCAAATGTGTGTTATACCTGTATATCAGCAATTCGGTCCTTTGATATCCTACCAAAATAAGTTAAATCTTCATTTTATATTTTTACCGGATCGAACCAGATACCCAAACACTCTACCGCTGATAGTTTTAAGTATTAGTTACTAGGCAACCGCCTCACTCTTTGTATTTACGAATGTATTCTTGCACCGATATTTGTATTGTATCATTGTATTTATTGCAACACCAAAATTAAGTTACGGATTCCGAATACTTACACTTTCCGTTAATTGTGAATGTATTAAATCATCAACTTCCAAAAGTGGCTGAAGAATTTCTTATTCCAAAGCTCTGGCTACCCCGTTAAGGGATTTATAGCCGTGAGTATATGTATGTATGTATTAAATCATTTTTTGTTCATAAAATTTTGTTCATGATAGTCCAGTGGGTAGAACACCCGCCCGAAAAACAGAAGGACGTGAGTTCCAATCCTGGGACGGGCCTACACCAATTTGTCTTTTCTAAAGTCATATGTGTGGTTAATTTATCATGGTTGCTAACGGTGAGGGAAAACATCGTGAGGAAACCCACATGGCTGAGTTGTACTTAGTCATGTGACAGTGTATTCGTACAAAACGGCGATAGGCCTGCCCCCTATCACGTGAGTACACTGTCTAAGCAAAACGTGGGTACCTTCTCTGGAAACTAGATGGCGCTTGCCATGTGAGTTCAGGAGTATTGGTACCTCTGCCAACCCCTTCGGGGATAAAACGGCGTGAACGTTTATGTTATGTTATGTTGTTCATAATATTAGCAAATCGAATGGCTCAAATTGATATCGCAAACATAAGACTAAAACATTAGTTTCTCTGTCATCTTATTTTCCATCTAACAGAACCAGATCCTCAAGTTGAACCACAAACCAAGACCGATGACAGTGTAAGCTTAAAACCCGTGACTGATTACATTTGCAATTCAATAGTTGTGTGTCCAAGCTGGTTGCTGTAAACTTAGGATTATGTTGTCTACAGAATCCTGTTGACATTCGATGAAGTTTCATCGCGTCCTCAATTTGCTTGTTAACTGCTTTTGGAAAGTGATTGCTTATAATAACTAGTTAATTAACTTTGCTATTATAATTAATTAAATAGATAGCAACCGCGATCTCAGTAGGTAGAAAACCGCTTATCGTGCAGACGATGAGGGTTCAAATCCTGGGTCAGGCCTACACCAATTTGTATTTTCGATGTGTGGTTGATTTAGAGTGGTTGTTAGCGCTGAGGGAAAACATCGCGAGGAAACTCACATGGCTGAGTTGTACTTACTTACTCATGTGACAGTGCATTTCGCAAAACGGCGTTAGCCTGCCTCCTTTCACGTGAGTAAAATGTCTAAGCAAAACGTGGGTACTCTGAACACCTAGTAAAAATGTCACGTGATGTTCAGAAGTATTCGTACCTCTGCTAACCTCTTCTGGGATATTCGGCGTGACTGCTTGGGGTTTTAGTTTTTTCGAGTTTTTAATTAGATAGCTACAGTACGATTTTATAATAGTGCAAGTAGCAGCCAAAATTATACATCTACCCATCACTTCACTGTAATGTACATTTCATGCAATAAACAAGATTACGGGTAACTAAGAGTATTTAGATATTCTTAAGATATTTGGAATAATATTCTACCACCGCAAAGCTTAATTTGAAAACCTTAGACACATTTTAAAAAATGCGCCGACGGATCAATTTGAAACACTGCACATTTTATGTTTCAGTTACAGAAAGCTTGCATAAGCATTTTTAAAAGTTAAATGAATCATTTCAAATATATTATAATATTAATTCTACAATTTCTATTAAAATAATGGTCATGATTCGGATTATTCTGTAATAACAAAAAGAAAACCGACTTCATAGCGGGAAAAACAAACGAATATAAACAATCTAGTACTAAAAAGTACGAAATAAGGTTTTTAATTGAATACGAGTACTATGATTAATACCTTAGCAATTTCTTTATTCCACACGCGTCAGTTCAACCTACCTAAATATTAAAATTCTCTTAAATTAATTTGTGAGCCGGTGCCAGCCTGTGGGATGATTGACAATAATAAGTGTTTATTTCGCACTGCATACACATGTACAATATAGGATACCTTGTAGTTGTAGGGTAAATTTATTTTTGTACGTATTACCATTTAGAACGTTAGGCGATAGATATATATTGTTTAGATTGTAATAATCAGAGATAGATAGTAGAGTGAATTCACTTTTGTTTGACTGGCACCGACTCAAAAATTAATTTAAGAGAATTTTAATATTTAGGTAGGTTGAACTGACGCGTGTGGAATAAAGAAATTGCTAAGGTATTAATCATAGTACTCGTATTCAATTAAAAACCTTATTTCGTACTTTTTAGTACTAGATTGTTTATTTTCGTTTGTTTTTCCCGCTATGAAGTCGGTTTTCTTTTTGTTAAAAGTTATTTTATTTTACGAGTTTTAGAGATGGGTAGACCTGGCAAAGATGCCTCTCGTATTAGGCAGTGCGACAGTTACTGTACCTATTATTCTTCGTATTTCCGGTATTTCTATTATTATACGATATTAAATAGGCTCAACTATATGTAACTTTACATTGTTCTTGAAATCCCTCGAAAGGCGATGGTCTACAATTCTACATCTCAAGAAAGACTCAAACGTTCACGCCGAATATCCCCGAAGGGGTTAGCAGAGGTAGTAATACTTCTGAATATCACGTGACATTGTCACCTGTTGTTCAGAGTACCCACGCTTTGCTTGGACCCACGTTCTCACGTTATACAGAGCAGGCCTATCGGCGTTTTGAACAAATACACTGTGACATGATTGTGAGTTTCGACAGTCCCCTCGATTTCCTGGGATGCCATCATCAGATCCTGGTCTTATGGTACTTTCTCGGTAACAATAACATAACAAAAGAAATGTTGAGTGAACCTGTATTATCTTCATAAAAGCTACGAAGAGGAGCATAAATCTTTATAGAATGGTGAAAGAACTCTTTCCTAACTCCTAGTGATTAAGGACCCACACCTTCCATCATCAGCTCAGCAGCATAGCAATATGATTTTCAGAAGCAAATGCCAATACTTGTTCATAAAATATGTAAAACGCGGTACATTTGCCTATAAAATTTCAGGGTTCCCCTCGATTTCTCCAAGATCCCATCATCAGACCCTGACATCCTCACCATGGTACCAATCCGGGAGTATCTTCTTTCGAACAAAAAAATAATAATCAAAATCGGTTCACAAATGGCGAAGTAATCGGCGAACATACATAAAAAAAAAATAAAAAAATATACGGTCGAATTGAGAACACTCCTTTTTTTGAAGTCGGTTAAAAAGTAACGCTGGATGAAGCCATTCCGAATCAGTAAGCGACTTAGCCTTGAAAATCTAAGTCGAATTAAATTAAAATATGACAGATTTCGGTTTAGAATCCGTTAAAAATGATAATATAGTAGTTGGTTAATATTCGTAACTAAATTTCACATAGAAAATATATATAACGTCAATGATAACAGCCTTCATTTTACGTTAGTTAAATATCGAGCAAATCATGGTCGAATTTCAATTACCGGACCTCTCGTTCTTATAAATACATCTAAGAGTGAAGAGCGATGGTAATTTCAGCAATATCACGAGAGCGGTGGAGGTGAAGCCAGGGGGAGGGGGACGGAATGATGGATGTCCGGTGTTGCCACATCACGGTGACTTGAATTATTCAGCCGGTCGACGAAGCTGTTAGCGTGCAATGTCGCATTAGCAGGGATATGTACCTATTCCTTCCTACTTCGGGCTACACTTTTTATTCACCTCAGATGATTTCTCCATGAAATACACGATAAAAGACTGCTCAATAAACTGCCTTTTTCTGTAACCTGATGGAAAATGTAAGAGTAGTATTTTTGGTTCTTTTGTTTTTTTTTAATTTATAAAGTTTACTAACTTAAGCATTTTTCTCTTTTAAAACATTTTCTCTTTTAATTCATTTATATTGCCATTTTTAGCACGATAAATTTATGATTCAAGTAACAAGTCCATTTTATTGATTGGTATTTTTTTACAGCCTACATTCTATTGAATGTAGAGAACTCTAATAAATAGCTCGAAAGCTAGAGTTGGAGATTGAATATTTGCCAGCTATTTTAGTGATATAAGTAAAATAAATGGTACACAATACGAAAAAGAAATTCTCAATTTTACTAGTAATCAAGAAACTTTTGTTTGACATCGTTCACTAAACACTTGCCAGTACCCTACCCTAATATGCCAATCGCGTTTCCTACGAAACCAGGGTAGCTTTTTTAATTGCCGATCTTAAAATGCTAGATCAATATTTAGTTATGCGAAGAATTACAAAACAAATAGGATTATCAAACAAAAGATCTTGGTGCACACATTTGTCTCTATTTAAAAATAAGCCCCGGGGCTTTCTATCGAAGTAGCTTTTGAAATAATGATTCACTAACATTAACAATCGACAACTCTATTCGCTGTTTCATATCCCGAGGGAACATGTGCCTCCTATAAATTTCAGTGGAAGTGAATAGGGAAGACTTACGCAAGCATTATTGTAATTAGAGGGGAAAATAGCATTGTTTTGTTTAAAGGATTTGTTTGTTAATCACACGGTTTTGCCATTGGTTCAGTGAATTTCCTCTTTTAAGTAGCACAAAGCATTAAACTGGTTAAAGTATTTGTTTCTGTTTTATTCCTAGTACTACGTTCATAATTTCATAAAAGAGTTAAAATGACGAACTTTTCGGATAATAATATAATTTCCATTTGAATTATACAATTATAAATTTAATGTTTTTTGACATGAATTCCTCATGTGGGGATTATTACTCATAAATAAAAGATGTTATTAAAGGAAAGAAAAATTTCGACACTGGCGGGGTTCGAACCCGCGACCTTCGGGTATACGCCCCCGTCGCTCTGCCAACTGAGCTACAGTGTCAGTTGGCATCCAGCGCGAAATTTCTCTATCCTTTGTTTCTTTTTTACACGTTCAAGTAGTGTTTGCGTTTCCTACCTCCGAATTTTAACTAATTCGGACGGCCACTTGTCTACCTTTTCAGATAGAATGCAAATGTTGGAAACGCCTAACTATCACA